>JAKFGR010000101.1:0-44586 GCA_021498465.1 Hylobates pileatus | reverse complement strand
CCAGCCGAGCTTTCTGATGAAAACTCTAAGTCCACCTAAGCTAAGGACAGGAGTTATAGCTGACGTGAATTTTCTAAGAAGACCCCCCTGATCTGAGGAAGCAATTACTCTCTTGAAGGAGAAAAGTCAGAAAACGGAACGATGAAATCACTAGGACCTAACCGGCATGTGGAACTATTTTCTGCTTATGAACTATCAACTTTCATTTCATTTCCAGCTGACATGGTCTCAGCTCTTGTTGCCCAGGCTGGAGTGCAATGACTCCATCTTGGCTCACCACAACCTCCACCTCCCAGGTTCAAGCAATTCTCCTGCCTCAGCCTCCTGAGTAGCTGAGATTACAGGCATGCACCACTACGCCCGGCTAATTTTGTATTTTTAGTAGAGACAGGGTTTCCCCATGTTGAGGCTGGTCTCCAACTCCTGACCTCAGGTGATCCACCCGCCTCAGCCTCCCAAAGTGCTGGGATTACAGGCGTGAGCCACTGCACCCCGCCCGGTCTCAGCTGTTATACAGTGTTTATAAATGTTCTAAATCAAGGGAATTTGTATCAATCTAGTAGAATAAAATAAAATATTTGAGTTCTTAATTTCCTTTAATTCGGATAACCTTTTTCTTCAAGTGAAGAGAATGGTTTTATTATGTATTTTTCTTCGGACAAGATAGGCTGTATTTTCTAGCAGTTACGCATTTGTTATCTATGATGATCTGGTTCTTGGAACATTCTTGAATCTAGTGTCTCTAAGGCAGGCGTGTACAGCAAGAAGTGAATAACACAGAAATCAATGATGAAAGCATTAGAAGACAATTGAGTTTGTCAGAACTGCAAAATATTGCTGAGCGTGGATTGCTCTGAAATCTGAAAACATTACTTGAGAATTGCTTCTTTCCAAAATGCAGACCCAATGCCAGGTGTTGGTTTACTTGTTTCCCATTTTTCAACCCCCTTTTCTAAGCAAAAGGTGTCCAGGCCATGTAGACCCACAGAATCTAATGGATGTCTCTAGATTCCTCCTCCTCGAACTCTCAGGGGATCCAGTACTGCAGCCGATCCCCGCCGGGCTGTTCCTGTCCATGTGCCCGGTCACGGTCCTGGGGAACCTGCTCATCATCCTGGCCATCAGCCCTGACTCCCACCTCCACACCCCCATGTACTTCTTCCTCTCCAACCTGTCCTCGCCTGACATCGGTTTCACTTCCACCACAGTCCCCAAGATTATTGTGGACATCAAATCTCACAGCAGAGTCATCTCCTAGGCAGGCTGCCTGACTCAGACGTCTCTCTTTGCCATTTTTGGAGGCATGGAAGAGAGACACGCTCCTGAGTGTGATGGCCTATGACCGGTTTGTAGCCATCTGTCACCCTCTATATCATTCGGCCATGATGAACCCGTGTTTCTGCGGCTTTCTAGTTTTGTTGTCTTTTTTTTTTTTCTTCTCAGTCTTTCAGACTCCCAGCTGCACAACTTGATTGCCTTGCTAACGACCTGCTTCAAGGATGTGGAAATTCCTAATTTTTTCTGTGACCCTTCTCAACTCCCCCATCTTGCATGTTGTGACACCTTCACCAATAACATAATCATGTATTTCCCTGCTGCGTATTTGGGTTCCTTCCCATCTCGGGGACCCTTTTCTCTTACTATAAAATGGTTTCCTCCATTCTGAGGGTTTCATCGTCAGGTGGGAAGTATACAGCCTTCTCCACCTGTAGGTCTCACCTGTCAGTTGTTTGCTGAGTTTATGGAAGAGGCGTTGGAGGGGACCTCAGTTCAGATGTGTCCTCTTCCCCCAGAAAGGTGGCAGTGGCCTCAGTGATGTACACGGCGGTCACCCCCATGCTGAACCCCTTCGTCGATAGCCTGAGAAACAGGGATATTAAAGGTGTCCTGCAGCGGCCACACGGCAGCACAGTCTAATCTCAATATCTTTTTATCTGTTCCATTCCTTTTGTAGTGTGGGTTAAAAAAGGCAGTAAGGTCAAATAAGAACGATAACACAGGGTGAACACCCACTGTGACATTAGGAGTAATACCTCCTTAGGATATAAAAAACACTGTCACAGAATATACACACAAGGGGTACACCCACTGTGATATTAGAAGCAATATCTCCCTATAATATGAAGAAAAATATCACAGGGTGTGCACACTGTGTGATCTTAGGAGTAATCTTTACCCTGGATATTATGACTAACATCTAAGGGTGTACACACACGGGGTATGTGCACTGTGATATCAGGAGTTGTATCTCCCTAGGATATTATGAATCATATCACAGGGTATACACACTGTGTGTACATCCACTGTGACATTTGAACTCATATCTCTCTATGACATTACAAATAATATCAAAGGGTGTACACCCCTGTGACATATTAGGAGTAACATCCTTCTAGGGTATTACAGATAACGTCACAAGCGGTACACCTTCTGTGACATTTTTTACACAACTTTGTGACATTGAAAGAAACATCCCCCTAGGATATTACAAATAATGACACAGGCAGTGTACACACATGGTGTACACCACCTGTGCCATCAGGAGTGACATTTCCCCAGGATATTACGAATAATATCACAGCCGGTGTACACACATGGTGTTTGCCCCATGTGACATTAGAAGGAACATGCCCCTAGGATATTAGGAATAGTATCACAGGCATTGAATACGCATCATTTACACCCCCGGTGACATTAAAAGTAACACCCCCTAGGATATTACGAATAATGTCACAGGGAGTACACCCGGTGTGACATTAGGAGTAACATCCCCTGAGGATATAACGAATAATATCATAGGGTGTACATGGATTGTGACCTTAGTAGTAACATCTCTTTAGGATATTACAAATAATATCACAGGATGTAAATGCATTGTGACATTGGTAGTAACATCCCGCTAGGATATGATGAGTAATATCACAGGGTGTACACCCCCTGTGACAATAGTAGTAACATTCCCTTAGAATATGATGAATAATATCACAGGAGGTACAGCCCCTGTGATTTACGAGTAACATTTCTATAGAATATTACAGGTCATATCACTGTGTGACTCTGTGTACACCCCATGTGACATTAGGAGTAACATCCTACAAAACTATTACGAATAATATCACAGGGTGAACATCCGCTGTGACACGAAGAATAAAGTAGTTTTAGGATATTATGAATGATATGACAAGTTGTACACAGCCTGTGACGTTAGGAGCAATATCCGTCTAGGATATTAGGAATAATATCACAAGGAACACACCCCCTGTGATATTAGGCTATTACAAATAATATCACAAGGTGTACATGCATTGTGACATTAGTACTAATATCCCTCACGTATACTATGAATAATATCACAGGGTGTACCTCCCTGTGACATTAGGAGTAATGTCCCGCTAGAATAGGACAAATAATTTCACAGGGGGTACACACCCTGTGACTTTAGGAGTATCACCACCCTGGAATATGAGGAATACTCTCCCAGGGTATTAACCCCCTGTGACCTGAGGATTAACATCCCCCTGGACTATTATGAATAATATCACAGTATGTACATCGACTGTGATATTAGGTGTCCTATTTATTTTTAGGATATTAGGATACACAAATAGTGTGTACATACACTGTGATATTAAAAGTTATATCTCCCTAGGGTATTGCAAATAACATCACAGTGGGTGTACGCCCACTGTGATATTTGAAGTAATATTTCCCTAAGATATGACAAAAAATATCTAAGGGTGGACCCCGTCTGTGACATCAAAAGTAACATCTCTTGTGGATATTCCAAATAATATCACAGGGTGTACACAGCCTGTGACATTAGGAGTAGCATCCCCATAAGACATTCCGAGTAATATCACAGGGTGTACACCCCATGTGACATTAAGAGTAACATCTTAGGATATTACAAACAACATTACAGGGTGTACGCCACCTGTGACTTTAAAAGTAACATCCCCCTAGAATATTACGAAAAATATAATGGGTGTACATCCCGTGTGACATTAGGAGTAACATCTCCCTTGGATATTATGAAAAATATCACTGGGTGTACACCCTCTGTCATATTAGGAGTAACATCCTTCTAGTATATTATGAATAATATCACAAGGTGTACACACACTGTGACATTCGGAGAGATATCTCTCTAGGATATAAGGTATCATATCACAGAATGTACACGCATGGTGTACACCCACTGTGATATTAGAAGCAATATCTCCCTATGATAGTATGAAAAATATCAAAGGGAGTACACTCTCTGTGATATTAGATGTAATGTTTACCATGGATATTACAAATAATATCACAGTGGGTGTACCCACATGAGGTACACCCACTGTGGTATTATTTGTACTGTCTTAGAGAGATATAACTCTCTAATATAACACAGAAAGCTATAACTTTGTAATATCTCTGAGATATTACAAATAATTTCACAGTAGGTGTACACACAGTGTACATAGTGTACACCCACTGTGAGCTTTACAGGAATAGCTCCCTATAAGACTACAAATATTATCGAAGTGTGTACACCCCCTGTGACCCTAGCAGTAACATCCTTCTGGATATTGGGAATAATATTATAAGGCATACACACCCTGTGACATTTTGTACACCGTTTGTACCATTAAAAGTCACATCCCCCTAGTATATTACGAATAATATCAAAGGCGGCTGATGCACACGGTGTACACATCCTGTTACATTAGGCATAATCTTTTTCTGTGATTTATGGATAATATCACAGAAGGTGTACACACATGGTGTACGCTCCAGGTGACATTAGGAGCAACATCCCCCCAAGATATTAGAAATAATATTACCAGGGTTGCATACACATGGTGTACTCTCCCTGTGACATTAGCAGCAACATTCCCCTAGAATATTATGAATAACATCAGAGGCGATGTACACACATAACGTACGCACCTTGTAAAACTAGGAGTAGCATCTCCCTAGGACGTTATGAATAATATCACAGAGTGTGTACACACATGGCGTATACCCCATGTGATGTTAGGAGTTACATCCTTCTAGTATGTCAGGAATAATACCACAAAGGTGTTCCCACATGGTTAACAGCATATGGAATATTAGGATTAACATCCCTCGAGAATAGCACAAATAACATCACAGGGGCTGTGCACACATAGGGTACATGCCCTGTGACATTAGGAGTACAATTCCCTGACACATTACGAGTAATATCACAGAGTGTACACCTTCTGTGACATTTGGAGTAACATCCCGTAAGATAGTATGAATAATATCACAGGGGGTACATCCCCTGTGACCTGGGGAGTAACATCTTTCTAGGATATTGTGAATAATATCACAAAACGCACAGCCCCTGTGACACGAGGAGTAACATCCACCTAGGATATTATGAATAATATCACAGGGAGTAGACCCCTTGTGACAGTAGGAGCAACCTCCCCCAAGGATATAATGAACAAATACAGAGGATGTACACGTGTTGTGACATTAGCAGTAACATCCATTTAGGATATTACGAATAGTATCACAGTGTGAACACCCCTTGTGATATTAGGAGTAACATCCCATTACAATATGGGGAACCACATCATACAGTGTACACCCCCTGTGACATTAGAGTTAACATTTCATTAGGATATTATGAATAATATTACAAGGTGTACAGCCCCTGTGATGTTAGAAGTAACATGTCCATAAAATATTACAAATAATATCACTGTTTGTACACCACGGGTGACATTAGGAGTAACAGCCCCCAAAACTATTATGAATAACTTCACAGGGTGTACACCCTCTGTGACATTAGGAGTAACATCTTTCTAAAATATTACGAATAATATTGCAAAATGTACACCCTCTGTGACAATAGAAGTAACATCGCCCAAGGATATAAGAAATAACAACAGATTGTGTACCTGCATTGTGACATCAGTAGTAACATCCCTTTAGGGTATTACGAATGTTATCAGAGTGTGAACACCTTCTGTGACATTAGGAGTAACATCAGCCTACAATATTGGGAATAATACCACACAGTGTACACCACCTGTGACAGTGGTAACATGTCTTTAGGATATTAAGAATAATATGACAGGGTGTACAGCCCCTGTGATATTAGGAGTAATATATTCAAAAAAACTTTACAAATAATATCATTGTTTGTACACCACGTGTGACATTAGGAGTAACATCCCCCGAAACTATTATGAATGACTTCACAGATTGTACACCCTCTGTGATATTAGGAGTTAACATCTTCCTAGAATGTGAAGAACAACATCACAGGATGTACACCCTCATGACATGAGGATTAACATCACTAGAATGTGAAGAATAACATCACAGGATGTACACCCTCATGACATGAGGATTAACATCACTCTAGGATATGATGAATAATATAACAAAGTGTACACAATCTGTATGATACGAGTAACATCCCCCTGGGATACTACGAATCATAGCACAGAAAGCACAAACCCTGTGACAATAGGAGTAACATCCCCTTAGGATAGTACGAAAAATATCACAAGGTGTACATGCATGGTGACATTAGTAACAATATCCAGCTAGTATATTGTGAATAATATCACAGTGTGTACACATTTGCGACATTAGGAGTAACATCCCCCTAGAATAATGTGAATAATATCACAGGGTGTACACACCCTGTGACTTTAGGATAATCATCCCCCTGGATTACTACAAATAATTTCACAGGATGTTAAACCCCTGTGACAATAGGAATAATATACTTCTAGGATATGACGAATAATATCAGAGTGTGTACACCCACAGGTATAACTGAGGGAAGTTATACCTCCCTCAGATATTGTGAATAATATCACACGGTGTACACCATGTGTGCACACCCACTGTGATTTTTAAAGTAATATCTCCTTAGGATATTACAAATAACATCAAGGGGTGTACACATCCTATGGCATTAAGATAACATCCCTTTAGGATATTCCAAATAATATCCCAGGGTGTACACCCCATGTGACGTTACGAGTAACATCTTCCTAGGATATTACGAATAAGATCCCAGAGTTGACACTCCCTGTGATTTTAAAAGTAAAATCCCCCTAGAATATTACTAATAATAACACAGGGTGTACACCCCTGTGACGTTAGGAGTAACATCCTCCCAGGATGTTATGAATAATATCAGAAGGTGTACACACATGGTGACATTAGTAGTAATATCCCGCTAATAGATTGTGAATAATATCACAGGGTATACACCCCTGTGACATCAGGAGTAACATCCCCCTGGAATATTCTGAATAATATCACAGGGCATACACCTCCTGGGACTTCAGGAGTATCATCCTGCTAAAATATTATGAATAATGTCACAGGGGGTTAGTCTGTGTAATATCACAGGTGTACACCCCCTGTGACATTAGGAGTAACATCTTTTTTTTTTTTAATTTTTTTTGCACACAAAAACAAACATTTTCTAAAAATACATACAAACAAAAAGATGCATATCAAACATACTAGGAAGGTTGCACATGGGAAGTCGGGGAATAGAAATGGGGGGTGGGAGTTAAATGAGAGAGGGACTTTATATGGATCAGTGATAATAACTCAATCCTCTATTTGACAAAGAAGAGGGAGAAGGAAGAGGAAGAAAAAGAAAGTGGGATAAAGGATCAGAAAGGGAGGAAAATAGAAAAAATTAGAGTATGACTCCAGGGTAGACCTGTTTTGTTGTCACTGAGTTGGTTGGTTGGTTTGTCTGTTGTATTTTTCATGTTTCGCCAAGTTGGCCAGACTGGTCTCGAACTCCTAGCCCGAAGTGATCAACCCGCCTCGCCCCCGAGAGTGCCGGGACCACAGGCGTGAGCCACCACGTCCAGCACCCACATTGCTTCTGGCCTGCCTGGTAGACCTCCCAGACGGAGATGCCGGGCAGAGGCGCTCCTCACTTCCCAGATGGGGCGGCCAGGCAGAGACGCTCCCCACCTCCCAGACGTGGCGGCGACCGGGCAGGGGCTGCAATCCCAGCACTCTGGTAGGCCAAGGCAGGCGGCTGGGAGGCGGAGGCTGCCGCGAGGCCAGACCACGCCACCGCACTCCAGCCCAGGCAATACTGAGCACCGGGTGAGCGAGACTCCATCTGCAGTCCCAGCACCTCGAGAGGCTGAGGCGGGCAGAGCAGTCAGCGTCAGGAGCTCGCGACCAGCGTGGCCAACATGGCGAACGCGTGCGGAGGAAAAGCAGGCAGCGGTGGCGCGCGCCGGCAGTCCCAGGCAGTCCGCGGCACGGGCAGCAGCGAGCCGAGTAGATTGCAGCCTGGGCCACAGAGAAAGAGAGGAAGAAAAGAAAGAAAGAACGAAAGAAAGGAAGGAAGGAAGGGGAGTAACATCTCTAGAACATCACGAGTAATATCACAATGAGTACACCCCCTGTGACATTAAAAGTAAAATCCCCCTGAGATATTCCGAATATTATCACAGGGAGTACACCCCGCGTGACATAGGAGTAATAACCCGTGAGGATATAACGAATAATATCAGAGGGTGTACACGTATTGTGACATTAGTAGTAACATCCCGCTAGGCTATTATGAATAACATCACAGGGTGTACACCCCTGTGACTTTAAAAGTAACACCCGCCTAGAATATTATGAATAATATAACAGGGCATACACCTCCTGGGACTTCAGGAGTATCATCCTGCTAAAATATTATGAATAATGTCACAGGGGGTTAGTCTGTGTAATATCACAGGTGTACACCCCCTGTGACATTAGGAGTAACATCTTTTTTTTTTTTAATTTTTTTTGCACACAAAAACAAACATTTTCTAAAAATACATACAAACAAAAAGATGCATATCAAACATACTAGGAAGGTTGCACATGGGAAGTCGGGGAATAGAAATGGGGGGTGGGAGTTAAATGAGAGAGGGACTTTATATGGATCAGTGATAATAACTCAATCCTCTATTTGACAAAGAAGAGGGAGAAGGAAGAGGAAGAAAAAGAAAGTGGGATAAAGGATCAGAAAGGGAGGAAAATAGAAAAAATTAGAGTATGACTCCAGGGTAGACCTGTTTTGTTGTCACTGAGTTGGTTGGTTGGTTTGTCTGTTGTATTTTTCATGTTTCGCCAAGTTGGCCAGACTGGTCTCGAACTCCTAGCCCGAAGTGATCAACCCGCCTCGCCCCCGAGAGTGCTGGGACCACAGGCGTGAGCCACCACGTCCAGCGCCCACATTGCTTCTGGCCTGCCTGGTAGACCTCCCAGACGGAGATGCCGGGCAGAGGCGCTCCTCACTTCCCAGATGGGGCGGCCAGGCAGAGACGCTCCCCACCTCCCAGACGTGGCGGCGACCGGGCAGGGGCTGCAATCCCAGCACTCTGGTAGGCCAAGGCAGGCGGCTGGGAGGCGGAGGCTGCCGCGAGGCCAGACCACGCCACCGCACTCCAGCCCAGGCAATACTGAGCACCGGGTGAGCGAGACTCCATCTGCAGTCCCAGCACCTCGAGAGGCTGAGGCGGGCAGAGCAGTCAGCGTCAGGAGCTCGCGACCAGCGTGGCCAACATGGCGAACGCGTGCGGAGGAAAAGCAGGCAGCGGTGGCGCGCGCCGGCAGTCCCAGGCAGTCCGCGGCACGGGCAGCAGCGAGCCGAGTAGATTGCAGCCTGGGCCACAGAGAAAGAGAGGAAGAAAAGAAAGAAAGAACGAAAGAAAGGAAGGAAGGAAGGGGAGTAACATCTCTAGAACATCCCGAGTAATATCACAATGTGTACACCCCCTGTGACATTAAAAGTAAATCCCCTAAGATATTCCGAATAATATCACAGGGAGTACACCCCATGTGACATAGGAGTAATAACCCATGAGGATATAACGAATAATATCAGAGGATGTACCCGTATTGTGACAGTAGTAGTAACATCCCGCTAGGCTATTATGAATAACATCACAGGGTGTACACCCCTGTGACTTTAAAAGTAACACCCGCCTAGAATATTATGAATAATATAACAGGGTGTACACCCCCTGTGACATTAGGAGTAACATCTCCCTAGGATATTATGAATAATGTCACTGGGGACACACCCTCTGCGATATTAGCAGCAACATCTTTCTAGGATATTATGAATGATATCACAGTGTGTACACTCACTGTGATATTAGAAGGAATATCTCCCTAGGATATAAGCTATCACATCACAGAGTGTACACACATGGTGTACGCCACTGTGTTATTAGAAGCAATATCTCCCTATGATATTATGAAAAATATCACAGGATGTATCTCTGTGGGATACTAGAATTAATGTTTACCAATATCGCAGCAGGCGTACAACCACTGTGATTTGGTTTTTAACATCCAGGGGGCAGAAGATGATATTACTCCCCATGTTGCAGGGAGTGTACACAGCCCTGTGATACTCTTCCTACTATCCAGAGGGAGAGAGGATGATATTACTCCCAATATTGCAGGGGGTTTACGCAACCCTGTGATATTGTTCCTAATATCCAGAGCGAAAGAGGATGATATGACTCTCAATAGCTCAGAGGGTGTACACCCCTCCTGTAATATTGTTCTTAATACCCTGGGAGGGAGAGGATAAGATTACATTGAATGTTGCAGGGAATGTACACCCTCCCCCTCTGATACCCTTCCTAATATCCAGGGGAAGAGAAGATAATTTTACTCCCAATATCACAGAGGCAGTTCACCCCCCTGTGATATTGTTCCTAATATCCAATGGGGGAGAGGATGATACTTCTCCCGGTAGTGCAGGGGTGTTCACATCCCCGGTTACATTTTTCCTAATATCTAGGGGAGAGACAATTAGATGACAGCAAATGTCGCAGGGTCTGTACATCCCTTCCTGATATTGTTCCTAATATCCAGGGGGGAAGAGGATGATATCAAATATCAAAGGGGGTGTGTGCTCCCCCCTACAATATTGTTCTTAATATTCATGAGGGGAGACGATGATATTTCTCCAAATATTGCAGGGGCTGTTCACACCCCCTGTGATATTGTTTCTAATATCCAGGGGGGGAGAAAATAATATGACTTCCAATATTGCAGGTGGTGCATACCCCACCTGACATATTGCACCAAATATCCAAAGAGGGAGAGGATGGTATTGATACCAATATCGAAGTGTGTGTACACGCCCCTTGTGATACGTTTTTTAATATCCAGGGGGCGGGAGGATGATATTAGTCCCAACGTCACAGAGGATGTACACTATCCCTGTGATATTGTCCCTAACTTTCAAAGGGGAGAGGATGATATCACTCCCAATATCTCAGAAGTTGTACATCCCCCATGACATTGTTCATCATATCCAGAGAGGTATCGGATGACATTCCACTGAATTTCATGACAGGCGTACATGCACACTGTGACATTGTTCCTAATATCCAAGAAGGGAGAGGATGATACTTCTCCCAATAAAGCAGTGGGTGTACCTTGCCCCTGTGTTATTGTCTCTAATATCCGGGGGCGGGCGGGGGGGGACGGGATAACATTCCCTCAAATTTGGCAGGTGGTTTGACACCCCTTGTGGGATTGTTTTTAATATCCAGCGGGGAAGACAATAATACTACTCTCAATATCACAAGAAATGTACGTACCCCTGTGATATTGCTACTAATATCCAGGGGTAGAGAGAATGATGTTACTCCCAATATCGTCAAAGTGTCCATAATACATGGAAGGCAAATATCATATGACTCCCATATGGAAGGGGGAATACAGTGAATACAGTGATATTGTTCCCAGTATGCAGTGGAGAAGAGAACGATATTACTCCCAATATCGCAGGACGTGTACACCCTGTGATCTTCTTCATAAGGTTCAATAGAAAAGGTGATCTTACTGGAAATATTGTAAATACACTGTGCGTCCACAGTGGCTGCTAACGTGCAGGGAGGGAGGTGGTTGATATATCACTGTGCGCATCAGTGGGGAGTGTTCCACGCCCCTGCGATGTGGCTTCTAATATCCAGGAGGGGGGGTGATATTTCTCCTGGCATCGCGGGGGTTGCCCGCCCCCCTGCGATGTGTATCGTAATATCCAGGGAAAGAGAGGGCTTGATAGTACTCCCTGCATCGTGGCGGAGCATATCACAGATCGGGATACTAAACACCCCCTAGGATATTGGGAGTAATATCATATTCCCCCCGAATATTAGGAACAGTATCATCAGGGGGTGTTCACCCCCTGCCATACTGTGAGTCATGTCATTTTCTCTACCCTGGACATCAGGAACAATATCACAGGGGTGGTGTCCAACCCCTGCGAAATTGGGAGATATAGCTTCCTCCACCTTTGGATATTAGGGACAATCACAGGGGAGGTCTACACCTTCTGGATTATTGGGATTAATACCGTCCTCTCCCTGCCTGGATATTAGCAATAAGATCACAGAAGGGATGTACACCCAGTGCGATATTTGGAGTAATGTCATCATCTACCCCTGGCTATTAGGAACAACATCAGAGGGGGGGTACATTTTCTGCAATATTGTGAGGAATGTTGAAATATTACATATCACGATTAATATCAATTATTAATTGATATAAATTATCAATATTAATTACGGGTAACAATTTTTAAAATCAATACCTATAATAATGATAATATTCAATAGTTATACTGACAATAACAATAAATTATTAATATTAATTATTAATAATGCCTCATATAATAACTGGTACTGATCTTATTCATTAGAAAACAGTAATATTAGCTCCTAATAATTAATATTAATAATCCAAAAACTTTTTATTGGCATTATTTCTTAATATTAGTAATTCATATTAATGTTAATAATAAACGAGTAATAATTAATACTAATATTACTCCTAATACCGCAGTGGGTGTACCCCCCCCGTGATATTGTTGTTCCTAATGTCCAGGGAGGGAGAGAGCATGGTATGACTTTCAATATCGCAATAGGTGTACACCCACCCGCCCATATTGATCCGGGGGGTGGAGTACGTTTCTCCCAATACAGCAATGGGTGTACATCCACCCAGTTATATTGCTCCTAATCGCGGAAGAAGAGTTACCACCAGTGTACACTTCTGTGGTATTGGTTCCTAATACCCGGAGGGGGAGAGGCTTATTTACTCCCAATATCACAGGGGGTGTACATTCTTTCTGTGGTATTGTTCTTAATATTCAAAGGCGGAGAGGACGATATTACTCCCAATACCACAGAAAGTGTACACCACCCCAGTGATATTGTTCCTATGAACCAGGAGAGAAGAGGATGATGGGTGGACACGCCCCCAGGGATATTGTTCCTAATTTCAACTTGGGAGAGGATGACACTACACCCACTGCCACTGGCAGTAGAAACATTCCTGTGATATTGTTCTTAATATCCAGGGGAAAAGGATGCACACCCATCTGATATAGTTGGTAATTTCCAGAGGCAGAGAAGATATTACTGACAATAATGTACACACTGTGTGACCACTGTGAATCGTGATATCCAGCGGGGGAGAGGCGGTGATATTACTCCCTGCATCGAGGGGGGCGCCTGCCCCCTGCGATGTGGATCATAATGTCCAGTACAGGGGAGACCAAGGAGAATGGATCACTTGAGCCCAGGAGTTCAAGAACAGCGTGGGCAACATAGCAACACACCATCTCTACAAAAAAATTTTTTTTAATTAAGTGGGTGTGATGGCACATGCCTGCAGTACCAGCTACTCCAGAGGCTGAGGCAGGAGGATCACTTGAGCCCCGAAGGCAGAGGCTGCAGTGAGCTGAGATCACACCACTCCAGCGTAGATGACAGAGTAAGATTCCATCTCAAAAAAAAAAAAAAAACGGGGCAGGGGTGTAGGGGTGGGCACTCTGTTCCCTCTCCTTGAATCTGGACTGGCCTTGTGACCTGCTTTGACCATTGGTCATATTATAGCAGAAGGTCATCAACTAAATTCTTGGGACCTAGCACCATGTGAAGACGCTCAAGCTAGACTTTAAAATGACAGACCCAGAGGAGAGACAGAAGCTCCACTAAATTCAGAGAACACCTAGACTGATTGACAACAGAGGAAGCAAGGACAGCAAAGGGCACTGCAGAAGCCAAGAGGCGAGAGCACAGCAGGAGGGAGGAGAATGGTCAGCCGCAAGTGCCTTTGGAGGCCAAGCCATAGCTTGACCAACATCCCGGGGGGTACAGAGGCACAGTGTGCATGGAAGAGTTTCCCCTCTTTGAGTGAGCCATAACCCAACAAGAAGAAAGCGTGTTGGCCGGGCACAGTGGCTCAGGCCTGTAAACCCAGCACTTTGTGAGGCCAAAGGCAGGCAGATCACCTGAGGTCAGGATTTCGAGACCAGCCTGACAAACATGATGAAACCCTGTCTCTACTAAAAATACACTCCAAAAAAACTAGCTGGCCATGGTGGTGCATGCCTGTAGTCCCAGCTACTTGGGAGGCTGGAGCGCTTGAACCTGGGAGGCAGAGATTGCAGTGAACGGAGATTGCGCCACTGCACTCCAGCCTGGGTGACAAGAGCAAGACGCCGTCTCAAAAAAAAAAAATTCAAAAAGCTTCATAGGAATTGTTCAAGTTAGATTTTTCTTTTTTTTCGGAGATGGAGTCTCGCTTTGTCGCCCAGGCTGGAGTGCAGTGGCGCAATCTCGGCTCACTGCAACCTCCGCCTTCCAAGTTCAAGCAATTCTCGTGCCTCAGCCTGCTGAGTAGCTGGGATTACAGGTGCCCACCTACCACGCCCAGCTAATTCTTGTATTTTTTGTAGAGACAGGTTTCACCATGTTGGCCAGGCTGTTCTCGAACTTCTGATCTCAGGTGATCCACTTGCCTCAGCCTCCCAAAGTGCTGGGATTACAGGCGTGAGCCACCGTGCCCCCCACCCGGCCAGATTTTTCCAAAAGCATTGCTTTGGTTGAATGACAATCCAATTGAATAAAGAATCTGTCCATTTCTGTTAGTCCAGCAATAGAGCCACAACCTGACAATCTTCAGCCATAACCACAGAAGCCAGCATTGCAACTCAGAAAGCTAAAGTTCAAACGTATAACATGATAAAAACATACCAAGATAAGCTTGATTTAGTAAAACATTGCCAGTCTCTTGGCCAATACAGCCAACTCCCAGCAGAGACAGCAAGTCAGGCCTTTAGGCTCCCTGGTTTTGGCCCTGAATCCCCATACCTCAGCCAACGGCCCAGCCTACTGACCCCAGTCTCTGGGTCAGTTCATTTTAGACAACAGGGTTGCCGGGCTGCCCACAGAGATCAACAAACAAAATAGTTCACCCGCAAGGAACAGGCCTTCCTTGTGACAACCATGCTACAGGAAAACCAGCCAGGTTGCCGGAACCACAGAGTACAACAATGTTTGGATAAAATAGTTGTGGCAAAAATGAAATTCTGGGGCTACATTTCCATCCTGTACGAAATTATTGAACATCCTTGGCCAACACTCCCTGCAGAGATTTGTTTTATGTAAGTTGTAGTTCCAAAATGTGTGGGTTTTTTGTTTGTTGTTGTTGAGACGGGGTCTCGCTCCGTTGCCAGGCTGGAGTGCAGTGGTGAGATCTTGGCTCACTACAACCACTGCCTCCCAGGTTCAAGCGATTCTCCTGCCTCAACCTCTCGAGTAGCTGGGACTACAGCTGTGCACCACCGCACCATGCCAGTCTAATTTTTTCTTTCTTTTTTTTTGTATTTTAGTAGAGATGGGGTTTCACCGTGTTAGCCAGGATGGTCTCGATCTCCTGACCTCGTGATCTGCCCGCCTCGACCTCCCAAAGTGCTGGGATTACAGGCGTGAGCCGCCATGACCGGCCTAAAAATGTCTGTTTTCTAAATCACTCTTTAAAAGAGTTTTTTAAAAAACTACTAAAAAAAAAAAATTTAAATTTAGTAACATGGCATTACAATCCTTGGGAATAAAATTAATTTTATGCTGTTGTCCTGACAAAGCAAAGGAAATGCATCTGAAGTGGCATGGTTTTGTTTTTTTCTAAAATTGTTCTACTCTTCCAAAGGAAAGGTTTTAGAATGTTTCCCAAAGCATGTCTGTTGGAATGGTGGTCCCATGAGATGCTCCTCTAAAAAAAGGAGGTAAAAGAATTATTTGCGCTTGTAATCCCAGCACTTTGGGAGGCCAAGGCAGGCAGATCACCTGAGGTCAGGATTTGAGACCAGCCTGACAAACATGATGAAACCCTGTCTCTACTAAAAATACACTCCAAAAAAACTAGCTGGCCATGGTGGTGCATGCCTGTAGTCCCAGCTACTTGGGAGGCTGGAGCGCTTGAACCTGGGAGGCAGAGATTGCAGTGAACGGAGATTGCGCCACTGCACACCACCCAGGGAGACAAGATCAAGACGCCGTCTCAAAAAAAAAAATTCAAAAAGCTTCATAGGAATTGTTCAAGTTAGATTTTTCTTTTTTTTCGGAGATGGAGTCTCGCTTTGTCGCCCAGGCTGGAGTGCAGTGGCGCAATCTCGGCTCACTGCAACCTCCGCCTTCCAAGTTCAAGCAATTCTCGTGCCTCAGCCTGCTGAGTAGCTGGGATTACAGGTGCCCACCTACCACGCCCAGCTAATTCTTGTATTTTTTGTAGAGACAGGTTTCACCATGTTGGCCAGGCTATTCTCGAACTTCTGATCTCAGGTGATCCACTTGCCTCAGCCTCCCAAAGTGCTGGGATTACAGGCGTGAGCCACCGTGCCCCCCACCCGGCCAGATTTTTCCAAAAGCATTGCTTTGGTTGAATGACAATCCAATTGAATAAAGAATCTGTCCATTTCTGTTAGTCCAGCAATAGAGCCACAACCTGACAATCTTCAGCCATAACCACAGAAGCCAGCATTGCAACTCAGAAAGCTAAAGTTCAAACGTATAACATGATAAAAACATACCAAGATAAGCTTGATTTAGTAAAACATTGCCAGTCTCTTGGCCAATACAGCCAACTCCCAGCAGAGACAGCAAGTCAGGCCTTTAGGCTCCCTGGTTTTGGCCCTGAATCCCCATACCTCAGCCAACGGCCCAGCCTACTGACCCCAGTCTCTGGGTCAGTTCATTTTAGACAACAGGGTTGCCGGGCTGCCCACAGAGATCAACAAACAAAATAGTTCACCCGCAAGGAACAGGCCTTCCTTGTGACAACCATGCTACAGGAAAACCAGCCAGGTTGCCAGAACCACAGAGTACAACAATGTTTGGATAAAATAGTTGTGGCAAAAATGAAATTCTGGGGCTACATTTCCATCCTGTACGAAATTATTGAACATCCTTGGCCAACACTCCCTGCAGAGATTTGTTTTATGTAAGTTGTAGTTCCAAAATGTGTGGGTTTTTTGTTTGTTGTTGTTGAGACGGGGTCTCGCTCCGTTGCCAGGCTGGAGTGCAGTGGTGAGATCTCGGCTCACTACAACCACTGCCTCCCAGGTTCAAGCGATTCTCCTGCCTCAACCTCTCGAGTAGCTGGGACTACAGCTGTGCACCACCGCACCATGCCAGTCTAATTTTTTCTTTCTTTTTTTTTGTATTTTAGTAGAGATGGGGTTTCACCGTGTTAGCCAGGATGGTCTCGATCTCCTGACCTCGTGATCTGCCCGCCTCGACCTCCCAAAGTGCTGGGATTACAGGCGTGAGCCGCCATGACCGGCCTAAAAATGTCTGTTTTCTAAATCACTCTTTAAAAGAGTTTTTTAAAAAACTACTAAAAAAAAAAAAATTTAAATTTAGTAACATGGCATTACAATCCTTGGGAATAAAATTAATTTTATGCTGTTGTCCTGACAAAGCAAAGGAAATGCATCTGAAGTGGCATGGTTTTGTTTTTTTCTAAAATTGTTCTACTCTTCCAAAGGAAAGGTTTTAGAATGTTTCCCAAAGCATGTCTGTTGGAATGGTGGTCCCATGAGATGCTCCTCTAAAAAAAGGAGGTAAAAGAATTATTTGCGCTTGTAATCCCAGCACTTTGGGAGGCCGAGGTGGGCGGATCACGAGGTCAGGAGATCGAGACCATGGTGAAACCCGTCTCTACTAAAAATACAAAAAAATTAGCCGGGCGTAGTGGCGGGTGCCTGTAGTCCCAGCTACTCGGAGAGGCTGAGGCAGGAGAATGGCGTGAACCCGGGAGGCGGAGCTTGCAGTGAGCCGAGATTGCGCCACTGCACTCCAGCCTGGGCGACAGAGCGAGACTCCGTCTCAAAAAAAAAAAAAAAAAAAAAATTTTTTTGGCCAAATCTGCTTTGAAATCCTCTCCCTTTTAGATTCATCCTAATATTGGCATAGTAATGCCTCTTTAAAGAACTACAAAATAAAGAAGCCTGTTTATCTTTGCTTAACACAAAATCAAGTTTTAACCACCTCTTTTTCAAGTAACACCCATAAAAGTCCCTTGTCGCTAGAGGACCTTGGAACCCACTGAAAGAAACACCGCCTTGGTCTCTGGGGGAGGAGAACTGGGACATAACTCCCTGCTTTCTGACAAATGGTTTTGAAATATTCGTCATTTCTCTCAAATGACAAAGGATGAAATATTGTTTCTACTTTTAATTCATTTCCCCTACAATTCTTGTAACATTTGGTTTGTAATAAAGACATTTCAAACAAAAAGATACGTTCAAAATTGGGAACCAGCAGGCAGCAAAAGGTTCCATTCACCAGCCACCTGTGCCTTTGAAGTGGTTGAGTCTGCTCCCAATGTTTTCATAGCCTTTGGAGCGCCCTCCCAGGTACAAGAGCATGTTGTTCAAATTTTCAACCAATTACGTGGCCGTGGCCGTGTCCCTCTCCACCCTGCCTGCACACTGGGAGAAAATGCAAATCCATGAGGAGTGGGATTTAAAGAATTGACAGCCTTGAAAACATTTTGGAATTATTTGATTTCCTCACAAAACTTCATTATTGCTAAATCCAAAAGATGAGCCTGACCAATATCTAAGTCTACCAACTGTCCTCTTTAAACTTTGCTGTTAACACTTCCCTAAATCTTCTGTTCACGCCAGCAGCATATCATATGACCAACTCCAATGTGCCTCCATTAGATTCTGGGACATTTCTGGGAGTTCATACATTTATTGTTTGAGAAAGTTAAGCAGCTATCATACATTTGCAGTTCTCCCCTCCTCCCCTCCTCCCCACTCTATGACCAAAGGAAAAACTTAAGGGGCAGTGCCACTTGTTCAATAACATATTTCTCCATGGTCCTCCATGTGCAGTGCAAAACAGCAGAAATCCCCATCCTAACGGAGTTGGCATTTGAGCAGATGGCTCAGGCAGGTAAGTTCCCAGCGAATATAGTGGCTCTTATCATGCAAACCGGTCCAAGAAGCAGACACATCCACCTTGAGCCAGATTTATCTGCAAGGAATGGGTTCAAAGCCATGAAAAGAGGAGAGTTCACAGACTCAACGCACACCCACCGCTCGCAGCAGCCTCCGAACCGCTAGAACGCCGGGCCTGGCCCAGCGGGATCCTCCCCTGACTCAGAAGGGGGAGGCGCGGGCCACAGTAGGCGACGAGCCGCGCTTGGCCCCCACCACCGCAGTCGGGGGCCGGCAGAGCCCTCGCTCTCCCCCCTCACCCCGTCTAGGGGGAAGCAGAGGAGGATCCGCTGCAAGCGAGTCACTATGGCAAGCACTACCATAACGTACAGAGAGAGGCGGTGGGCCGGGAGATCCGGTACCCCAAGACACACCTCTCGGACTGCTAGAGAAGGCTTTTTCACCGAGGGTGGGGCCACACTCCCCACCCACCAGTCGCCCCTCACCGGGCCCACAGAGGCGCTCGGGGACGCCTGGGGATGGGAGGGAGAGGCATGCGGTAAGAGGAAAAACCAGCCTGCAGCAACCTTGAGCATTCGCAGTCGGGGTGGGGGACCCGGCTGGTGCACATGCACGCAACCCTCAAAGCCCCCCCCCACGTCTACCGACCTCCTTCCTTCCGAGGCAAAGTACCTTCGAAGTAAACCCACACGGCCGGTCGGAAGCAGGACAGTAGCCCCTCGACAACCAGCCGGCACAAGCGTCACCAGCCCGAGAACCCACCGTGATCACTCACACGGCCCCCGCACGCACCCGCCAGTGGGGAGCATGGGACGTGCACTCACCGGACCACACGGCACCCTTCCCCACGTGGGAGGGGCGCATCTCAACTCAACCGCCTTGATCCCCCTACACCAACGAGCTCTCAGGACTCACGCACAGACACCACGGCAGCCACCGGAGGAGAGGGCGGCTGGAGGTGGGAATGTCACACCACTGCTCGGCCTCGGGCACCTGAGGGACCACCCGAGCACTCCAGGAGCACCGCAAAGGCCCAGGCGGAGCCAATGCTCACACAACCCCCAAAAGAGCAGCACGATGGGCTGGCGGGACAGCACCCCACCGCCATGGAGGGGGTCGCCTGCAATTCAACAACCACAGGAGGTGAGGGCGAGGGTGCCCGCCGCGTCAGAGGACCCTGCCGACCCACCCCGCGAGGCGGATGGCAGGACGGACAGCGAAGTCAGGCCGGGTTCCGCGCCCCACGCCTTCCCCAGCGCACCACCCACAGGCGGGGGAGGAGAGAGACGAGGGGCCCCCGCGGGCGGGGCGAGAAGAACGGTCCCATTCGGCACGAATGTCCGCCCCTCGCCCGTCGCAGCTCGGACCCGGCCCGGGAGAGCATGACGCCACCACATCGATCACGAAGAGCCCCCGCGGAGCGGGGTTCGGCCAGCCAGCCAGCGAACCGATCAGCCCGGCCATTCCCCGCTCTGGAGGGAGGGGCGGCGGACAACCCAGCTGAGACGAGAACGCCTGACATGCACGGCACGGAGCCAACAGGGTGGGGTTATCACGGCCGCCCTGGGTGCCCGCAGCGGAGAGCGCATGAGGACAAGGTAGCCCTCCCCGCCTTCCCCGCCGCCCCCAGGTGGGTCAGAGACCCGGACCCGGGCCGGCACCGGGGGGAGTCGGGACGCTCGGACGCACGAGAGAGCAGCAGGCTCACGGGCCCCAGCAGGCGGCTCGAGCAGGAGCAGGGCCGGCTAGCCGGGTCACCCGTAAGCCAGCGCCCCGCACGCATCCAGAGGCCCAACCTCTCCAGCGACAGGTCGCCAGAGGACAGCGTGTCAGCAATAACCCGGTGGCCCAAAATGCCGACTCGGAGTGAAAGATATACCTCCCCCAGGGGCAGGAGGTCGAGTCACTGACCACGCCGCCGGCCCAGGAAACCCACGACACGGAATCTGTCCCCAAAAACGCCACCATCGCAGCCAGACACGGAGGACCCCGGGCCCTCTGGTCTACCCCAGGACACACTCGGGAGCAGCCCCTGGCCAGGGACGCCCTCCCGGCCACCCGTGCCACACGCAGGGGCCGGCCCGCGTCTCCAGAGCGAGACCCGGAAGCATTTTCTGCCAGCCCGTCGTACGACCGGGACAGGCGAGGGACCAAAGGCCGGTCAGGTGTGACCTCTCGGGGCCGCACGCGCGCTCAGGGAGCGCTCTCCGACTCCGCACGGGGCCTCGCCAGAAAAGATCACGGCAGAGGGACCGCAGCCCGGCCCGGGGACCGCTCCCGGCACCCGGGGGACGGGGGCAGGACGGTCCCTGGCTCCCCACGGAGACTCGGAAACAAATTCGGCCGCCGCCTCAGACGGCCAGGATGCGCGCGGGCCCGGCAAGTGCGTCCCCAGCCTCCCGCGCCACACTCAGCCGGTCCCCGCGTGTCGCGGCTCGGGCCTCGGGAGCTGTGGCGTGCTGGTCGACCGGCTCGGGCAGCCCCACACCCGGCTCGGGCTCAGAAGTGCAGCGACAGCGTCTCCCCCACATAAACCTGTACGCTTGAGCTCTGACTCACAAGCGACGCGCCACAGCTCTGGCGCCACCGGGCCAGCCCGGCTGACGACCGCGGGCTTTCCGGAGCTCTGCCTAGCTCACAGCGGGGACGGTCCCCTCCTTCGGCAGCTGCCACCGCAGCTCCGGAAGCCCAGAGAACGGTATAAAAGCGGCCACCAGATGGAGCCCGACAACCGTCGCGAACGTCAGCGAGAGCGATCCGGATGGCAGGGCGGCCCGTGGACCGCAAAACCGAAACCGTGAGTCGAGAAGCTCTTCCCGAGGCCGAAAACGCAGCCCCTCTCCCCCATCTCCACAGAAACGGTCCCCAAAGCGCGTCTCTGCATCGACCGCGACAGAGTCAGAAGACAACCCACGGCGTCTGGGTGTTTGGAGATGCATCTCGGAGGGAGGGAGACAGAACAAACAAGGACTCGGTCGTGGGTCGTTGAGGACACAGGGAGACGCAGAATGCGTAGGCTCTCCCAGAACCCACACAAAGGCAGACAGAGGAAGAGAAAGAGGGAGGGAGGGAGGGAGGGAGGGAGGGAGGGAAGGAGGAAGGGAGGCAGGGAGGGAACGGAGAAAAGAGACAGACGGTGAAAGGAAAGGAGGGAGGGAAGGGAGCGGGGAGGGAGGAAGAAAATGGAGAACACAGAGACCACTTAAAAAACGGAGATAAAGAAACAAAACTTCCTAAACACTCCATTTTAAAAAGAGAGGCGGAAAGGAAAGAATCATGAAAAAAGAGAGAAAGAATGAGGAAAGAAATGAAGGAAAGAAGGGAAAACTAAACAGAGAGGAAAGAAAAAAAGAAGCAAAGACAGGGAAGGAAAGACAAATGAAGCACGAAAGAAAAAAGAACAGAAAGAGGGAAAGGAAGAAAGGAAGGAAGGAAGGAAGAAAAACATAAGGAAGGAGAGAAAGGAAGAAAGGAAGGAAGAAAAGCATAAAGGAGAGAAAGACAGAGAGAAAGAAAGAAAATGGAGACAAATAGTCACAAACACGTCTATCTATTTATACCTATGAATATAACATTTTTAGACACAAACGTACATATTTATATATAACTGCTTATATACCGATATTTACCTATTTATATATGAGCATCTGTAGTTGCGTATAATAGGTGTATGTATTTAGTATATACAAGTATGTTTACTTATACATAAATGTAAGTATCTGTATATACATATACATGCATAAATACAAGCACTTATGTTTATATATAAAAGTATAAAAACATCTACATCTGTAAACGTACGTACATACATAGAAACGAAAAAAATAAAAACTCCCCTACGATAAGTAAATAGGCCGGCGCGGTGGCTCGCGCCCGTCATCCCAGCATTTTGAGAGGCCGAGGTGGGCGCATCACCTGAGGTCGGGAGTTGGAGACCAGCCTGACCGACCTGGTGAAACCCCGTCTCTACTAAAAATACAAAAATTCAGCCAGGCGTCGGGGGTGCATCCCTGTAATCCCAGCTACTCAGGAGGCTGAGGCAGGAAAATCGCTGGAACCCGGGAGGTAGACGGGGCGGTGAGACAAGATCGCGCCATTGCACTCCAGCCGGGGAAACAAGAGTGAAACTGTCTCAAAAAGACGAAAGAGAAGAAAGAGAAAGAAAGAAAGTAAGAAAGAGAGAGAGAGAAAGGAAAAAGAAACAGAGAGAAAGAGTGAAAGAAAGAAAGAAAAAGAAAGAAAGAAAGAAAAAGAAAGAAAGAAAGAAAAAGAAAGAAAGAAAGAAAGAAAGAAAGAAAGAAAGAGGCTAGGCACACGGTGGCTCACGCCGGTAATCCCAGCACTTTGGGAGGCCAAGGCAGGCGGATCACCTGAGGTTGGGAGTTTGAGACCAGCCTGACCAACGTGAAGAAACACCGTATCCACAAAGAATACCAAATTAGCCGGGCATGGTGGCACATGCCTGTAATCCCAGCTACTAGGGAGGCAGGAGAGTCACTTGAACCTGGGAGGCAGAGGTTGCGGTGAGCCGAGATCTCTAGCCTGGGCAACAGGAGTGAAACTCTGTCTCAAAAAAAAAAAAGAAAAGAAAAAAGAAGATGAAAGAAAGAAGAAAGAAAAAAAGAAAGAAAGAAAGAAAGAAAGAAAAGAAAGAAAGAAAGAGGCCAGGCGCGGTGGCTCACACCTGTAATCCCAGCACTTTGGGAGGCCGAGGTGGGAGGATCACCTGAGGTCAGGAGTTTGAGACCAGCCGCAACATGGAGAAACCCCATCTCTACTAAAACTACAAAATTAGCCGGGCGTGGTGGTGCAGGCCTGTAATCCCAGCTACTCGGGAGGCTGAGGTAGGAGAATTGGTTGAACCTGGGAGGCGGAGGTTGCGGTGAGCCGAGATCGCGCCATTGCACTCCAGCCTGGGCAACGAGAGTGAAACTCCATCTCCAAAAAAAAAAAAGGAAAAAATGAAACAAAGAAAGAAAGAAAGAAAGAGAGAGAGAAAGAAAGAAAGAAAGAAAGAAAGAAAGAAAGAAAGAAAGAAGAAAGAAAGAAAGAAGAAAGAAAGAAAGAAAGAAAGAAGGAAGGAAGGAAGGAGGGAGGAAGGAAGGAAGGAAGGAAGAAAGAAAGAAAGAAAGAAAGAAAGAAAGAAAGAAAGAAAGAAAGGCAGGCAAGGCAAATCTACCTGCTTTCACTACATCTGGGGAGAATCAGGAAAGTCCCCACTAACAAGGCCTAAAGTGGAGCTGCCGTCTGTAAAACAGAAGAGTCCACGCGGGTTAAAGACACGAAGAAAGACAAGGAAACAAAGGATCAAAGAGAAGAACCATCTGGCCCAGCCAGGGTCTGTCTCTGAAGTTGTCTGGGCCACCAGGGAGTGGGACGGAGGGAGGGCGGTCCTCCGAGACTCCGTCTCAAAAAATAAATCATGATAATAAAATAAGATTAAGTTACCAAAAAAAGTACGCGTCATTCGTAACGTGTTTGATGCCTCGAAAGGCGAGAGGCGTATGTGTATGTCACTGTGGGGTCGTTTTCTTTGTTTCCTCTTTTCCCGGAAACTCACTTTTTAATTATTTTGTTTCATTTTATTTTTATTTTTATTTTTTTGAGACGGAGTCTCGCTCTGTCGGCCAGGCTGGGGTGCAGTGGCGCGATCTCGGCTCACTGCAACCTCCGCCTTCCAGGTTCAAGCGATTCTCCTGCCTCAGCTCGGCCTCCCGAGTAGCTGGGATTACACACGTACAGCACCGCGCCCGGCTAATTTTGTGTGTTTTGAGTAGAGACCAGCTTTCACCATACTGGCCCTGCTGGTCTGACCGCCTCGTGCTCCACCGGTCTCGGCCTCCCAAAGTGCTGGGATGACAGGCTTGAGCCACGGCGCAGGGCCTATTTATTTTATTTTATTTTATTATTGTATTGTATTGTATTGTATTGTATTGTATTGTATTGTATTGTATTTTTATTTTCTTTATGGAGTTTTAACTATGTGTTTATTTATTTTATTTTACTTTTTGGAGACGGAGTTTCGCTGTTGTTGCTCAGACCGGAGTGCAATGGCGCGGTCTCGGCTCACCGCAACCTCCGCCTCCCGGGTTCAAGCAATTCTCCTGCCTCAGCCTTCCTAGCAGCTGGGATTACAGGCATGTGGCACCACACCGGGCTAATTTTGTATTTTCAATTGAGACGGGATTTCTCCATGTTTCTCAGGCTTGTCTCCAACTCCCGAACTGAGGTGACGCGCCCAGCTCTGTCTCCCAAAGTGATGGGATTACAGGCATGAGCCGCCGTGCCCAGCCTATTCTATTGCATTGTATTGTATTGTATTGTATTGTATTGTATTGTATTGTATTGTATTGTATTGTACTGTACTGTACTGTACTGAACTGTACTGTACTGTACTGAACTGTACTGTACTGTACTGAACTGTACTGTACTGAACTGTACTGTACTGAACTGTACTGTACTGTACTGTACTGTACTGAACTGTACTGTATTGTACTGTATTGTATGGTGTTGACTTATTTTATTTATTTAGTTTTATGTTCTTTTATTTATTTGTTTGTTTGTTTTTGCCTGACCAAACGTCAATCAGACCCAGTCGTCAAAGTGGCGCTTTCCTTGGCAACAAGGGAGGGAGGAAGTTGGAGATGAGGGCGGGGGCGGCGGAGAAGACACAGTTGCCCCAGGCTGTGCGCAGGCGGCCTGAGATTCCTTCCTCTGTGAGGCCTCCCTTTTCAGAGTAACAGGGGCCGCTAGGTGACGCCCGACGTCTGCCAATGAGAGTGTCAGCCCGGAATGAATTGGGATCGCCTGGAGGGGGATGGGGGAGGGGGAAGGATGGAGGCCCCCCACAGCACAATGGGTCACCGCGCCCTCCCAGGCGACCCCCACAACTAATCGACCAGGGACCCTGGGGGGAGGCAGCCTAAGTCCCCACCCATCGGATCATCTGGAACTTCCGTCCAGAGACCAGAGACCGACTGGGAATTGTCTCACTCAAGGTCCAAATCGAAAAGAATCACAGACACCAGGACTAAGGCAATTTCTAAAACACTAGTTTCTGTGTTTTTGGTATATCCGTGTATTTCTGTAACACAAAATTACTTATTTTAAACGATTTTTCTCCTCCTGACGTGTACGGTCGTGTGATAGGCGGACCAGGGGACTCCTCAGCTCAGAGTCCATGAGGCCAGAAGCTGACGTCCTAAATTTCTACTTAGAATGAATTTAAGCACACCAGCCAAACACTCTGCCCTGAAACTGTGGGCGGGACGACAAGCGGGGTGGGGGAGGGAGGCAAGCCGGGCGCGGTAGGTTCACGCCTGTCATCCCCGCACTTTTGGGAGGCCAAGGGCAGGTGGATCCCTCGATCCAAGCCTTGGCAACGTGGTGAAACCTCGTCTCTACAAAAAAAAAAAAACACAAAAACTAACTGGTTTCATAACCTGGACTCCAAGTTAATAAATAGATAAATAGGCCGGGGGCGGTGGCTCACGCCTGTCATCCCAGCACTTTGGGAGGCCTAGCGCAGGTGGATCCCTCTATCCATGCCGTGGCAACGTGGTGAAACCTCGTCTCTACAAAAAAAAAAAAACACAAAAACTAACTGGTTTCATAACCTGGACTCCAAGTTAATAAATAGATAAATAGGCCGGGGGCGGTGGCTCACGCCTGTCATCCCAGCACTTTGGGAGGCCGAGGCGGGCGGATCACGGGGTCAGGAGATCGAGACCATCCTGGTTCCCACAGTGACCCCCCGTCTCTACTCAAAATACAAAAAGTTAGTCAGGCGCGGTGGCTCACACCTGTAATCCCAGCACTTTGGGAGGCCGAGACGGACGGATCACGGGGTCAGGAGATCGAGACCATCCTGGTGACCACAGTGAAACCCCGCCTCTACTCAACATACAACCAGTTAGTCAGGCGCGGTGGCGGGCGCCTGTAGTCCCAGCTACTTGGGAGGCTGAGGCAGGAGAAGGTCGTGAACCCGGGAGGCAGAGCTTGCAGTGAGCCGAGATCGCCGCTGCACTCCAGCCTAGGCAACGAGAGCAAAACTCCGTCTCCAAAAAAAAAAAAAAAAAGGAAAATTGAAACAAAGAAAGAAAGAAAGAAGAAAGAAAGAAAGAAAGAAAGAAAGAAAGAAAGAAAGAAAGAAAGAAAGAAAGAAAGAAAGAAAGAAAGAAGGAAGGAAGAAAGGAAGGAAGGAAGGAAGGAAGGAAGGACGGAAGGAAGGAAGGACGGAAGACAGAGCGAGAGAGAAACAAAGAAAGACAGAAAGAAAGACAGAAAGACAGGCAAGGCAAATCTACCTGCTTTCACATCTGGAGTGGAGAATCAGGAGGCGTCCTAACAAGGCCTAAAGTGGAGCTGTTGCCTGTAAAAAGCAGAAGAGTCCACACGGGTTAAAGACACGAAGAAAGACAAGGAAACAAAGAATCAAAGAGAAGAACCATCTGGCCCAGCCAGGGTCTGTCTCTGAGGTTGTCTGGGCCACCAGGGAGTGGGACGAGGGAGGGCGGTCCTCCGAGACTCCGTCTTAAAAAATAAATCATGATAATAAAATAAGATGTTAAAATAAAAGTCTGGCCTGTGTTTGATATGCCTCGAGGCGAGGCAGGCTATGACTGTGGGGTCCTTTCTATTTTTTTTTTTATTTTTTTATATTTTATTCATTTTATTTTTATTTTTATTTTTTGAGACGGAGTCTCGCTTGTCGGCCAGGCTGGGGTGCAGTGGCGCGATCTCGGCTCACAGCAACCTCCGCCTTCCTTGTTCAAGCTATTCTCCTGCCTCAGCCTTCCTAGCTGGGATTACTGGGCAGCACCACGCCGGCTAATTTTGTGTGTTCTCAGTAGAGACCAGCTTTCTGGCCTGCTGGTCTGACTCGCCTCGTGCTCCCTCTGCCTCCCAACGTGCTGGGATGACAGGCTTGAGCCACGGCGCAGGGCCTATTTATTTTATTTTATTTTATTATTGTATTGTATTGTATTGTATTGTATTGTATTGTATTGTATTGTATTGTATTTTATTATTATTTTATGGTGTTTATTTTATTTATTTTATTTTTATTTTTATTTTATTGTTTTTTGACCCAACGTCAATCGTTCAAAATTCTCCTTGCCTCAGGAGGGAGGATTGGGATTGGCAGTGGAGAAGACACAGTTGCCCCTCTTGAGCGCTTGTCTCTTCTCTGTGAGGCCTCCTTTTCAGAGTAACAGGCATGTGATGCCCAGCCTATTCTATTGCATAGTGTATTGTATTGTATTGTATTGTATTGTATTGTATTGTATTGTATTGTAGTACTGTACTGTACTGTGTACTGCGCCTGTACTGAACTAATTGACTGTACTGTAAGGCACTGTACTGTACTGAACTGTACTGTACTGTACTGTACTGTACTGTACTGAACTGTACTGTACTGTAAATCACTCCAGCCGGGGAAACAAGAGTGAAACTGTCTCAAAAAGACGAAAGAAAGAAAGAAAGAAAGAAAGAAAGAAAGAAAGAAAGAAAGAAAGAAAAAAGAAACAGAGAGAAAGTGAAAGAAAGAAAAGAAAAGAAAGAAAGAAAGAAAGAAAGAAAGAAAGAAAGAAAGAAAGAAAGAGGCTAGGCATGGTGGCTCACGCCGGTAATCCCAGCACTTTGGGAGGCCAAGGCAGGCGGATCACCTGAGGTTGGGAGTTTGAGACCAGCCTGACCAACATGGAGAAACACCGTCTCTACAAAGAATACAGAATTAGCCGGGCATGGTGGCACATGCCTGTAATCCCAGCTACTAGGGAAGCAGGAGAGTCGCTTGAACCTGGGAGGCAGAGGTTGTGGGGAGCCAAGATCTCTAGCCTGGGCAACAAGAGTGAAACTCTGTCTCAAAAAAAAAAAGAAAAGAAAAAGAAGATAGAAAGAAAGAAAAAGAAAGAAAGACAAAGAAAGAGACCAGGAGTGGTGGCTCACACCTGTAATCCCAGCACTTTGGGAGGCTGAGGTGGGAGGATCACCTGAGGTCAGGAGTTTGAGACCAGCCGCAACATGGAGAAACCCTGTCTCTACTAAAACTACAAAATTAGCCGGGCATGGTGGTGCAGGCCTGTAATCCCAGCTGCTCGGGAGGCTGAGGTAGGAGAATTGCTTGAACCCGGGAGGCAGAGGTTGCGGTGAGCCGAGATCGCGCCATTGCACTCCAGCCTGGGCAACGAGAGCGAAACTCCGTCTCCAAAAAAAAAGGAAAAAATGAAACAAGAAAGAAAGAAGAAAGAACGAAAGAAAGAAAGAAGAAAAGGCAAATCTACCTGCTTTCACTACATCTGGGGAGAATCAGGAAAGTCCCCACTAACAAGGCCTAAAGCGGAGCTGCCGTCTGTAAAACAGAAGAGTCCACGCGGGTTAAAGACACGAAGAAAGACAAGGAAACAAAGGATCAAAGAGAAGAACCATCTGGCCCAGCCAGGGTCTGTCTCTCAGGTTGTCTGGGCCACCAGGGAGTGGGACGGAGGGAGGGCGGTCCTCCGAGACTCCGTCTCAAAAAATAAATCATGATAATAAAATAAGATTCAGTTACAAAAAAAATTACGCGTAATTCGTAGCGTGTTTGATGCCTCGAAAGGCGAGAGGCGTATGTGTATGTCACTGTGGGCTCGTTTTCTTTTTTTCCTCTTTTGCCGGAAACTCACTTTTTAATTATTTTGTTTCATTTCATTTTTATTTTTATTTTTTTGAGACGGAGTCTCGCTCTGTCGGCCAGGCTGGGGTGCAGTGGCACTATCTCGGCTCACTGCAACCTCTGCCTTCCAGGTTCAAGCGATTCTCCTGCCTCAGCTCAGCCTCCCGAGTAGCTGGGATTACAGACGTACAGCACTGCGCCCGGCTAATTTTGTGTATTTTGAGTAGAGACCGGGTTTCACCATACTGGCCCTGCTGGTCTGACCGCCTCGTGATCCACCGGCCTCAGCCTCCTGAAGTGCTGGGATGACAGGCTTGAGCCACGGCGCAGGGCCTATTTATTTATTTTATTTTATTATATTTTTATTTTCTTTATGGATTTTTATTTATGTGTTTATTTTATTTTATTTTTTGGAGACGGAGTTTCACTGTTGTTGCTCAGACCGGAGTGCAATGGCGCGATCTCGGCTCACCACAAACTCCGCCTCCCAGGTTCAAGCAATTCTCCTGCCTCAGCCTTCCTAGCAGCTGGGATTATAGGCATGTGGCACCACGCCAGGCTAATTTTGTGTTTTCAATTGAGACGGGATTTCTCCATGTTTTTCAGGCTTGTCTCCAACTCCCGACCTCAGGTGACGCGCCCAGCTCTGTCTCCCAAAGTGATGGGATTACAGGCATGAGCCACCGCGCCCGGCCTATTCTATTGCATTGCATTGCATTGTATTGTATTGTATTGTATTGTATTGTATTGTATTGTATTGTATTGTATTGTATTGTATTGTATTGTATTGTATTGTACTGTACTGTACTGAACTGTACTGTACTGTACTGTACTGTACTGAACTGTACTGTACTGTACTGTACTGTACTGTACTGTACTGTACTGAACTGTACTGTATTGTACTGTATTGTATGGTGTTGACTTATTTTATTTATTTAGTTTTATGTTCTTTTATTTATTTGTTTGTTTGTTTTTGCCTGACCAAACGTCAATCAGACCCAGTCGTCAAAGTGGCGCTTTCCTTGGCAACAAGGGAGGGAGGAAGTTGGAGATGAGGGCGGGGGCGGCGGAGAAGACACAGTTGCCCCAGGCTGTGCGCAGGCGGCCTGAGATTCCTTCCTCTGTGAGGCCTCCGTTTTCAGAGTAACAGTGGCCGCTAGGTGATGCCCGACGTCTGCCAATGAGAGTGTCAGCCCGGAATGAATTGGGATCGCCTGGAGGGGGATGGGGGAGGGGGAAGGATGGAGGCCCCCCACAGCACAGTGGGTCACCGCGCCCTCCCAGGCGACCCCCACAACTAATCGACCAGGGACCCTGGGGGGAGGCAGCCTAAGTCCCCACCCATCGGATCATCTGGAACTTCCGTCCAGAGACCAGAGACCGACTGGGAATTGTCTCACTCAAGGTCCAAATCGAAAAGAATCACAGACACCAGGACTAAGGCAATTTCTAAAACACTAGTTTCTGTGTTTTTGGTATATCCGTGTATTTCTGTAACACAAAATTACTTATTTTAAACGATTTTTCTCCTCCTGACGTGTACGGTCCTGTGATAGACCAGGGGACTCCTCAGCTCAGAGTCCATGAGGCCAGAAGGTGACGTCCTAAATTTCTATTTAGAATGAATTTAAGCACACCAGCCAAACACTCTGCTGTGAAACTGTGGGCGGGAAGACAAGCGGGGGTGGGGGGAGGGAGGTGGGGGAGCCGGGCGCGGTAGGTTCACGCCTGTCATCCCCGCACTTTTGGGAGGCCAAGGGCAGGTGGATCCCTCGATCCAAGCCTTGGCAACGTGGTGAAACCTCGTCTCTAAAAAAAAACACAAAAACTAACCGGTTTCATAACCTGGACTCCAAGTTAATAAATAGATAAATAGGCCGGGGGCGGTGGCTCACGCCTGTCATCCCAGCACTTTGGGAGACTGAGACGGACGGATCACGGGGTCAGGAGATCGAGACCATCCTGGCTACCACAGTGAAACCCCGTCTCTACTCAAAATACAAAGTTAGTCAGGCGCGGTGGCAGGCACCTGTAGTCCCAGCTAACTGGGAGGCTGAGGCAGGAGAAGGTCATGAACCCGGGAGGCAGAGATTGCAGTGAGCCGAGATCGAGCTGCTGCACTCCAGCCTGGGCAACAGAGCGAGAGTCTGTCTCGAAAATAAATAAATAAATAAATAAATAAATAAATAAATAAATAAATGTCAATAAATACATGGATTAAAATTGAAAACTTAAAAAAAAAAAAAAAATGTAGCCGGCCGGGCGCGATGGCTCACGCCTGTCATCCCAGCACTTTGGGAGGCTGAGGCGGGCAAATCAACTGGGGTTGCCAGTTCGAGACCAGCCTGACCCACATGGAGAAATGCCGTCTCTACTAACAATACAAAATCAGCCGGGTGTGGTGGCCCATGCCTGTAATCCCAGCTACTCAGGAGGCTGAGGCAGGAGAATCACTTGAACACGGGAGGTGGAGGTTGCGGCGAGCCGAGATGGTGCCATTGCACTCCAGCGTGGGCACCAAGAGTGAAACTCCATCCCCCCCCCCAAAAAATTAAGTGCTGTATTCTGTTATTTTTGCTTCCTACCCTGAGAAGAACATAATACAGCTGTTGTCTGTCTGTCTGCCTGCCTGCCTGTGACAGGGCCTCACGGTCTTCCGCCCAGACTGGAGTGCAGTGACACCATTATGGCTCACTCGCTGCAGCCTCAACCTCCCCAGGGTTAGGCGATTCCTCAAGGGATCCTACGGCCTCGGCCTCCCAAAGTGTTGGGGTTACAGGCGTGAGCCACCAGCACCCGGCCCGAGTTAATACATCTGGTCTCACTACGTCTTAACCACACACCCATGAAGGACTCAAGTCAAGAGAGAGTTGGCAAGAGACTCTCAGCATTCTCTTCCAAAAGCACGTGTGTCCCGAGCTCCTGTGGTTTTAGGTGGCCACACGTAGAGGAGAGATTTTCAATGTTTCCAGAGCGGTGTGAGCCACAGCCATTCGGGGCATCCGAGCCGGAGATGGGGTTTCTGACAGCAACTTAAGGGCCAGGAAGGGCCAGAATCTGCCAAGGCCTGTGTTCCAGGGTGGGGCCCAATGGAACCCAAGGTAGAGGGAGTCAGCTGTCCGCACAGAGAGAGCTCCAGCCCTAGGCCCCACTGTGCAGACCGAATCAGAAGGAAGAGAGTCCTTCGTCGTACATGCCACATCCCTCCACCGAACTTGGGAGCGGAAACATGGAAACCCCGTGTTTCCAAACATGAGGTGACTCTCGGTTTACAATGGGTCACAAGGGGCCGGGCTCTCCAGAGTCCGCAGGATAAAGAAGTCATTCTTGCTCGGCCTACCCCATCCCCTGGTAACTGTCGCTGGTGACTTTAAATGAGCCAGGGCTGGCAGGCCCCGGAGCCGCTACAGGGGGGGCGGGGGGTGTGCCTCAGGCACTGCAGAAAGTAAGTGGGCCTGAACTTCGAGGATGACGGTGCGGCAGGAACCCGCCCAGGCAGCTATATGGCAAGCAGTAAACCACTACGCTTACCGAGATGCGGTTTTCCTCGCAGAACGCTGTTATGCAGAAGTTATCAGAAGAAGCCTTGTTTTTACTGGAGACCTGTTCTTACCGCTCAGGAAAGGCCTATAAAGCATATAGACTCTTGAAAGGACACAGTTGTGCTACACCGCAATGCAAATACCTGCTTGCAAAATGTTGTGTTTATCTCAGCAAGCTTGCAGAAGGGGAACGAATCTTATCCGGTGGAGTGTTTAATAAACAGAAAAGGCATGATGGTATTGTTACTCATATGTTATTGAGTTTGGTGGTTCAGCTTGCTTTACTCTCTCATTGTTGGGACATGTATATCGCAAGACAGATCCGCTTGCCAAAGCATCAGAGTGTTACCAAAAGGGCCTTAGGTTAAAGCCTTTCCTCTGGTATCCCTTTGAATCGTTCTGTGAAATAGGTGAAAAGCCAGATCCTGACCAAACATTTAAATTCACATCTTTACAGAACTTTAGCAACTGTCTGCCCAACTGTTGCACCACACAAGTACCTCGTCATAGTTTATGTCACAGACAGCCTGAGACCCTTCTTACGGAAACACCCCAGGACACAATTGAATTAAACAGATTGAATTTAGAATCTTCCAATTCAAAGTACTCCTTGAATACAGATTCCCCAGTGCCTTCTATTGATTCAGCTGTCATTTCACATGATACTGTCCCACTGGGAACAGGAACTTCCATATCATCTACACAGGTTCAAAATAAACCAAAAACTGGTCGGAGTTTATCAGGACGACCAGCAGCTGTTAGTCCATTAACTCCAAGTGTTGGGATTTTGCCATTAGAAACCCCAAGTCCGGGAGATGGATCCTATTTACAAAACTACACTAGTATTAGACACCTTCTGTCATTGACGTGCCATCCACCGGAGCCCCTTCAAAAAAGCCTGTTGCCAGAATCGGCCGAACTGGAGCACAGTCTGTCTTCTCGCAGAGTGGAAATAGCCGAGAGGTAACTCCAATTCTTGCAAAAACACAAAGTTCTGGTCCACAAACAAGGGCAACACCTCAGGTATTGAGCCCCACTGTGGCATCTCCCCCAGATGCACTGCCTCGAGGAAATCCATGACTCTTGACTAGTGACAGCTCCACAACCAAGGAGAATAGGAAAAAAATTAAAAATGAAGTGTCCACCTAAAATCCCAAACAGAAAAACAAAAAGTAAAACTAACGAAGGAGGAATAACTCAACCTCACATCAATGGCAGCCTGGAAATGACAAAATTGGACTCTTCCATCATTTCAGAAGGGAAAATATCCGCAATCACACCTCAGATTCAGGCTTTTAATCTACAAAAAGCAGCAGCAGAAGGCTTGATGAGCCTTCTTCATGAAAAGGGGAAAGGTTATTTAGCTTTGTGTTCTTACCACTGCAAACAAGCTATCGATATTTTGAGCCATCTACCTTCTCCCCACTACGATGCCGGTTGGGTACTGTGCCAAATTGGAAGGGCCTATTTTGAGCTTTCAGAGTCCACGCAAGCTGAAAGAATCTTCTCAGAGGTTAGAAGGATTGAGAATTATAGGGTCGAAGGCATGGAGCTCTGCTCTGCAACACTTTGGCGTCCTCAAAAAGATGTTGCTCTTTCAGTTCTGTCAAAAGACTTGACAGACATGGATAAAAATTTGCCAGCCAGAGGCCTGGTGTGCTGCAGGGAACTGTTTCCGCTTGCAACGGGAACGCGATATGGCAATTAAATTCTTCCAGAGAGCTATCGAAGTGGATCCAAATCATGCTTAGGCATCTACTGTATTAGGGCGGGAGTTTGTCTTCACTGTAGAATCGGACAAAGCATTAGCTTGTTTTCGAAATGCTATCAGAGTCCATCCTAGACATTGTAACGCATGTTAAGTGGTAATGAAGTGTAAAGACAAACTCTTATTGATGGTGCCAGTACTCGCTAATTTTTCTTCTTAGATAGCTCTTTATTGCCATGAATTTGGTTACAAATACTTAGGGATGGTACATACTGGTCAATAACGTCTAACTGAAATGCTTTCTTACGAAATGTGGGTCTTTAACGAACTCTTAAATTAACTCATGATAATAGAATACCAGATCCTTATACTCAACAGTTTCAGTCTTCCACCAAACTTTTGCAGATACTGTAGTTGTCTTTCGTTTGTGTGTGTGTTTCTTTAGTTTTGTTACCTGATCTGTTACTTTTTCTTCGAACACCGAAATGGTGATGGGGACAAAAAGTGCTTGGGAAATTGGAAAGGAATAGCATAATCCACTTATCAGATAATAGAAAAAAATATTGCAACAATTCACTAGTTGCTGCTTTTTGACAGTGTTCCAGTTTATGGAGTTACTATTAAGAAGTTAGTGTACCCAAGGCCGGGCGCGGTGGCTCATGCTTGTAATCCCAGCACTTTGGGAGGCTGAGGTGGGCGGATCACGAGGTCAGGAGATCGAGACCACAGTGAAACCCCGTCTCTACTAAAAATACAAAAAATTAGCCGGGCGTGTTGGCGGGCGCCTGTAGTCCCAGCTACTCGGAGAGGCTAAGGCAGGAGAATGGCGTGAACCCCGGAGGCGGAGCTTGCAGTGAGCCGAGATTGCGCCACTGCACTCCAGCCTGGGCGAAAGAGTGAGACTCCGTCTCAAAAAAAAAAAAAAGTTAGTGTACCCTTTTATTTAGCAGTATCTCTGTTTTACTGTTTTGTACTTGTGTATAAGTAGACACATCGGAAATTACTGCCTAGTAATTCATATTGTTATCAACTGAATAAGATATGAAAACGTTTGGTCCTACTTCTGCCTCAACACCATACTTACTGCTGACATTTGTTGTATTTTTCTGGACTGACTTAATAGTTTACACATCAGGTGGCCGGGTGCGGTGGCTCAAGCCTGTAATCACAGCACTTTGGGAGGCCGAGGCGGGCGGATCACGAGGTCAGGAGATCGAGACCATCCTGGCTAACACGGTGAAACCCCGTCTCTACTAAAAATACAAAAAATTAGCCGGGCGTGTTGGCGGGCGCCTGTAGTCCCAGCTACTCGGGAGGCAGAGGCAGGAGAATGGCGTGAACCCGGGAGGCGGAGCTTGCAGTGAGCCGAGATCACGCCACTGTACTCCAGCCTGGGCAACAGAGCGAGACTCCATCTCAAAAAAAAAAAAAAAAGAAATAGTTTACACATCAAGAGAAGGCCGGACGTGGTGGCTCACGCCTGCCGCCATCCCGGCACTTTCGGAGGCCGAGGCGGGAGGGTCACAAGGTCAAGAGATCGAGACCATCCTGGCCAACATGGTGGAACCCCGTCTGTATTAAAAGTATAAAACTTAGGTGGGCGTGGTGGGGGGTGCCTGTAGTCCCAGCTACGTGGGAGGCTGAGGCAGGAGAATCGCTTGAACCCGGGAGGTGGAGGTGGCAGTGAGCCGAGATCACCCCATTGCACTCCAGCCTGGGTGACAGAGCGAGACGCCGTCTGAAGAAAAAAAAATTTAAGAAATACATAAATAAATATCAAGAGAAACTATAATTCTGAAGCCATAACTCTGTGGTAGTTTTTTTTGTCAGATACGGTTATCTTTGGGGTTAAGTATTACAGCAGTGGAGTTGTATCATTTGATTTGCTTCTAAATCTGAAGCATTCTATTACTAAAACATTTTTTGATTTGTGAATATGTTGTTTAATGGATTATATCTCATTTTGCTGTAGTAGTTACATTGCCTGAAAGATGGCCAAAAACATAGTGCTAGCTATTGCTGACCAATGTAACAATCAACTTGCCAATACTGCCTTCTCTTCCGATAGCTATGTTCTCCGTCATATTTTAAGAACTCAGTTCTTCATCAGACTTGTGTTGTTTTTGATTTTTTCCCAAGTCTGGTTGATCCTCGTGTTGTTTTCTGTAAATGTGTATTGTCTGTTCAGCTATTTTGCAGGAGTTGCATTCTTAAAAAACTTAACCCTATCAAAAATTGTCTTTAAAGGAGGATTATTCAGATTGGCAAGCTTTTCCTAGGAAGAGTTTAAATGCTGACGTATTTAGGTAGCTCTAAATTCTGAGCAACTTTATTTTAACTACAAAATAGATAGCCTTTCTTTTGTTTTCACTTTCACTATCATTAGCACAGTGTTTAATACCTTTTCTTCATCTATAACACAACTATAATGATATACGAAGCCACTCAAATAAAGCAGATATGTTGTGCTTTCAAAAAAAAAAAAAAAAGAAGTCTTTCTGTGGCACGGCATGAGGTGTGGCTCGAATCTAGAATCTCCAGTGAAAACCAATGAAACAGGGTGAAACCCCGTGCCTACTAAAAATAAAAAAATGAGCCGGGCATGGTGGCGCTGAGGCAGGAGAATCACTTGAACCCAGGAGGCAGAGGTTGCAGTGAGCTGAGGTCACGCCAATGTACTCCAGCCTGGGCGACAGAGCAAGACTCCATCTCAGAAAGAAACAAACACGCAAAGCCAATGAAGGTGTTTAGCTCAACGTGTCGGGCTCAGGTCTCTTGACAGGATACATCCAGCACCCGGGGGAAACGTCGAGGGGTGGGGCGGAATCTATTTTGTGGCCTCAAGGGAGGGTTTGAGAGATAGTCCTGCAAACGGTGAATATTCATTTCTAGCCTGTAGCCCCCCAAGGGGAGAATCGGGCTACAGACCCCACGACCCGCACCCTCCCCCGCCGCCTCGTGAAATGGGCTCTCGCTCCGCCAGGCTCTATTCCCGCCGTGTGGTTTTGTAACCTCCAGCGTGTGTGCGTGGGTTGCGGGGTGTGGTGGGGGTGGCTGTGGACAGAGGAGGGGATAAAGCGGTGGTATCCCGCGGGTGCCCAGGACGTGGGAGGTGGGTGGGGTGGCCAGAGCCTAGGGAACTCCTCGTCTGTCAGGACGTCTCCCCCCCCCGTCCCCTCTCTGACCTAAGCTCCACATCTTCGCAGTTCAGTGGGGACCTTGTGGGTGGAAGTCACCATCCCTCTGGACTTTAGCCAACCAAGGCCGGGCTCCCAGGACTCTCCCCAGAGTCGGGGCCTTGGGGAGGCTCACAAGGATGCTGACGGTGACAGTTGGTGACAGTGATGTACGTTGGAGGCCTTGGGCCAATGCATTGGTATCCATTTGACCTCGGTGGGACAGGTCAGCTTTGCAGAGTCCCGTGCGTCCTTCCAGAGACTCATCCAGCGCTAGCAAGCACGGTCCCGAGGATCCCAGCTCTCAGCAGAGGCACTTTTGCTTCTAAATCTGAAGCATTCTATTACTAAAACATTTTTTGATTTGTGAATATGTTGTTTAATGGATTATATCTCATTTTGCTGTAGTAGTTACATTGCCTGAAAGATGGCCAAAAAGATAGTGCTAGCTGTTGCTGACCAATGTAACAATCAACTTGCCAATCCTGCCTTCTCTTCTGATAGCTGTGTTCTCCGTCATATTTTAAGAACTCAGTTCTTCATAAGACTCTTGTTGTTTTTGATTTTTTCCCAAGTCTGGTTGATCCTTGTGTTGTTTTCTTTAAATGTGTATTGTCTGTTCAGCTATTTTGCAGCAGTCGCATTCTTAAAAAACTTAACCCTATCAAAAATTGTGTTTAAAGGAGGATTATTCAGATTGGCAAGATTTTCCTAGGAAGAGTTTAAGTGCTGATGTATTTAGGTAGCTCTAAACACTGAGCAACTTTATGTTGACTACAAAATAGATAGCCTTTCTTTTGTTTTCACTTTCACTATCATTAGCACAGTGTCTAATACCTTTTCTTCATCTATAACACAATTATACGAAGCCACTCAAATAAAGCAGATATGTTGTGCTTTAAAAAAAAAAAAAAAGAAGAAGTCTTTCTGTGGCACAGCATGAGATGTGGCTCGAATCTAGAATCTCCAGTGAAAACCAATGAACCAAGGTGAAACCCCGTGTCTACTAAAAATAAAAAATTGAGCTGGGCATGGTGGCGCTGAGGCAGGAGAATCACTTGAACCCAGGAGGCAGAGGTTGCAGTGAGCTGAGATCACGCCACTGCACTCCAGTCGTGGGGGACAGAGCAAGACTCCATTTCAGAAGCAAACACACAAAGCCAATAAAGGTGTTTAACTCAACGTGTCAGGCTCGGGTCTCTTGACAGGATACATCCAGCACCGGAGAAAACGTCGAGGGGTGGGGTGGAATCTATTTTGTGGCCTCAAGGAAGGGTTTGAGATATAGTCCCCACAAACGTGATGGCCTAAGGAAGCCCCTCCGCCCAGGAAGCGATATTCATTTCTAGCCTGTAGCCACCCAAGAGGGAGAATCGGGCTCTCTACAGACCCCGCAACCCGCACACCCGGCACCCCCCCGCCTCGTGAAATGGACTCTCGCTCCGCCAGGCTCTATTCACGCCATGTGGTTTTGTAACCTGCAGCGTGTGTGCGCGGGTTGAGGGGTGTGGTGGGGGTGGCTGTGGACAGAGGAGGGGATAAAGCGGCGGTGTCCCGCGGGTGCCCGGGACGTGGGACGTGGGTGGGGTGGCCAGAGCCTAGGGAACTCCTCGCCTGTCAGGACGTCTTCCCCCACCCCCGGTCCCCTCTCTGACCTACGCTCCACATCTTCGCAGTTCAGTGGGGACCTTGTGGGTGGAAGTCACTGTCCCTCTGGACTTTAGCCAACCAAGGCCGGGCTCCCAGGACTCTCCCCAGAGTCGGGGCCTTGGGGAGGCTCACAAGGATGCTGACGGTGACAGTTGGTGACAGTGATGTACGTTGGAGGCCTTGGGCCAATGCATTGGTATCCATTTGACCTCGGTGGGACAGGTCAGCTTTGCAGAGTCCCGTGCGTCCTTCCAGAGACTCATCCAGCGCTAGCAAGCACGGTCCCGAGGATCCCAGCTCTCAGCAGAGGCACTTTTGTTCACACAGAATCCTGGGCAGGAAAGTTCTCAGCAGGCTTAGGCCTCCAGCCAAAAATCCAAAATCACTTCTGGGATTTTTTTCAAAGAGCCAGTGGTTCCACAAGGGGCCGTGGGTAGTTGTGGAAATGGAGAGAAGTGTTTGCAGATACATATTTGAGACAGAAGGGACAGGGCTCGGTCACAGGTCATTTAGGACACGGGCAGATGCTCATTGAGAAAACCCTCCCAGCATCCTAGGTGAACAGAGCCATGATTTTTCGAGACTGTCGAAGGAGAAGCAACCCCAGATTTTAGGGTTGGATCTTTATTCATATGTAGTATCTATGAGGTATCCAAGTCCAGAAATCAACTCGCCAGTTCTGTACAGCATTCTATAGGGAGATCGAATCTGGGATGTCTGATGTTAAGAATTCAGGCCTTGGTAATGGATTAGATTAGATGTACTTGAGCTTATTTTGCAAAGAAAGAGAGGGCGGGAGATAGCGACAGCCAGAGAGCGAGTGAGAGAGAGAGAGAGACAGACAGAGACAGAGAGAGACAAAGATACACAAAGAGAGAAAGACAGAGAGAGAGACAGAGACAGACAGAGAGAGACAAAGATACACAAAGAGAGAAAGACAGAGAGAGACAGAGAAAGATAGAGATGGACAGAGACAGAGAGAAACAGAAAGAGAAACAGGGAGACAGGAAGGGAGAGAGACAGATAGAGTGAGAGACAGACAGGATGACAGACAGGCAGAGAAAGAGAGTAAGATGGAAGGCAGACACACACAGAGGGAGAGAGAGAGAGGAGAGAGACAGACAGAGTGAGAGACAGACAGACAGGATGACAGACAGGCAGAGAAAGAGAGTAAGATGGAGGCAGACACACACAGAGGGAGAGAGAGAGAGGGAGAGAGACAGAGACAGACAGAGAGACAGAGAGAAAAAAGAGACAGACAGAGAAAAAGAGACAGAGAGAGAAAGACAGACAGACAGAAAGAGACAGAAAGAGAGAGACACAGACAAAGAGAGAGAGAGAGAGAAACAGACAGACAGGGAGAGAGAGACAGACAGACAGACAGGCAGAGAAAGACAGTAAGACACAAGACAGACACACAGAGAGGGAGACAGGCAGAGACAGAGAGACAGAGAGAAAGAGACAGAGAGAGAAACAGATGGGCAGAGAGAGAGAGAGAGAGACAAATAGACAGACAAGGAGAGAGAGAGAGAGACCGACTGACACACAGACAGGCAGAGAAAGTGAATAAGACAGAAGACAGACACAGTGAGAGAGACAGACAGAGAGAGACAGAGACAGAGAGAAAAAAGAGAAAGATGGACAGACAAAGAGGCAGACAGAGAAAGACAGAGATGGACAGAGAGAGACAGAGAGAAACAAACAGAAAGAGAGAGACACAGACAGACTGGGGGAGAGAGAGAGAGAGAGACAGAACAGACAGACAGGGAGGAGAGAGAGAGACAGACAGACACACACAGAGGGGGAGAGAGAGAGAGAGACAGAGACAGACAGAGAGAAAGAAAAAGACAGGCAGAGAAAGAGACAGAGAGAGAAAGACAGATAGACAGACAGAGAGAAACAGCCAGAAAGAGAGAGAGGCAGACGAAGACAGAGAGAGAGAGAAACAGAGAGACAGGGAGAGAGAGAGACAGACAGACAGGCAGAGAAAGACAGTAAGATACAAGACAGACACACAGAGAGAGAGACAGGCAGAGACAGAGAGAAAGAGACAGAGAGAGAAACAGATGGGCAGAGAGAGAGAGAGAGACAAATAGGGAGAGAGAGAGAGAGAGACCGACCGACAGGCAGAGAAAGAGAATAAGACAGAAGACAGACACAGTGAGAGAGACAGACAGAGAGAGACAGAGACAGAGAGAAAAAAGAGAAAGACAGACAGACAAAGAGACAGACAGAGAAAGACAGAGACGGACAGAGAGAGACAGGGAGAAACAGACAGAAAGAGAGACAGAGAGAGAGGCAGGCAGAGAAAGAGTAAGACAGAAGACAGACACAGTGAGAGAGACAGGCAGAGAGAGAGAAACAGAGAAAGAATGAGACAGACAGACAGAGAAAGACAGAGACGGATAGAGAGAAACAGAAAGAGAGACAGAGACAGACCGACAGACAAACAGACAGGCAGAGAGAGGGAGTAAGATGGAAGACAGACACAGTGAGAGAGACAGGCAGAGAGAGAGAGAGACAGAAGGCAGACCCAGTGAGAGAGACAGGCAGAGAGAGAGACAGAGAGAAAGAAAGAGAGAGACAGACAGACAGAGAAAGACAGAGATGGACAGAGAGAAACAGAAAGAGAGAGAGACAGAGACAGAGAGAAACAGACAGACAGGGAGAGAGAGAGAGACAGACCGACAGACAAACAGACAGGCAGAGAGAGGGAGTAAGACGGAAGACAGACACAGTGAGAGAGACAGGCAGAGAGAGAGAAACAGACAGGCAGAGAGAGAGAGAGAGAGAAGACAGAGAAAGAGAGAGACAGAGACAGACAGAGAGACAGAGAGAGGGGGAGGAAGGGCGTGCTCCAGAAATAATTACACATATTTTATAATGCTTTTGATCCCATAAACTGTGGCCGGGGGTATACTTTGAAAACAACAACAAGAACAACAACAACAACGACAACTACAACAACAGCAACAGCAACAGGAGCAGCAGCAGCTTATGGATTTCTAGAAAATAAGATGTTATGAAGTATAGTAAACATCAACCGGCTCTCACTGCACGTGGAGAGATTCAGAAAAGCGCTAGTTAACAACAGGAGAAAACAGCAGCTAACATGTCTTGGGGAAAATATACGTCTTCCTGAAAACTGGGGATTTCTACTTCACCTGAAAAGAAATACATACGAAAAAGGAAAAACACGAACAAAACAAAACAAGCCAACAAACACGGGCCAAGGCACCGTCCCTGGAAATCTTTTTTTTTTTCTTTTTTTTGTACTTTAAGTTTTAGGGTACATGTGCACAATGTGCGGGTTTGTTACATATGTATCCATGTGCCATGTTGGTGTGCTGCACCCATTAACTCGTCATTTAGCATTAGGTGTATCTCCTAATGCTATCCGTCCCCCCTCCCCCCACCGTCCCTGGAAATCTTAAGTGAGCAAAGTATTAGTTTTCAGAAAGCGTTTCTATTTTGGGCAAATACTAAGAAGGCTGAGACTAGAGCTGTGACGCCGTTCCCATTGTGAAACTATGCTGGCCAGAGGGAGGGAGGGAGGGAGGAAGGAGAAACTAAAACATCATGATAAAAGGTAATTGAGACCCAGCCAGGGTGAAGCTTTCCCAGGGAGGGAGGTCTGAGGAGGGGAGCGGGGGAAAAACCCCACAACTGCAGACCCGCCAGCTTGCCCACGCGGGTCAAGGGCTACGCCATCGGCCCAAGCTGCCTCTGGGGAAGTGGGACCGTGCCGCCCCCATCTTCAAAAACCGTGGCCACTGAGTGAGGCCTGACGCCCACCGATGCAAATGTCAGCCTGGCAAGCATGAGATCGCCGGCAAGTGGTGGGGGAAGGGGAGAGAAGACCGAAGCACACTGGGGTGGATCTGGAAGGTTTCCAAGCAGGGTGTTGGGAGGCGGGGTGTGGGGGTCTTGGGGGGAACCCACCTAACTGACTCACTAAATGAAGGTAACGGGACGTGGGTAGTGGGGGGAGCCGGGGGCGACTTGAAAATTAAACTAAAGCCCAAGTAGAAGAGTCTATGCGCACGAAAGAAACCAAAACACAAAGAAAACTAAAGCGCTGATCAAAGAACAATAGGGCCCCCGCCAGGGCGGAGGTTCCCTAGGCAACGAGGGAGAGAGGGAGGGGCCTCCAGAAGAGAGACAGAGAAACCAGTTGCCCCAGGCTCGGTGAAGTCGGCGAGACCTCCCTCCGTGTCACATCGACTTTCCATAACAGTGGCCGCTAAGTGATGCCCGAAGACAACGGATGCCTGCAAGTGTCAGTCAGCACGGAAGAGAATTTATTTATTTATTTATTTATTTATTTATTTAGAGACAGAGTCTCACTCACTCTGCAGCCTGGGCTGTAGTGCAGTGGCGCGATCTCGGCTCACTGCAGCCTCCGCCTCCCAGGTTCAAGCGATTCTCCCGCCTCAGCCTCCCGAGTAGCTGGCATCACAGGCGCCTGCCCCACCGCTCCAGACTCAGTTTTGTATTTTTAGTAGAGACGGGGTTTCACCCTGTTGGCAAGGCTGGTCTCGAACTCCCAACCTCAGATGATCCACCCGCCTCGGCCTCCC
>JAKFGR010000100.1:0-44704 GCA_021498465.1 Hylobates pileatus | reverse complement strand
CAGGGCTGCAGTGGTGGGCGTCCTCCTCATGGTCATGGCTGAGCCATCACCACCGTAGGATGAGCTGTGGGTGCCAGTGGAAGGTGGGTGGTCTTGACCCTGACACTCTTCCTGGCTCGCCCCCTGCGTGTCTCCTCAAATCCTAGACCTCAGCTGGGCATGGGTGGTTTCTATGAACCAGTCCTTTGCCCTCCCACCTCCTGCCATGGCAGTGTGCTGGTCCCAGGGCTTGGACGCCTCCCTCCTGTTCATCCTTCAAGGCCTGGCTCAGAGCCCACCTCCGCAAGGAGCCTCCCTGACACCGCAGACACGGAGGGAAGATGTCATCCTCCCTTAGGCTCATACAGGTGGTATGACTGGCACTTGGCTGGCTTATGCCCTCTGGGCCATCTACTGGGATAGTGGAGGTGGGCAGGCCAGGGAATGAGTCCTGGCTGTCACTCACAGGGCCACCCAGGCAGCCACCCCTTGGGGCTGCACCTCCACACTTACACCTGGTAATAAGGACGAGCCTTCTCTTCCAGGGCGGAGGTGAGGGTCAAATCAACCCGCTTACAAGCACCTGGCTTGTTAGTTTCCTCCCTGGGCTGACAACCAGAGAGGGAACTCCTGCCTCCCACTCCCAATCCAGGAGCCAATGGGCTCCCCTCCTGCCTTCTCAGCTTTTCCTGTGCGAGAGCCCTCCTCTGGAGAGGTGGGCAGAGAATGCACCTGTTTTCCAGGTGGAGGTAATTAAGGCTCAGGCCTTGGAGAGATGGGGGAGCATGGCAGGGTGCAGAGGGTGGGGGGAGACAGGCGCTGAAAACTCAGGGCTGAGGGCACTGGGTCTCTGCGGAGGGGGAGGTGAGGTGTGGTGCAGGCTCTAGGGGCAGTGACCCTGAGAAACGGACCCGGCCAAACAGACTCCAAGAATCCTGGAGGCTCTTCTCTTCCCTGAAGTCCCTAATGGGACTTGGAAGCTCCACCTGAAAGTCACCCGCTCTCTGGACCAGGCAGCTTGAGTTCCCGAGTTGCCTCAGTCTATGGCTGGTATGTAAACATCAGGCTTTGAACAAGGGGCTCTTAGTCCCTTAGGGCCTGTTCTTGGGTGCTGACCACCCCGCACCACAGCAGGGGCCACGTGGTCACCATGGGCCGGGCCCTGCTCTGCCTCCCACCCCCGAATCCAGGAACCAATGGGCTCCCCTCCTGCCTTCTCAGCTTTTCCTGTGCGAGAGCCCTCCTCTGGAGAGGTGGGCAGAGAATGCACCTGTTTTCCAGGTGGAGGTAATTAAGGCTCAGGCCTTGGAGAGATGGGGGAGCATGGCAGGGTGCAGAGGGTGGGGGGAGACAGGCGCTGAAAACTCAGGGCTGAGGGCACTGGGTCTCTGCGGAGGGGGAGGTGAGGTGTGGTGCAGGCTCTAGGGGCAGTGACCCTGAGAAACGGACCCGGCCAAACAGACTCCAAGAATCCTGGAGGCTCTTCTCTTCCCTGAAGTCCCTAATGGGACTTGGAAGCTCCACCTGAAAGTCACCCGCTCTCTGGACCAGGCAGCTTGAGTTCCCGAGTTGCCTCAGTCTATGGCTGGTATGTAAACATCAGGCTTTGAACAAGGGGCTCTTAGTCCCTTAGGGCCTGTTCTTGGGTGCTGACCACCCCGCACCACAGCAGGGGCCACGTGGTCACCATGGGCCGGGCCCTGCTCTGCCTCCCACTCTCATGCTCCTGGCCTGGTGGCTCCTGTGCCCTCCATTTCCCTGAAGAGGATCCCGTACGGAGCATCAGGAACTCGGCCCAAGGCTGTGCAGCCTCAATGGCAGAGCTGGAGGGGACCTGCTCCATCTGAGTCTAACCCCCTTGGCTCCTTGCGGGCAGTGACCCACCTGGCAGCTCCAGGGCCCTACCACCAAGCACGTGCCACTGGACTCTTCATCATCCTCCTCCAGCAGCTCCTCCCCCAGTGCTCCCTGTCTGCAGGGATGCTACCCCTACCTGCCCCAAGCCGAAGACAAGGAGCCCCCCTCCTCTTCCCCTGGGACCCAGGGCCTGGGCCTGCTGCTTCCCCAGCACTTCCCAGCTCTAGCCCCTGCTCTTACTATGGCCAGGCCACCGCTGTCCTCCTGTGACTGTCACTGCCTCCCATGGTCCCTCCTCCAGATCACTGCCTCATCCTGGGCAGCCAGAGAAACGTGCCCATGTCAGGCTCATGTAAGAGCGCTGGGAGCCAGCAGTCCCTGGGACGTTCTCTGCCAGGCCCTGTGCAGGCAGGGAGGGTCAAGTGGAGGGAGCAGTCTGGCCTTAGGCCCGCTCTCACCTCTTCCCGCTTCGGGGCCTGGGGCAGGCTGCAGCCTCTTGCCTGGGCCTCCATCCCTCCTCTACAGCACAGGGATGGCCATTTCTGCGGTGCCCACCTCAGCCATATTGTGAGGTTTTTAGAGGTTCGCTATAAATGCAAGACGGGTAGAGGGAGCAACAATGAAACTGACCGAGGTCCTTTGGGCTGAAGTGAGGGCTGGGGACTGAAGTCTACAATGACAGGACAGGCGGGCCTGGTGGGGCCGAGCACCGCGTCCTTAGACGTGAGCAGTGCTGGCCCTGGAGGAGCCTGCTGGGGCCTTGGATTCAGGGCCAGAGAGCTGGACACTATACTCAAAGACTCTTGGGGACTGCCACAGCCGCCTCTTTCCTGGCCCCTCTGATTCTGTCACTCTTTTAAAAGCCCTCAACCGTTCCTCACCCACCCCTGCTGAGACTGGGTTTCACCGTGTTAGCCAGGATGGTCTCCATCTCTTGATCTCGTGATCCACCCACCTCAGCTTCCCAAAGTGCTGGGAATACAGGCATGAGCCACCGTGCCCGGCTGCAATACATTCTATTATTATATTATGTAACATACCATAACTTCTTATTTACATTAATTACAAAATATTTATACATGAGTATATAATATAGAGCCAGGAACAGTAGTGGATATCTATAGTCCTGACTACTTGTGGAGGCTGAGGTGGGAGGCTTGGTTGAGGCCAGGAATTTGAGGCTGTAGTGTGGAATGATTGCACTTATGAAAAGCAACAATATTGAGCTAAACAGCAAGACTCTGTCTCTAATTAAGATAAAAGTATGTATATATAATGTATAAATATATTTAATAAATATATTTAATAAATATATTAACCATAGATGTACAGTAAATTTATATTTACTATAAATTTATATAGTATATTATATAATTATATTACTATATTATATAAGTAAATATAAATTGCTCAAAAGATTAGAGATATAAATAAATACAGACAAATAGGTACAGGTTACAAATATTTCTTTCTTCTAGGACTTTTTGTTGTCATCTACATGGTCTTATATTTATACTCACTATGGGGACCACTATGATGCTAATACAATTTGTAAAGCACATACTCACTTTATGGCTCTATTTTAAAAACCTAAATTTGGCCTTGATAATCCTGTTTCATACTGGGTAAGCAGAATAGCCTATAGTTGATCTGAAATTAAGCAGGATTATATCTTTACCTATTCTTTCTCTACATCAAAACAATAATATTTCAGTTACTTTTTTTATCCAAAGGCTTTTATTTTCCTAATCTTTAAATCATCTTGCTTAGTCTGGTAACAATTCTGTATTACTGAGGCTTATAAAGATGTAGATAGTTTGGACTTAAATATGAAGACATATTATCACAGGGAAGAACAATATATAAATAAATGGATATACAGTGATGATATGTATTAGTTGGTGCTACTATAACAAAATATTATAGCCTGTGTGGTTTATAAACAACAGAAATTCTCATGTCTGTAATACTAGCACTTTGGGAGGCCAAGGTGGAAGGATTGCTTGAGGCCAGAAGTTCGAGACCAGTCTGGGAAAGACCCTCTGTCTACAAAAATAAAAATAAAAATAAAAACTTTAGCCGGGTGTGGTGGCACGTGCCTGTAATCCTAGCAACTGGGGAGGCTGAGGCAGGAGGATCACTTGAGCCTGAGGCTGCAGCCTAGGAGACAGTGAAAACCAGATTTTTTTTTTTCATTTTGTCACCCAGGCTGGAGCACAATGGTGTGATCTCTGTAACTTCCTCCGCCCAGGTTCAAGCGATTCTCCTGCCTCGGGCTCTCTCACAAATAGCTGGGGTTACAGGTGCCCGCCACCACGCCTGGCTAATTTTTGTATTTTTAGTAGAGATGGAGTTTCGCCTTGTTGGCCAGGCTGGTCTCAAACTCCTGACATCAAGTGATCCGCCCACCTCGGCCTCCCAAAGGGCTGGGATTACAGGAGAGAGCCACTGCTCCCGCCCCAGAATTATATTTCTTAGAGTTCTGGTAGCTAGGTTGCCAGCATGATTAGGTTCTGGTGAGGACTCCCTTCTGGGTTGCAGAGAGTCACTCAGTGTGCCCTTACCTGGTGGAGAGAGTTCTTGTTAGCTCACTCCCCTCTTCTCATATGGGCAGCAATCCCATTCATGAGGGCTTTTATCCTCCTGACCTAATTACATCTCAAGGGCTTCACCTCCAAAAATTTTCAAACTGAAATTAGGGTTTCAATGTGTACATTGCAGGGGGAACCAGAAACATTTGGTCCATTGCATGCCAAGTACCTGGAAAATATGGGAACACATGTAAAAAGAAGTTTTCTGCCTGGTGCAGGTGGAATGATTGTATCCACAAAAGCTACAAGAGTTTACATTTGAGCTGTATCTGGAAGAATGGGAGGGTTTTCTAAAGATAAGTCATCAAGTGTTGAACAAAGTTATCTCGGAGAGAACAAAAGAACAACGTGTATTGGTCCAGAGCTTTCCAAATATATTGAGGGCAACTGGGACGATGATTGTGCCCAGTGTTTCCCAATCTTCTTTTCATGTTCACTCCTCTCCCTACCAGGATCCCTTTTAGATGCTTTTACAATATCACCACCATTCTATCATGAAATTAAATTTTAACGATGAAGATCTTGTCCTATAGTGTTAAACCGTGGAGACCCAAACTGTTGTAATTTTGTTTGTTTGTTTGTTTGAGACAGAGTCTCGCTCTGTCGCCCAGGCTGGAGTGCAGTGGCACGATCTCCGCTCACTGCAAGCTCCGCATCCCAGGTTCACACCATTCTCCTGCCTCAGCTTCCCGAGTAGCTGGGACTACAGGTACCTGCCACCACGCCCAGCTAATATTTTTTGTATTTTCAATAGAGACAGGGTTTCACCGTGTTAGCCAGGATGGTCTCCATCTCCTGACCTCGTGATCCGCCGCCTCGGCCTCCCAAAGCGCTGAGATTACAGGCGTGAGCCACCGCGCCCGGCCCAAACTATTGTAATTCTAAAGAAGATTTTCCTCCTCAAGAGCCAATCCTAACCACATTGTGGACAATAATGTCCTTTTGAGAATCCATGACTCAGTCTAGCAAGATTTTAACCATGTAGGATTCTTGAGAAGGAATGAAGACTGAGGAGATTAGAGAAGTAAGAAGTATCCAGATGTTAGGAAAACTGAGGAGTTAATATATATGAAGGATTTTGGGGTCTCCGTGGGTAAAGACTCAGTGTTAGAAGTGGAGGCATTTTCAGGAAATAGAGAGTAACTTAGTTTAAAAACATAAGAAGGCAGAAGCTCAAGATAGGGGGAAAAGTGTGAGAAGGCACCTTTACTATACTATGGAAGATATGAATATAAGAGGGTAATATAAATTAATTTCTAGGCAGGGAAGAATGCTTTTGAATTGTTCATATTAATCTTACATTCTAGCTGTATAAATTCACATAGGATGTGTATTTAGGTAATGATAATGCTGATGTGTTCATTTTCAAGATTCTCAAGGACTGTGTGGAACAGGATGCTGATACGGGCTGCCACATTGCAAACAAGCTGGATTATTCCTCCTTGCCAGTTTAAAACAACCCACTGGGTTTTCAGGGAACACAGTCAAATCTCAGGAAACAAACAAATACATTTCTCTCTATGTGTACATCCATGAATATTTACTGTTTTATTCCACTGTCTTGATTCAGGTCATATAAATATAATTTAATTTTTAGCTTTTACCCTAAAATCATGCGAATTATTTGCATGTCAATCATTTTATAATCATAAAATATTTCAGAAATAGATTTAGCAAACAATCATAAACAACATTTATTTTTCTCATTGTAGTAGCAATTACTTCCTGATCCTTTATTTTATAATGGCGTCATGATAGATTTGGATTTCTAGGCACATTTCCAGACTTTGTCAATTCCTGATATTAATGAACAACTCATTGCACATGCTTTAGATATTCTGAAATAACAATGTACTGAAGATAATGACTTAGATTGCATTTGTTTCCTTTTCACTAGACAATTTTAGATTTTGGAGTTTCTGAAAATGCAGTAGAAGTACTTAGATCCGCAGGACAAAACCATACTTGGGGCTAGTTTGTACCCACTGCTAGAGGCCAAAGCTGTACAAATAAGCAATGCTTGGGGCTGGACCAATGTGACATGTTTACTGTGCAACCATGATGAATGCATACTGTTTCAGTCAGGAGACAGAGATGCTCTCTAATCATTTTTTTTCTTAGCTTAAAAAACTAAAGATGAAATTTGCTGAGGGATATGGGGAACATGGGAGAAGAAACCTCATGAAGTTTCTCTTTTTATTATCAGATTTCATTCCATTCTAACAGTGGGGAGCAATTAGTCAAAAAGAAAAAGATACAAGGGTGGTAATGACAGTTGAAAAGAGTAGCAACGATTAAAATTATCCATATGCAATAACTCTGTGTGCGTGCATGAATGGTTGTGCGTGTGTGTGTGCACGCGTGTCTGTGTGAGAGAGTAATACGCTTATATGTGCTAACTGCATTCTTGCACATGTATGCATATTTTATAATTAATTGTCAATCTCCAATGGGGTGGAGTGGGTAAAACAACCTGGTATCTACATTTTATTTCAGGAATATGACTGCTATTTCATAAAGAAGATTTATTTCTTACACAATTTTACAAGAACATTTAGTAGTCATAACAAATTCCCAGTGAAACCTGTCAGTTTGGTTTAAATTGGAGCTAATGGAAGTTCTGTGTTTGTTACATAAGATAGCGATTGTTATTGCAGCAGTTTTCTGTCAAGAATTTATCCTTTTAAATTTTAACAATTATTTTTCTACATAGTGGTCATTTATTAATTTGCTGCCACCAATTTAATATTTCTAAAAGAAATCTCAAAATTATATATATTAATAATTTCAAATCAGTTACTACTAAGCCTATTAGAGTAAAAGCATGTATCATCTATTGTAATGAATTAACTATAGCAGATATAGAAACATTTGGCTGTAGGACTTTCCCTTTGGTCCTCCTTTCTGGTCTAATTTGCCCTTAATGTTTTCTCTGTTTTCCTTTCTGCCTTGCTCCTCCACTTGCATCTATTTATCCTTCTTTTGCATCATCCTCTCGCCTCTTCAGTATTCACTACTATGCTTCTTTCCTTTTTTTTCTCATCACTATGTTATTTCTTGCTTCGTGTACATTTTTCTATTCCTCATACTTTTTTCCACTTCTATGTCACTTTTATTCAACACTGTCCGCTCTTCCTTCTCCATTCTTGATGTTATTCCCTTATAAAATGGAAAGACCTTAGGCAAAGACAATGACTTTTAAAATTTGCATTTCCTATACTTTGCAAAATGTTTGGGGCATACATACTGATAAATATTGACTAACATTTTCTAATAATGTATTGCTTAATTTGGGAGCAGGAAGTTTTAATATGTAAATCATGCCAGCGCTGTGCAAGATACTAAGAAATTTATTATCATAAAACTGTAACATCATTTTGCTAGCCACAAATATATTCACTGTATATCATATCTCCATAGTTTGAATACATTCCTGCTGCAAGATTTATTCACGATAAATTTATGTCTCCCTAGTTCAATTCAGCTGTTCTCTGAAATTTAATTCAGAAAAAAATTGGTTAGAATCTTGGCCTCTGATACATTCGTCTGTCAAAAATATCAACCCCAATACTAGTAACTGCTACTTTTATATCTGCATTTTGACTTTGTACTTGCTGAGTGTCATTACTATCAGTCACAGAGCTGTGTGCTGTATATAGCAGTCTTGCTAAAGATTACTTTGTTTTGGGGTTTATGTGCCAAATAGGATTCATCTCCTACAAGCGTTCTCAAACAAGAGCATATCGAGATAAAGAACAAAAATTGTAGACCAAGAGCAAAGCTGAAGTAACAGCTTGATTGAAAAATATGCCTTACAGTAATTTACACCTGTAATCCCACCATTTTGGAAGGTGGAGTGGGCAGATTACTTGAACCTAGGAGTTCGAGACTAGCCTTGGAAAATGGTGAAACCCTATGTCTACAAAAAATACAAAAAATAATCAGGCGTGGTGACACTAGCCTGTGGTCCCAGCTACTTGGGAGGCTGAGGTGAGAGGAGCACTTAAGCCCAGAAGATTGAGGCTTCGGTGAGCCGTAATCCACCACTGCACTCCAGCCTGGGCAATGGAGTCAGACCTTGTCTCAAAAATGAAAAAGTAAAATATGCCTTGGTAACAAAGTTAACACTAATATTCTACCTCCTAATGCAAAATGTAGACCTTTGAACTCGCCCATCCAGTTTTATCTGAAAAAAAGAAAATATCCATTTCTAGATCTTCATAGAAGTCCTCAACCCTCATCCAGTTACTCAATTACAAAAAAACGAAAACAAAAAACAAACAAGAAAACACAAATAAAATAACACAGTGAAAGTCAAGATATGAGCAAGCACATGGTCACACTTCCTCTGCATGACAAGTACTGGAGTAACATAATAGATAAAATCAGTCATCTCTAGGTTAGCTTTTTTGTAGATTTCAAGAATGGCATCTGAAAAAGGGATTAATTCAAACATAACATATCCCAGAGAGGATATTTTAAAATCTTCATTCCAGCAGCTGTAACTGCCTGCTAAAACCAGAAGCTATAACCAAGCCTGTACTAATTAAGGAGAATTTGGCAGAAAAAAATATGTACTTTTTTTGAACCTGACCTAATCATTGAGATATGACATGCATGGGGACTTATGGGAAATTTGAGTTAATCAGTAAGCTCATGGTATTTACTTGGTGGTATCAAGCAGGTTATATTCCAGCAAGACATCAGCGATTCAATATCAAGGGCAGGAAATTGTTGGAGTTATGTAGAAAAAAAAATGGGGACTAGTGAGGCTGATAACTCTTTGAATTGTAGAAACACAAAATTATGAGGATGTACTCTGTGATAACAGTGAGAAACTATCAAATGTTTCTGTGCCAAGATCCGTTTACGGTTCTTGTTAGAAGGCAAAATCATGCAAGGGACGTATTATCCAAATAGAAACATAGAGAGCCAGAGCAAAGAAGAAACCTAGTTTTATAAAAAAATTGAAACCTGAGGTCAGAATGTAGGTATCAGGATAAAAAAATGAAATGGGAAGCACAATCACAACTGTGATAATAATTTTAATAATCTTTAAAATACTGGATTAGAATTACAAAAACACACCATGCTTAATGTTATAAACCAAAGAAATCAAATTTAACTGCTTATACATAGTAGCTAAATAATGTTCTTGTTGTGCAGAAAAGCAAAACTATAAAGGATTAATTCTGTCTTGAACAAAATAATCCTCTGTTCTTTCCACAAGCCTACTGTATAACCTCTGTAGGGATCTACTGTCCATCAGCTTCCTTCCCCATATGCTCCCTAGAGTGTAGGAGTATGTTTGATGTGGTTACCCAGGGGATTTTATTATTCATGTAATAATAAAATGAATCACCACACCTGCTTTAAACCCACTGCTACAATTTAAATTTTCATGGTAGGAATGACGCCTTCAGCTATCGTTTTTCTGTCTCAACAGTCTGCCTTAACTTCCCTATATTGTGTCTTCCAGTCTTCTGGTCATCCACCCAAATCTACCCAAATTCCACTATGTCATCTGTTGCCACCTTGACTGCTTTCTGTGCTCTACATCCAGCTATTGTCTGTCATGATATTTTCTGGGTGTCATATTTCAGTGCTCATCTAGCTATTCAAATATTTTTCATTGCTGGTTCCACTTCCACATGGACCTTATTTTGGATTTTATTATGACCTCACAAAAAGGAGTCACTAATGAAAACTAATGAAAACACAATGCATTTTCAATTTAATAAAATATTAATTTCTCAGAAAAAGCATGTTTTCCTGGTTATTATTTTTGAGTATTGGATTATGATGTATATAATATATATATTTATATGTGTTATGTATTACAGTTCACCCTTGAACAATGTGGGGATTGGGGTGCTGATTTCCCACAAAGGCAAAAATCTGTGTATAATTTTTGACTCCTGAAAAACTTAACTAATAGCCTACTGTTTACCAGAAACCTTACCAGTAACATAAACATTTGATTAACATGTCTTGTAAATGTTATATGCATTATGTACTGTATTCTAACAGTCAATTAAGCTCAAGAATATAAAATTATAAGGAAAATTATAAGAAAGATAAAACATATTTACTACTTTTTAAGTGGAAATCGGTCATCATAATTTATTAATTCTTATCTTCTCATTGAGCAGGCTGAGGTGAAGGAAGGGGAGTGGCTGGCCTTGCTATCTCATGGGTAGCAGAGGCAGATTTGTGGAGGTTATAGAAGGGAAGTGAGGAGAAGCAGGCATAGTTGGCCCAACTTTATGAAAATACATAATAATTTCTGACTTTTTTGCCTTTTAATTTCTCTAAAAATGTTCCTATATGGTAAAAATCTTTCTTCCACCATGTTTCAGTGCCATATCAAAGAAGGTTCCTTGTAATAAGAGAAGTCAAAAGCAGTCTTGAATAATTGGAAACCTTTTGACCGATTGTCAAAAGTCAACTTCCCCATCATCATTATCTGGCACTAGTTTAGAAACACTCATCTCTATCAAGTAATCTTCTGTTAATTCCTCTTGTGTGGTGTCTGTTAACTCTTGAATTTCTGCAAGACTCATATCTTGAAACCCTTCACACTTCACCTATTTTTGCTATATCCACAATCTTTTTTATTATGTCCTAGATTGGCTCTGTCAGAAATCCCATGAAGTCAAGCACAGTTTTCTGGATATGGTTTTCTCCAGCAGCAATTTATTGTTTCAAGCTTGTTGGTGTTCATTGCTTTCCTGTAACAATGATGGCAAATTTAACAGTGTAATTCTTCCAGATGTTCTATCAGGGTTCTCTTCCATAGAGTTGAAAATTATTTCCATAGAGCACCATGCATAATGAGCCTTGAAGGTCCTTATGACCTTTCATCTGCGTTAAAAACCTGTTCAGGCAGATACCTTTTCTTTTCAATTATTTTTTATGGCATCTGGGTACTCATCTGCTGCCTTTTGGTTGATAGGAGCTGCTTCTCCTGTTACTTAGACATTTTTAGGCCAAACTTTTTTTTCTAAAATTATCAAACCATCCTTTGCTGAAAATAAGTTATCCAGCTTTGATATTTCATCTTCCTTTTGATTTAAGTTCCATATAATGGTTTAGTTTTTTGTTGAATTATATTAGAGTCTATTGGTATGTTTTCCTTATAACAATCTTATGCTAATATAAGAGCTGCATTTTTCTATACTAGCATAAGGGTGTGAGATAAAAAATATATTTCATGAAAAGTGCAAGGTTTCTGTACCTGCTAGCATAGCTGCAGCAATTTTTTTTCTTACATTGACAATGGTGCTTACACTAGTTTCATTTACTTGAAATGATGGGCAACTGCAGCTGCAGACCACAATCTTTGGTATGTACTAAGCAATTCAACTTTTTCTTGTAATGCCATGGCTTTTCCATGCTTCTCTGGAGCACTTCCAGCATCAATGGTGGCACTGCATATGGGTCCCCTGTGTTATTCAAGGTCTATGATATTGCACTAAACACAGTGAAAAATAACATGAGAACTGTGAGAGAACACTTTTTACTTGAATACACAATTTACTGAAGAGATGAACTCTTCACTCAAGGATGACCAGAGCCACACCATGTTTTTAGTGGATGCTTGCAACACAAACTCACCAAAATAGCAACAGGAGGTGGCTACAAAATCAATACAGTAGTAGAAAATGTACTACAATTTTATGCTATTATGTTTTAATACTGGATCTTTATGTTTGTTTTCATTTCTCTTCATTGTGAATGGTGCCATGCATGGTGTGTAAGTTTTATATACATTTTGACTTTTTATAATAAATTCGTGTGTATTTCATGAAAGTAAATAATAAAATTGACTAGTATCTACATATATTTTATGCATTCATGACCTACCTAACTCTTCCTAAGTTGTATTGTTAAATTATATTTTGTGCAGTTTGTCTGCAATATTTTTCAAAATGTTGCAAATTTTCAAAACATTGTCCAATATATTTATTGAAAAAATATGTATGTATAAGTGAAACCGTGCAGCTCAAACCCATGTTGTTCAAGGGTCAACTGTATTTATATATATTATGTATTTCCAATACATGTGTTTACATACATAAAACAATCAGAGATATAAATATAATATCAGCATGCTTAATTTTTACTGACTTTGAAAATCCTATTTCTAATCTTTCCAGTTACTTGTAAAAGAAATAAATTTAAGACTAAGTTAAATATACTAAACCTCATATGGCAAAGCAAGATTTTCATTCCACCTCATCTCTTTTTCTGTTTCTGCTTGACTTTGAGGGTTGTAAAGACAAAGACTCCATGAGCATGATTCCTCATTTTGCTATCAATGTGCTCAACATTTTAAACATTACATATATTTGTATATATAGCAAAGACATTATATTGTATACATGATAAACATTTATTTATTTTTAAAAGCGCTACCTTAAAGAACCTCAAAGTTGAAACAGCACAGAGTGGGACTTAGTAGAAAACTGCTGTCAGTGCTCCAAGATGAAACAAAAATGGTGAAGTCCTCCAAAATGAATCAGAACAATAACTGCTGTCAGTCTTCCAACTTGAAGTCAAAACGGTTATGAAGATTACAAGGACCTCAAAGTATTGAAGTTAGGAGGAGTCTGGGTCAGGACAGAGAAGATAAAAGACTAAAGCAAAGAAGACAGAAGAAGATAATGGAAGAAGGGGCACTGGCCTGGCATCACCATCAAAGCTGGACAAAGAGCATTTCATGGGAAAAGACAAGTATTTTTCTCACCCTTTTCTGGAGTCTGGGAATCTTGTGACCTTTTAGTAGTAAGAATGTATTTTTTCCAATAATGGGTTTATCTCTACACTCACTCAGACTACGCTGGCTTAACTACAGACTCAGGGATTTTTGCATAATTGAAAACAAAGTTCAAATTAAATTTAGTGTAACAGCTATGTGCATAATGGATGTAATAATGATCCAAGAGTCTTATAAGAATATTCTCAGCATATTCAGGCTGCAAATGCAAGCAAAGCTGTGACCCTGACTTTTTTATGTTGAGTAAACAACATTGCCTCCAGTGCCTGGGAAGGTTACAACTATAGATCAAAGCACAAAGAACACTGTGATGAATGTGAGGCACTTGTGAATTTCTACTATTAATACAAATTCAAAGAAAAATAAATAAAGACGGTATCTAAAATCATCTTCCCAGCGCCAGTCTTAGAATTTTCAATACAAATATGCATTCTTTTATAGAATGACATGTACCTGAAAAGTCCTGTAAATCTGTACATTCAAAGGAATTGTACCACGTATTATATTTAAGAGAGAGATTATTGAAATTCCAAAGTGAATTACTGTGCAAAATGAAGAATTTTATTTTAAAGTAAATATTCACTTGAGCTTAGTTAACATTTTTAAAGTTAATTTTTATATACAGAACATGCTTCAAAAAGGGAAAGAGATTCCAAGTTTTAGGAAAGATGTAATAGAAATACTTCTCAGTATTCATGCTATGTATGGCTAAAATTGTAAAACAACATAAAAACGTGGAGAGAAGAAGGGAGACAAGCTAAAGGCCTTGCGCCAGAAGAATTATACGAAGGTGAGTTCCACTGGGGTTTCTTTTTGCTTCATTTTAACTGGACTGGATACTGGAGAAACTTACAACCCAGAAACAGCAAAGGGTCACATCAAGAAAAAAGAAAAGCTTGTCCTCTCTAGACAAAGAGCGAAGAAAAGAAGATCCTAGCAAGAGGTAACGTTTTTCATAACGATACTTCTCTACTCCACCCTAGCCATGAGAAAAACCTAAACGTGTGTCTCCATCTATACACACATCAGCAAAGCCTGAGTGGAAAGCAAATACTTCCATCTTTGCATGACTATAAGAGGGGCCTGTCCCATGCCTTCCTCAGGTAGTGTGAGAAGGGGGTTATTGGAAAACCAGAAATTTCACCAACACCAAAAAATAAAATCTCCTACCCCACTCCCCAACCTTGTAGTGTCTTCAGAGGCACTAGGTACTTGGACTTCTACCATCACCTGGAGGTAATGAGAAACTTCTGCTGCCCTCTGTGGTGGTGGTGCAGGAAGGTTAGTGGAAAGGTGGGACTTTCATCCTCTGCAGTGAATGAAGGGGACATGGGGCCTCTGTGATCTTTTTCTGCAACTTCTTATGCATGTATAATTACTTAAAAATGAAAAGCTTCAATACTAAAAGAAACACAAAGAATAAAAAAACACACTTAATGGTTGCTCAAATTTGATTTCCAATAATGTATTTCCCTCACAAACACATAGACCAGTAGAATATAATAGAGACTGCAGAAACAAATCCAAACATATATGGTCAAGTAACTTTTGACAAGGGCAGTAAGAGGTTACAAAAGGTAAAAAATAGTCTCTTCAACACACGGTTCAGGGAAAACTGGATTTCCACATGGAAACAAGTAAAATTGTAATGGAAAAGGGTTGATTGCAATGGAGTGGAGCAGAGAGGAGTGGAGTGGAATAGAATGGAGCAGAGTGGAGTGGAGAGGTGTGGAATGGGGTGGGATAGAATGGAATGGAATGGAGTGGAATGGAATGGAATGGAATGGTGAAATGAAATGTGAGCTGAGATTGTGCCACTGCACTCCAGCCTGGGTGACAGAGAGTGAACATATCGAAAGAGAGCAATGGAATGGAATGCAGTGGAATGGAATGGAGTGGATTGCAATGAAATGGAATGGAATGGAGTGGAGTGGAGTGGAATGGAATGGAATGGAGTGGAATGGAAAGGAGTGGAATGGAATGAAATTTAATGGAGTGGAGTGGAGTGGAATGGAATGGAATGGAATGGAGTGGAGTGCAGTTGAATGGAGTGGAGTGGAGTGGGGTGCTGTGGAGTGTAGTGTAATGGAATGGGATGGAGTGGAATTTAGTGGAGTGGAGAGGAGTGGAGTAGAATGGAGTGGAATGAAATGGGATGGAATGGAACAGAATGGAATAGAATGGAGAGGAGTGGTGTGGAATGCAATGGAATGGAGTGGAATGGAATGGAATGGCGAAATAAAATGTGAGCTGAGGTTGTGTCACTGAACTCCAGCCTGGGTGACAGAGTGAGATCCTGTAGAAAAAAAGGAATGGAATGTAACGGAATGGAATGCAATGGAATAGAGTGGATTGGAGTGGAGTGGAGTAGAGTGGAATGGGGTGGAAAGGAATGTGTTGGGATGGAACGGAATGGTGTGGAGTGGAGTCGAGTGGAGTGGAATGTAGTGGAATGGAATGGGATGGAATGGGATGGAATGGAATGGAGAGTAGGGGAGTGCAGTGGACTGGAGTGGAATGAAGTGGAATGAAATGGAGTAGAGTGGATTGGAGTCTAATGGAATGGAATGGAATGGTGAAATGAAATCTCAGCCTGAGATATTGCCACTGCACTGCAGCCTGGGTGACAGAGTGAGATCCTGTAGAAAAAAAGGAATGGAATGTAACGGAATGGAATGCAATGGAATAGAGTGGATTGGAGTGGAGTGGAGTAGAGTGGAATGGGGTGGAAAGGAATGTGTTGGGATGGAATGGAATGGTGTGGAGTGGAGTCGAGTGGAGTGGAATGTAGTGGAATGGAATGGGATGGAATGGGATGGAATGGAATGGAGAGTAGGGGAGTGCAGTGGACTGGAGTGGAATGAAGTGGAATGAAATGGAGTAGAGTGGATTGGAGTCTAATGGAATGGAATGGAATGGTGAAATGAAATCTCAGCCTGAGATATTGCCACTGCACTGCAGCCTGGGTGACAGAGTGAGATCCTGTCGAAAGATAGGAATGGAATGCAATGGAGTGGAATGGGATGGATTGGAGTGGAGTGGAGTGTAATGCACTGGAATGGGATGGGTTGGAATATAATGTAGTGGAGTGCAGTGTAGTGGATTGGAATGGAATGGAGTGGAATGGAGTGGAGTGGAGTGGAGTGGAGTGCAGAGAAGTGTAGTGTAATAGAGTGGAAGGAGTGGAATGGAATTGGAAGGAATGGAATGGAGTGGCATGGAGTGGAGTGTGGTGGAGTGGAGTAGAGATGAGAGGAGTGGACTGGAATGGAGTCAAATGGAATGGAATGGAGTGGAGTGGAGTGGATTGCAGTGGAATGTGGTTGAATGGATTGGAGATGACTAGAGTGGAATGGAATGGAACAGAGTGGAGTGGAGTGGATTGCAGTGGAATGTGGTTGAATGGATTGGAGAGGACTAGAGTGGAATGGAATGGAATGGAATGGAATGGAATGGAATGGAATGGAATGGAATGGAATGCAATGGAATGAAATGGAATAAAATGGTGAAATGAAATGTGAGCGGATATTGTGCCACTGCCCTCCAGCCTTGGTGACAGAGTGAGATCCTCTCAAAAGAAAGGAATGGAATGGAATGGAGTGGATTGCTATGGAATGGAACAGAATGGAGTGAATTGGTGTGGAGTGGAGAGGAGTGTAGTGGGGTGGAGTGGAGTGGAATGGAGTGTAATTGAAGGGAATGGAATGTTATGGAGTGGAGTGTAGGGAAGTTGAGTGGAGTGGCATGGAATGCAGTGGAAAGGAATGGGATGGAATGGAATGCAATGGAGTGGATTGGAGTGGAATGGAGTGGAATGGAATAGGATGGAATGGAATGGAATGGAGTGGAGTGGAGTGGCGTGGAGTGCAGTGGAATTGAATGGACTGGAGTGGAACGAAATGGGATGGAATGGTGAAATGAAATGTGAGCTGAGATTCTGCCAGTGCACATCAACCCGGGTAACAGAGTGAGTTACTGTAGAAAGAAAGGAATGGAACAGAATGGAGTCGAATGAGGTGGAATGGAATGGAGTGGAGTGGAAGGAAGTGGAATGGAATGGAGTGAATTGGAATGGGATTTAATGGAATGGAGTGGAGTAGAGTTGGAATGGTGTGGAGTGAAGAGGAGTGGAATGGAGTGGAATGGAATGGAGTGAGTGGAGTGGAGTGGAATTGAGGGGAATTGAGTGGAGTGGTGTGCAGTGGAATGGAGGAAACTGGAATGGGATAGAATGGAGTGGAATGGAGTGAAGTGGAGTGGAGCCAAGAGGAGTGGATTGGAATGGAGTGGAATGGAATGGGATGGAGTGGCATGGATTGGAATGGAGTGGAGAGCAGTGGAGTGGAGTGGAGTGGAGTGGATTTGAATGAAGTGGAAGGGAATGGAATGGAATGGAGTAGAGTGCAGTGGAGTGGATTGTAAAGGAATGGAATGAAATGGAATGGAATGGAATGGAAATGAACGGTGAAATGAAATGTGAGATGAGATTGTGCCCCTGCACTCCAATATGAGTGACAGAGTGAGATCCCGTCAAAAGAAAGGAATGCAATGGAATGGAGTGGAGTGGAATGGAATGGAATGCAATGGAATCTAGTGGGGTGGAGTGGAGTGGAGTGGAGTGGAATGGAGTCGATTGGAATGGTATGGAACATTACGGAGTAGAGTGGAGTAGAGAGGAGTAGAGTGGAATGGAGTGGAATGGATTGGGATTGAATGGAATGGAATAGAGTGGTGTGGAGTGGAGTGCAGTGGAGTGGAATGGAGTGGAATGGAATGGAAAAAAATGGAATGGAATGGAATGGTGAAATGAAATGTGAGCTGAGATAGTGCCCCTGCACTCCAACTTGCGTCACAGAGTGAGATCCTGTCCAAAGAAAGGAACGGAATGGAATGGATTGGAATGGAATGGAATGGAATGGAATAAAATGGAATGGAGTGGAGTGGAGTAGAGCGGAATGGAATCCAGTGGAATGGTATGGAAAGTTATGGAGTGGAGTGGAGGGGAGTAGAGTGGAATGGATTGGAATGGATTAGGATTGAATGGGATGGAAAGGAGTGGAGTAGAGTGGAGTGCAGTGGAGTGGAATGGAATGGGGTGGATTGCAATGGAGAGGAGCAGAGAGGAGTGGAGTTGAATAGAATGCAGTGGAGTGGAGTGGAGAGGTGTGGAATGGAGTGGGATGGAATGGAATGGAATGGAATGGAATTATGAAACAAAATGTGAGTTGAGATTGTGCCACTGACCTCCAGCCTGGGTGACAGAGAGAGAACATATTGAAAGAGATGAAAGGAATGGAATAGTGTGGAATGGAAAGAAATGTAATGGAATGGAGTGGAGTGGAGTGGAGAGGAGAGGAATGCAATGGAATGGAATGGAATGGAATGGAATGGAATGGAATGGAATGGAATTGAATGGAATGGAATGGAATGGAAGGGAATGGAATGGAGTGGAATGGAATGAAAGGGAAAGGAATGGAATGAATTGGAATGGAATGGAATGGAATGGAAAGGAATGGAATGGAGTGGAATGGAATGGAATGGAATAGGCTGGAATGGAGTGGAGTGGAGTGGAGAGGAGTGGAGTGGAGAGGAGTGGAGTAGAGTGGAGTGGAGTGGAAAGGAGTGGAATGGAATGGGATGGAATGGAATGAAGCGGAATTGTGTGGAGTGGATTGGAGTAGAAATGTATGGAGTGGAGTGGAGTGGAAAGGGGTGCAGTGGAATGGAGTGGAATGGAATGGGATGGAACGGAATGTAATGGTGTGGGGTGGAGTGGAGTGGAGTGGAATGTAATGGGGTAGAATGAAATGGGATGGAATGCGATGGAGAGGAGTTGAGTGGAGTGGAGTGGAATGGAGTGAAATGGATGGAATGGAATGGAATGGAATGGAATGGAATGGAATGGAATGGAATGGAATGGAATGGAATGGAATGGTGAAATAAAATGTGAGTTGAGATTGTGCCCCTGCACTCCAATCTGAGTGACAGAGTGAGATCCTGTTGAAAGAAAGGAATGGAATAGAATGGTGTGGAATGGAATGGAGTGGAGCAGAGTGGAGTGGAGTGGAGTGAAGTGGAGTGGAGTAGGGTGGAGTGGAGTGGAATAGAGTGGAATGTAATGGGATGTAATGGAATGGAATGGAGTGGAATGGAATGGAATGGAATGGAATGGAATGGAGTAGAGTGCAGTGGAATGGAATGGACTGGAGTGAAGTGGTGTGGAATGAAGTGAAACAGAATGAGATGGAGAGGCATTTAGTGGAGTGGAGTGGAGTGGTGTGGAATGGAATGGAATGGAATGGAATGGAATGGAATGGAATGAAATAGAATAAAATGGTGAAATGAAATGTCAGCTGAGATTCTGCCAGTGCACTACAGGTTGGGTGACAAAGTGAGATCCTGTCAAAAGAAAGGAATGGAATGGAGTGGAATAGTATGGAATGGAATGGAATGGAGTGGAGTAGAGTGGATTACAGTGGAGTGAAGTGAAGTGGAGTGGGGTGGAGTGGAGTGGAATAGAGTGGAATGGAATGGGATGTAATGGAATGGAAGGGAGTGGAGTGGAGTGGAATGGAATGGAGTGAAGTAGAGTGGATTACAGTGGAGTGAAGTGAAGTGGAGTGGGGTGGAGTGGAGTGGAATAGAGTGGAATGGAATGGGATTGAATGAAATGGAATGGCGTGGAGGGGAGTGGAATGCAGTGGAGTGGAATGGAATGGAATGGAATGGAATGGGGAAATGAAATGTGAGCTGAGATTGTGTCCCTGAACTCCAATCTGAGTGACAGAGTGAGATCCTGTCGAAAGAAGGAATGGAATGGAATGGAGTTGAGTGGAATGGAATGGAATGGAATGGAATGGAATGGAATGGAATGCAATTGAATGGAATGCTTTGGAATGCAATGGAATGGGGGGAATGGAGTGGAGTAGAGTGGAATGGAGTCGAATGGAATGGTATGGAGTGTTATGGAGTGGAGTGGAATGGCGTGGAGTAGAATGAAATGGAGTGGAATGGATTGGGATTGAATGAAATGGAATGGCGTGGAGGGGAGTGGAATGCAGTGGAGTGGAATGGAATGGAATGGAATGGAATGGAATGGAATGGAATGGAATGGAATGGAATGGTGAAATGAAATGTGAGCTGAGATTGTGTCCCTGAACTCCAACGTGAGTGACAGAGTGAGATCCTGTCGAAAGAAGGAATGGAATGGAATGGAATGGAGTTGAGTGGAATGGAATGGAATGGAATGGAATGGAATGGAATGGAATGGAATGGAATGGAATGGAATGGAATGGAATGGAATGGAATGGAGTGGAGTGGAGTGGAATGGAGTGGAATGGAATGGAATGGAATGGAGTGGAGTGGAGTGGAGTGGAATGGAGTGGAGTGGAGTGGAATGGAGTGGAATGGAATGGGTTGGAATGGAATGGAATGGTGTGGAGTGGAGTGGAGTAGAATGGAGTGGAATGTAATGGAATGGAATGGGATGGAATGGAATGGAGTGGAGTGGAGTGGAGTGGAATGGAGTGGAATGGAATGGGATGGAATGGAATGGAATGGTGTTGGGTGGAGTGGAGTGGAGTGGAATGGAATGGAATGGAATGGAATGGAATGGAGTGGAGTGGAGTGGAGTGGAGTGCAATGGAGTGGAATGGAGTGGAGTGGAGTGGAGTGGAATGCAATGGAATGGAATGGAGTGTACTGAATTGGAGAGGAATGGACTGGATTGGAATGGTAAGGAATGGAATGGAATGGAGTTGAGTTGAATGAAGTTGAGTTGGGTGGATTGGAATGTGTTGCCATGGAATGGAATGGAATGGAATGGAATGGAATGGAATGGAATGGAATGGTGAATTGAATGGAGTGGAATGGAAAGAATTGGAATGGAGTGGAGTGGAATGGATTGGAATGGAATGGAATGGAATGGAATGGAATGGAATGGAATGGAATGGAATGGAGTGGAATGGAGTGGAGTGAAGTGGAGTGGAGTGGAATCTAGTGAAAAAGAATGGAAGGGAACGGAATGGAATGGAATGGAATGGAATGGAATGGAATGGAATGGAATGGAATGGAATGGAGAGTAATGGAATGGAATGGAATGGAGTGGAGTGGAGTGGAATGGAGAGGAAAGGAAGGGAGTGGAGTGGAGTGGATATGAGAGGAATGGAATGGAATGGAATGAAGTGGAATGGAATGAATGGAATGGAATGGAATGAAATGGAGTGGAATGAAATGCAGTCAATTGGAGTGCAGTTGCATGGAGGGGAATGGAATGGAATGGAATGGAATGGAATGGAATGGAATGGAATGGAATGGAATGGAATGGAATGGAGTGCAATGGAGTGCAATGGAGAGGAGTTGAGTGGAATTGAGTGGAGTGGAGTGGAGTGGAATGGACAGGATTGGAATGGGAACTAAAGGAATAGAGTAGAGTGGAGTGGAAAGGAGTGGACAGCAATGGAGTGGAATGCAGTGGAGTGGAGAGGAATGGAGTTGATTGGAATGGAATGGAATGGGATGGAATGGAATGGAATGGAGTGGAGTGGAGTGGAGTGCAGTGGAGTGGAATGGAATGGAATGGAATGGAATGGAATGGAATGGAGTGGAGTGGAGTGGAGTGGAATGGAATGGAGTGGAGTGCAATGGAATGGAATGGAATGGAATGGAATGGAATGGAGTGGAATGGAATGGAATGGAATGGAATGGAGTGGAATGGAATGGAATGGAATGGAATGGAATGGAATGGAATGGAATGGAATGGAATGGAATGGGGGGAATGGAGTGGAGTAGAGTGGAATGGAGTCGAATGGAATGGTATGGAATATTATGGAGTGGAGTGGAATGGCGTGGAGTAGAGTGAAATAGAGTGGAATGGATTGGGATTGAATGAAATGGAATGGTGTGGAGGGGAGTGGAATGCAGTGGAGTGGAATGGCGTGGAGTGGAGTGGATTGGAGTGGAAAGGAGTGGATTGCAATTTGATGGAATGGAATGGAGTGGAGTGGAGTAGAAAGGAATGGGGTGGAGTCGAATGGAGTGGAGTGGAGAGGAGTGGAGTGGAGTGGAATGTAATGGAGTGGAATGTAATGGGAAGGAATGGAATGGAGTGGTGTGGGGAGGAGTGGAGTGCAGTGGAGTGGAATGTGGTAGAATGAAATGGGTTGGAATGGGATGGAGAGGAGTGGAGCGGAGTTGAGTGCAGTGGAATGGAGTGCAATGGAATGGAATGGAATGGAATGGTGAAATAAAATGTGGGCAGAGACTGCACCACTGCAATCCAGGCTAGGTGACAGAGTGAGAACATGTCACAAGAATGGAATGGAATAGAATGGAATGGAATGGAATGGAATGGAATGGAATGGAATGGAATGGAATGGAATGGAATGGAATGGAATGGAATGGAATGGAATGGAATGGAATGGAGTGGAGTGGAGTGGAGTGGAATGGAATGCAATGGAATGGAATGGAATGGTGAAATAAAATGTGAGCTGAGATTGTGCCACTGCACTCCAGCCTGGGTGACAGAGTGAGATGCTGTCTCAAGAAAAGAATGGAATGGAATGGAATGGAATGGAATGGAATGGAATGGAATGGAATGGAATGGAATGGAATGGAATGGAATGGAATGGAATGGAATGGAATGGAATGGAATGGAATGGAATGGAATAGAATGGAGTGTAGTGCATTGGAGCAGAGTGGAGTGGAACAGAGTGGAATGAAAGGGAGTAGAGTGGAGTGGAGTGGAGTCTAATGAAATGGAATGGAATGGAATGGTGAAATGAAATGTGAGCTGAGATACTGCCACTGCACTGCAGCCTGGGTGACAGAGTGAGATCCTGTCGAAAGATAGGAATGGAATGGAATGGAGTGGAATGGGATGGATTGGAGTGGAGTGGAGTGGAGTGGAATGGACTGAACGGGGATGGGATGGAATGGAATGGAGTGGAGTGCAGTGGAGTGGAGTGGAATGGAATGGAATGGAATGGAGTGGAGTGGAGTGGAGTGGAGTGGAGTGGAATGGAGTGGAATGGAGTGGAATGGAATGGGATGGAATGGAATGGAGTGGAGTGGAATGGAGTGGAGTGGAGTGGAATGGAGTGGAATGGAATGGAATTGAATGGAATGGTTTGGAATGGAGTGGAATGGAGTGCAGTGGAATGGAATGGAATGGAAGGGAATGGAATGGAATGGAATGGAATGGAATGGAATGGAGTGGAGTGGAATGGAAGGAATGGAATGGAATGGAGTGGAGTGGAATGGAATGGAATGGAATGGAATGGAATGGAATGGAATGGAATAGAATGGAATGGAATGGAATGTAGTGGAGTGGAGTGGAGTAGAGTGGAGTGGAATGGTGTGGAGTGGAATGGAATGGAATGGAATGGAGTGGAGTGGAATGGAGTGGAGTAGAGTGAAATAGAGTGGAATGGATTGGGATTGAATGAAATGGAATGGTGTGGAGGGGAGTGGAATGCAGTGGAGTGGAATTGAATGGAATGGAATGGTACAGAATGGAATGCATTGGGGTGGAGTGGAGTGGATTGGAGTGGAATGGTGTCGAATGGAATGGTATGGAATGTTATGGAGTGGAGTGGAGTGGAGTAGAGTGGAATGGAGTGGAATGGAATGGAATGGAAAGGAGGGGAATTGAATGGAATGAAATGGAATGGAGTGGAGTGGAGTGCAGTGGAGTGGAATGGGGTGAAATGGAGTGGAGTGCAGTGGAGTGGAATGGAATGGAATGGAATGGATTGGAATGGAGTGGAGTGGAGTGGAGTGGAATGGAATGGGATTGAATGGAGTGGAGTGGGGTGGAGTGGAGTGGAATGGTGTGGAATGGAGTGGAGTGGAATGGTGTGGAATGGAGTGGAGTGGAATGGTGTGGAACGGAATGGAATGGAATGTCGTGGAATGGCGTGTGGAATGGAGTGGATTGGAATGGTATGGAATGGAGAGGAATGGAATGGAATAGAATGGGATGGAGTGGAGTGGAGTGGAATGGAGTGGAATGGAATGGGATGGAATGGCTGGAGTGGTGTGGAGTGGGTGGAGTGGAATGGAGCGGAATGGAGTGGAATGGACTGAATGCAGTGTGAAGGAATGGAGTAGAATTGAATGGAATGGAATGGAATGGAATGAAATTAAATGGAGTGGATTGGAGTGGACTGGAGTGCAGTGGAGTGGCATGGAATGGAATGGGATGGAATGGAATGGAATGGGATGGAATGGAATGGAATGTAGTGGAGTGGAGTGGACTGGAGTGCAGTGGAGTGGCATGGAATGGAATGGAATGGAATGGAATGGAATGGAATGGAATGGAATGGAATGGAATGGAATGGAATGGAATGGAATGGAATGGAATGGAATGGAATGGAATGGAATGGAATGGAGTGGAGTGGAGTGGAATGGAGTGGAGTGGAATGGAGTGGAGTGGAGTGGAGTGGAGTGGAGTGGAGTGGCATGGAATGGAGTGGAATGGAATGGAGTGGTGTGGAGTGGAGTGCAGTGGAGTGGAGTGGAATGGAATGGGATGCAATGGAATGGAATGGAGTGGAGTGGAGTGGAGTGGAGCGGATTGGAGTGGAGTGGAATGGAGAGGAATGGAATGGAATGGAGTGGAATGGAGTGGAGTGGAGTGGACTGGAGTGGAATGGAGTGCAGTGTTGTGGAGTTGAGTGGAATGGAATTTAATGGAATGGAATGGAATGCAATGGAATGGAATAGAATGGAATGGAATGGTGAAATGAAATGTGAGCTGAGATTGTGCCACTGCACTCCAGCCTGGGTGACAGAGTGAGATCCTGTCGAAAGAAAGGAATGGAATGGAATGGAATGGAGTGGAATGGAATGGAATGGAATGGAATGGAGTGGATTGGAGTGGAGTGGAATGGAGTGGAGTGGAGTGGAGTGGAGTGGATTGGAGTGGAGTGGAATGGAGTGGAATGGAATGGAATGGAATGGAATGGAATGGAATGGAATGGAATGGAATGGAATGGAATGGAATGGAATGGGATGGAATGGAATGGAATGGAATGGAATGGAATGGAATGGAATGGAATAGAATAGAATGGAATGGAATGGAAAGGAATGGAATGGATTGGATTGGAGTTGAGTGGAGTGGAGTGGAATGGAGTGGAGTGGAATGGAATGGGATGGATTGGAATGGAGTGGAGTGGAGTGGAGTGGAGTGGAATGGAGTGGAATGGAATGGGATGGAATGGAATGGAGTGGAGTGGAGTAGAGTGTAGTGGAATGGAGTGTAGTGGAATGGAGTAGTGTGGAGTGCAGTGGAATCGAGTGAAATGGAATGGAATGGAATGGATTGGAATGGAATGGAATGGAGTGGAGTGGAGTGGATTGGAGTGGAGTGGAATGGAATGGGATGGAATGGAATGCAGTGGAGTGGAGTGGAGTGCAGTGGAGTGGAGTGGAGTGGAGTGCATTGGAGTGGAGTGGAGTGGAATGGAATGGAATGGAATGGAATGGAATGGAATGGAATGGAATGGAATGGAGTGGAGTGGAGTGCAGTGTAGTGGAATGGAGTAGAAAGGAATGGAGTGGAGTGGAGTGGAGTGGAGTGGAGTGGAGTGGAATGGAATGGAATGGAATGGAATGGAATGGAATGGAATGGAATGGAATGGAATGCAGTGGAGTGGAGTGGAGTGGAGTGGAATGGAATGGAATGGAATGGAATGGAATGGAATGGAATGGAATGGAATGGAATGGAATGGAATGGAATGGAGTGGAGTGGAGTGCAGTGGAGTGGAATGGAATGGAATGGAATGGAATGGAATGGAATGGAATGCAGTGGAGTGGAGTGGAGTGGAATGGAGTGGAGTGGAATGGAGTGGAATGGAATGGAATGGAATGGAGTGGAGTGCAGTGGAGTGGAATGGAGTGGAGTGGAATGGAATGGAATGGAATGGAATGGAGTGGAATGGAATGGAATGAAATGGAGTGGAGTGGAGTGGAATGGAATGGAGTGGAGTGGAGTGCAGTGGAGTGGAATGGAGTGGAATGGAATGGAATGGAATGGAATGGAATGGAGTGGAATGGAATGGAATGGAATGGAATGGAGTGGAGTGGAGTGGAGTGGAGTGGAGTGGAGTGGAATGGAATGGAATGGAATGGAATGGAATGGAATGGAATGGAATGGAGTAGAGTGGAGTGGAGTGGAATGCAATGGGAAGGAATGGAATGGAGTCGAATGGAATGGAATGGAATGGTGAAATGTGAGCTGAGATTATACCACTGCACTCCACACTGGGTGTCTGAGTGAGATCCTGTCGAAAGAAGGGAATGGAATGGAATGGTGAAATGAAATGTGAGCTGAGATTGTGCCACTGCACTCCAGCCTGGGTGACAGAGTGAGATCCTGTCGAAAGAAAGGAATGGAATGGAATGGAGTGGAGTGGATTGGAGTGGAGTGGAATGGAGTGGAATGGAATGGGATGGAATGGAATGGAATGGAGTGGAGTAGAGTGTAGTAGAGTGGAGTGGAATGGAGTGGAATGGAATGGAATGGAAGGGTATGGAATGGAATGGAGTGGAATGGAATGGAATGGTGAAATGAAATGTGAGCTGAGATTGTGCCACTGCACTCCAGCCTGGGTGACAGAGTGAGATCCTGTCGAAAGAAAGGAATGGAATGGAATGGAATGGAATGGAATGGAATGGAATGGAATGGTGAAATGAAATGTGAGCTGAGATTGTGCCACTGCACTCCAGCCTGGGTGACAGAGTGAGATCCTGTCGAAAGAAAGGAATGGAATGGAATGGAGTGGAATGGAATGGAATGGAATGGAATGGAATGGAATGGAATGGAATGGAATGGAATGGAATGGAATGGAATGGAATGGAGTGGAGTGGAGTGGAGTGGAATGGAATGGAATGGAATGGAATGGAATGGTGAAATGAAATGTGAGCTGAGATTGTGCCACTGCACTCCAGCCTGGGTGACAGAGTGAGATCCTGTCGAAAGAAAGGAATGGAATGGAATGCAATGGAATGGAATGGAATGGAATGGAATGGAATGGAATGGAATGGAATGGAATGGAATGGAATGGAATGGAATGGAATGGTGAAATGAAATGTGAGCTGAGATTGTGCCACTGCACTCCAGCCTGGGTGACAGAGTGAGATCCTGTCGAAAGAAAGGAATGGAATGGAATGGAATGGAATGGAATGGAATGGAATGGAATGGAGTGGAGTGGAGTGGAGTGGAATGGAGTGGAATGGAATGGAATGGAATGGAATAGAATGAAGGGAGTGGAGTTGAGTGGAGTGGAATTGAGGGGAGTGGACAGGATTGGAGTGGAGTGGAGTGAATTGGAGTGGGGTGGAGTGTAGTGGAATAGAGTGGAATGGAAAGGGATGGATTGGAATGGAGTGGAATGGAGTGGAGTGGAGTGGAGTGGAGTGGAGTGGAGTGGAGTGGAATGGAGTGGAATGGAATGGGATGGAATGGAGTGGAGTGGAGTGGAGTGGATTGGAGTGGAGTGCAGTGGAGTGGAATGGAATGGAATGGAATGGAATGGAATGGAATGGAATGGAATGGAATGGAATAGAATGGAGCAGAGTGAAGTGGAGAGGTGTGGAATGGAGTGGAATTGAATGGAATGGAATGGAAAGGAATGGAATGGAATGGAATGGAATGGAATGGAATGGAATGGAATGGAATGGAATGGAATGGAATGAAATTGAATGGAACAGAATACAGTGGAGTGGAATGGAGAGGAGTGGAATAGAGAGGAGTGGAATGGAGTGGATTGAAGTAGAGTGTAATGGAGTGGAATGGAATGCAAGGGAATATGATGGGGTGGAGTGGATTGGAGTGGAATGCAGTGGAGTGGAATGGAATCGAATGGAATGGTACAGAATGGAATGCATTGGGGTGGAGTGGAGTGGATTGGAGTGGAATGGTGTCGAATGGAATGGTATGGAATGTTATGGAGTGGAGTGGAGTGGAGTAGAGTGGAATGGAGTGGAATGGATTGGGATTTCATGGAATGGAGTGGATTGGAGTGGAGTGCAGTGGAGTGGAATGGAGTGGAAAGGAATGGGGTGGATTGCAATGGAGTGGAGCGGAGTGTATTGGAGTGGAATAGAATGGAGTGTAGTGGAGAGGTGTGGAATGGATTGGGAATGAATGGAATGGAATGGAATGGAATGGAATGGAATGGAATGGAATGGAATGGAATGGTGAAATGAAATGTGAGTTGAGATTGTGCCACTGCACTCCAGCCTGGGTGACAGAGAACCTATCGAAAGAGAGGAATGGAATGGAATGGAGTGCAATGGAATGGTGTGGAATGGAATGGAGTTTAGTCGAGTGGCATGGATTGGAGTGGAGTGGAGTGGACTGGACTGGAGTGGAGTGGACTGGACTGGAGTGGAGTGGAGAGGAATGGAATGGAATAGAATGGAATGGAATGGAATGGAGTAGAATGGAATGGAATGGAATGGAATGGAATGGAATGGAATGGAATGGAATGGAATGGAATGGAGTGCAATGGAATGGAATGGAATGGAATGGAATGGAATGGAATGGAATGGAGTGCAATGGAATGGAATGGAGTGGAGTGGAGTGGAATGGAGTGGAGTGGAGTGGATTGGAGTGGAATGGAATGGAATGGAATGGAATGGAATGGAGTGGAGTGGAGTGGATTGTTGTGGTGTGCAGTGGAGTGGAATGGAGTGGAGTGGAGAGGAGTGGAGTGGAATGGAATGGAATGGAGTGGAATGGAATGGAATGGAATGGAATGGAAAGGTGTGGGGTGGAGTGGAGTGGAGTGGAATGGGGTAGAATGAAATGGGATGGAATGGGATGGAGAGGAGTGGAGTGGAGTGGAATGAAGTGGAATGGAGTGCAATGGAATGGAATGGAATGGAATGGTGAAATAAAATGTGGGCAGAGACTGCACCACTGCAATCCAGGCTAGGTGACAGAGTGAGAACATGTCACAAGAAATGAATGGAATAGAATGGTGTGGAATGGAATGGAATGGAATGGAGTGTAGTAGAGTGGAGTGGAGTGGAATGCAATGGAATGGAGTGGAATGGTGAAATAAAATGTGAGCTGAGATTGTGTCACTGCACTCCAGCCTGGGTGACAGAGTGATTTCCTGTAGAAGAAAAGGAATGCAATGGAATGGAATGGAATGGAATGGAATGGAATGGAATGGAATGGAATGGAATGGAATGGAATGGAATGGAATGGAATGGAATGGAATGGAATGGAATGGAATGGAATGGAGTGGAGTGGAGTGGAGTGGAGTGGAGTGGAATGGAGTGGAATGAAATGGAGTAGAGTGGAGTGGAGTGGAGTCTAATGAAATGGAATGGAATGGAATGGAATGGTGAAATGAAATGTGAGCTGAGATACTGCCACTGCACTGCAGCCTGGGTGACAGAGTGAGTTTTTCTCGAAAGATAGGAATGGAATGGAATGGAGTGGAATGGGATGGATTTTAGTGGAGTGGAGTGGAGTGGAATGGACTGGAATGGGATGGGATGGAATGGAAGGGACTGGAGTGCAGTGTAGTGGAGTTGAATGGAATGGAATGGAATGGAGTGGATTCGAGTGGAGAAGAGTGGAGTGGAATGGACTGGAATGGAGTGGAATGGAATGGGATGGAATGGGATGGAATGGAATGGAGTGGAATGGAGTGGGGTGGAATGGAGTAGAGAGGAGAGGAGTGGACTGGAATGGAGTGGAATGGAATGTGATGGAATGGAAGAGAGTGGAGTGCAGTGGATTGGAGTGGAATGCAGTGGAATGGAGTGGACTGGAGTGGAATGGAATGGAATGGAATGGAACAGAACGGAACGGAACGGAACGGAATGGAATGGAATGGAATGGAATGCAATGCAATGCACTGCAATGCAATAAAACGGTGTAATGAAATGTGAGCTGAGATTGTGCCACTGCACTACAGAATGGGTGACAGAGTGAAATCCTGTCGAAATAAAGGAATGGAATGGAGTGGAATGGAATGGGTTGGAATGGAATGAAATGGTGTTGAGTGGAGTCGAGTGAAGTGGATTGGAATGGACTGGAAAGAAATGGAGTAGAGTGGAGTGGAGTGGAATGGAGTCTAATGGAATGGAAAGGTGAAATGAAATGCAGGCTAAGTTACTGCCACTGCACTGCAGTCTGGGTGACAGAGTGAGATCCTGTCAAAATATATTAATGAAATGGAATGGAGTGGAAAGTGATGGATCGGAGTGGAGTGGAATGGAGTTGAGTGGAATGGAATGTAATGGAATGGGATGGAATGGAATGGAGTGGAGTGAAGGGAAATTGAATGAATGGAATGGAGTGGAGTGCAGTGCAGTAGAGTGCATTCAAATGGAATGGAATGGAATGGAATGGAATGGAATGGAATGGAGATGAGTGGAGTCGAGGGGAGTGGAGTGGAGGGGAGGCGAGTGGAGTGGAATGGACTGGAATGGAATGGGGTGGACTGGAATGGAGTGGAGTGGAATGGGTTGGAGTGGAGTGGAATGCAATGGAATTGAGTGGAATGGAATAGAATGGTGAAATAAAATGTGAGCTGAGATGGTGTCACTGCAATCCAGCCTGGGTGACAGAGTGAGTTCCTGTAGAAAAAAAGGAATGTAATGTAATGGAATGGATTGGAGTGGATTGGAGTGGAGTGGAGTGGAGTGGAATGGAGTGGAATGGAATGGGTTGGAATGGAATGGAATGGAGTGGAGTGGAGTGGAGTGGAGTGGAATGGAGTGGAATGGAATGGAATGGAGTGGAGTGGAGTGGAATGCAATGGAATGGAGTGGAATGGAATGGAATGGTGAAATAAAATGTGAGCTGAGATTGTGTCACTGCACTCCAGCCTGGGTGACAGAGTGAAGTCCTGTAGAAAAAAGGAAAGGAATGTAAAGGAATGGAATGGAATGGAATGGATTGGAGTGGATTGGAGTGGAGTGGAGTGGAGTGGAATGGAGTGGAATGGAATGGAATGGAATGGAATGGAATGGAATGGAATGGAATGCAATGGAATGGAATGGAATGGAATGGAATGGAGTGGAGTGGAGTGGAATGCAGTGGATTGGAGTGGATTGGAGTGGAATGGAATGGAATGGAATGGAATGGAATGGAATGGAATGGAATGGAATGGAGTAGAGTGGAGTGGAGTGGAGTGGAGTGGAGTGGAATGTAGTGGAATGGAGTGGACTGGAGTGGAATGGAATGGAATGGAATGGAATGGAATGGAATGGAATGGAACGGAATGGAATGGAATGGAATGGAATGCAATGCAATGCAATGCAATGCAATGCAATAAAACGGTGTAATGAAATGTGAGCTGAGATTGTGCCACTGCACTACAGAATGGGTGACAGAGTGAAATCCTGTCGAAATAAAGGAATGGAATGGAGTGGAATGGAATGGGTTGGAATGGAATGAAATGGTGTTGAGTGGAGTCGAGTGAAGTGGATTGGAATGGAGTGGAATGAAATGGCGTAGAGTGGAATGGAGTGGATTGGAATCTAATGGAATGGAATGGAAAGGTGAAATGAAATGCGAGCTGAGATACTGTCACTGCACTGCAGTCTGGGTGACAGAGTGAGATCCTGTCAAAATATATTAATGGAATGGAATGGAGTGGAATGGGATGGATTGGAGTGGAGTGCACTGGAGTGGAGTGGAATGCACTGGAATGGGATGGGATGGAATGGAATGGAGTGGAGTTCAGTGTAGTGTAGTGGAATGGAATGGAATGGAATGGAATGGAATGGAATGGAGTAGAGTGGAGTGGAGTGGAAGGAGAGGAGTGTAGTGGAATGGAGTGGAATGGACTGGAATGGAACGGGATGGAATGGAATGGAGTGGAGTGGAAGGGAGTGGAGTGGAGTGGAATGCAATTGAATGGAGTGGAATGGAATAGAATGGTGAAATAAAATAAGAGCTGAGATGGTGTCACTGCAATCCAGCCTGGGTGACAGAATGAGATCCTGTAGAAAAAGTAATGGAATTTAATGGAATGGATTGGAGTGGATTGGAGTGGAGTGGAATGGAGTGGAATGGAATGGGTTGGAATGGAATGATGTGGAGTGGAGTCGAGAGGAGTGGAGTGGAATGGAGTGGAATGGAATGGGATGGAGTGGAATGCAATTGAATGGAGTGGAATGGAATGGAATTGTGAAATAAAATGTGAGCTGAGATTGTGTCACTGCACTCCAGCCTGAATGACAGAGTGAGGTCATGTAGAAAAAAAGGAATGTAATGGAATGGAATGGATTGGAGAAGATTGGAGTGGAATGGATTGGAGTGGAATGGAGTGGAATGGAATGGGTTGGAATGGAATGGAAGGGTGTGGAGTGGAGTCGAGTGGAGTGGAGTGGAATGGGTTGGAATTGAATGGGATGGAATGGAATGGAGTGTCGGGGAGTGGAGTGGAGTGGAATGGAGTGGAATGAAATCGGGTAGAGTGGAGTGGATTGGAATGGAGTTTAATGGAATGTAATGTAATGGTGAAATGAAATGCGAGCTGAGATACTGCCACTGCACTGCCACCTGGGTGAAAGAGTGTGATCCTGTCGAAAGATATTAATCGAATGGAAGGGAGTGGAATGTGATAGATTGGAGTGGAATGGAGTGGAGTGGAATGGACTGGAATGGGATGGGATGGAATGGAATGGAGTGGAGTGCAGTGTAGTGGAGTGGAATGGAATGGAATGGAATGGAATGGAATGGAATGGAATGGAATGGAATGGAATTGAGTGGAGTGGAGTGGAAGGATAGGAGTGTAGAGGAATGGAGTGGAATGGAAGTGGAGCGAATGGAATGGAGTGGAGTGGAGTAGAGAGGAGAGAATTGTACTGGAATGGAGTGGAAAGGAATGGGATGGAATGGAACGGAGTGGAGTGGAGTGGACTGGAGTGGAATGTAGTGGAATGGAGTGGACGAGTGGAGTGGAGTGGAATGGAATGGAACAGAATGGAATGGAATGCAATGCAATGCAATAGAATAAAATGGTGAAATGAAATGTGAGCTGAGATTGTGCCACTGAACTCCAGCCTGGGTGACAGAGTGAGATCCTGTCGAAAGAAAGGAATGTAATGGAATGGAGTGGAATGGTATGGAATGGAGTGAACTGGAGTAGAGTGGAGAGGAGTGTAGTTGAGTGGAGTGGAGTGGAGTGGAATGGAATGGGATGGAATGGAATGGAGTGGAGTGGAGTGGAGTGAAATGTAATGGAATGGGATGGGATGGAATGGAATGGAATAGACTGGAGTGGCGTGGCGTGCGTGGAGCTGAATGGAGTGGAGTGGAATGGAAAGTGATGGAATGGTGAAATGAAATGTGAGCTGAGATTGTGCCACTGCACTCCAGCCTGGGTGACAGAGTGAGATCCTGTCAAAAGAAAGGAATGGAATGGAATGGAGTGGAATGGAATGGAATGGAGTGGAGTGGAGTGGAGTGGAGTGGAATGGAATGGGATGGAATGGAATGGAGTGGAGTGGAGTGGAGTGAAATGTAATGGAATGGGATGGGATGGAATGGAATGGAATAGACTGGAGTGGCGTGGCGTGCGTGGAGCTGAATGGAGTGGAGTGGAATGGAAAGTGATGGAATGGTGAAATGAAATGTGAGCTGAGATTGTGCCAGTGCACTTCAGCCTGGGTTACAGAGTGAGTTACTGTAGAAAGAAAAGAATGGAAAGGAATGGAGTCGAATGGAATGGAATGGAATGGAGTGGAGTGGAGTGGAGTGGAATGTAGTGGAATGGAATGGGCTTTAATGGAATGAAGTGGAGTAGAGTGGTGGGGAGTGGAGTGGAGTGGAATGGAGTGGAGTGGAATGGCGTGGAGTGGAGTGCAATGGAGTGGAATGGAATGTTTTGAGTGGAGTGGTGTTTATTGCAACACAGTGGAATGAGATGAGATGGAATGGAATGGAGGGTAGTGGAGTGGAGTGGAGTGGAATGGAGGGTAGTGGAGTAGAGTAGTGTGCAGTGGAATGGAGAAAACTGGAATGGGATGGAAAGAAAGGGAATGGAATGGAGTGGAGAGGAGTGTATTGGAGTGGAGTGGTATGGAATGTGATGGAATGGAATACACCGGTGTGGAGTGGTGCAGAGTGTAGTGGAGTGCAGTGCAGTGGTGCGGAATGGAGTGGACTGTATTTGAATGAAGTGGAATGGAATGGAATGGAATGGAATGGAATGGAGTGCAGTGGAGTGCAGTGGAGTGGAATGAAGTAGAAAGAAATGGAGTGGAGTGGAGTAGAGAGGAGTGGACTATAGTGGATACGAGTGGAATGGAATGTAATGGAATGGAAGGGAATGGGATGGAATGGAATCTAATGGAATGCAGAGGGAGTGGAGTGGAGAGGGATGGAATGGAATGGAATGGAATGGAATGGAATGGAATGGAATGGAATGGAATGGAATGGAATGGAATGGGGTGGGTGGAGTGGAGTGCAGTGGAGTGGAATGGAGTCTAATGGAATGGTATTTAATGTTATGGCATGGAGTGGAGTAGAGTGGAATGGAGTTTAATGGATTGGGATTGAATGAAATGGAATGGCGTGGAGTGCAGTGGAGTGGAAAGGAGTGGAATGGAATGGAATAAAATGGAATGGAATGGACTGGAATTGAATGGTGAAATGAAATGCGAGCTGAAATTGTGCCCCTGCATTCCAACCTGAGTTACAGTGTGAGATCCTGTCGAAATAAAGGAATGGAATGGAATGGAGTGGAATGGTATGGAATGGAACAGAATGGAGTGAATTGTAGTGGAGTGGAGAGGAGTGGAGTGGAGTGAAGTGGAATGGAGTGGAATGGAATGGGATGGAATGGAATGGAGTGGAGTGGAGTAGAAAGGAATGGGGTTGATTGCATTGGAGTGGAGTGTATAGTAGTGGAGTGGAATAAAATGTAGCAGAGTAGAGTGGAGAGGTGTGGAATGGAGTGGGAATGAATAGAATTGAAAGGAATGGATTGGAATGGAGTGGTGAAATGAAATATGAGTGGAGATTGTGCCACTGCGATCCAGGCTGGGTGACAGTGTTAGAACATGTTGAAAAAAAAAGGAATGGAATAGAATGGTGTGGAATGGAATGGAAAGGGATAGAATGGAATGGATTGGAGTAGCGTGGAGTGGCGTGGAGTGAAGTGGAGTGGAGCAGGGTGGAATGGAGTGGAATAGAGTGGAATGGAATGGGATGTAATAGAATGGAATGGAGTGGAGTGGAGTGGAGTGGAATGGAGTGGAGTGGAATGGAATGGGATGGAATGGAATGGAGTGGAATAGAGAAAGTACTTTGTGATGTGTGCTTTCATCTCCCAGAGTTGATCCTTTCTTTTGATGGAGTAGTTTTGAAATGCTCTTTTTGTAGCATCTGCAAGTGGACATTTGGAGCGCTTTGAGGCCTATTGTGGATGATGAAATATGTTCACATAAAAACTAGACAGAAGCATTCCGAGAAACTTCTTTGTGATATGTGCATTTATCTCACAGAGTTGAACATTTCTTTTCGTTGAGTACTTTTGAAACATTCTTTTTTTCGAATCTGCAAGTGGACATTTGGAGCACTTTGTGGCCTATGGTAGAAAAATAATTATCTTCACATAAAATCTAGACAGAAGCAATCTGAGAAATTTCTCTGTCATGTGTGTATTCATCTCACAGAGTTAAACCTTTCTTTTGATTGAGCAGTTTTGAAACACTCTGTTTGTAGAATCTGCAAGTGCACATTTGCAGAGCTTTGAAGCCTATGGTGGAAAAGGAAATATCTTCACATAAAAACTAGACTAAGGCATTCTGAGAAACTTCTTTGTGATGTGTGCATTCATCTCCCAGAATTGAAACTTTCTTTTGATGGAGCAGCTTTGAAGTACTCTTTTTGTCGAATCTGCAAGTGAACATTTGGAGCTCTTTGGGGCCTATGGTGGAAAAGGATATATCTTCACATAAAAACCAGACAGAAGAATTCTGAGAAACTCCTTTGTGATATGTGCATTCATCTCACAGAGCTGAACACTTCTTTTGATAGAGCAGTTTTCAAACACTCTTTTTGTATAATCTGCAAGTGGATATTTGGAGAGCTTTGAGGACTGTTGTGGAAAATAAAATATCTTCACATAAAAACTAGACAGAAGCATTCCGAGAAACTTCTTTGTGATATGTGCATTTATCTCACAGAGTTGAACATTTCTTTTCGTTGAGTACTTTTGAAACATTCTTTTTTTAGAATCTGCAAGTGGACATTTGGAGCACTTTGTGGCCTATGGTAGAAAAATAATTATCTTCACATAAAATCTAGACAGAAGCAATCTGAGAAACTCCTTTGTGATGTGTGTATTCATCTCACAGAGTTAAACCTTTCTTTTGATTGAGCAGTTTTGAAACACTCTGTTTGTAGAATCTGCAAGTGCACATTTGCAGAGCTTTGAAGCCTATGGTGGAAAAGGAAATATCTTCACATAAAAACTAGACTAAGGCATTCTGAGAAACTTCTTTGTGATGTGTGCATTCATCTCCCAGAATTGAAACTTTCTTTTGATGGAGCAGCTTTGAAGTACTCTTTTTGTCGAATCTGCAAGTGGACATTTGGAACGCTTTGAGGCCTATGGTGGAAAATGTAATATCTTCACCTAAAAACTAGACAGAAGCAATCTGAGAAACCTCTTTGTGATGTGTGCATTCATCTCACAGAATTAAACCTTTATTTTGATTGAGCAGTTCTGAAACTCTCTTTTTGTAGAATCTGCAAATGGACATTTTGAGTGCTATGAGGTCTATGATGGGAAAGGAAATATTTTCACATAAAAACTAGACAGAAGAATTCTGAGAAAATTCTTTGTGATATGTGCATTCATCTCGCAGAGTTCAACCTTTCTTTTGATCGAGCAGTTTGGAAACACTCTTTTTGTAGAATCTGCAAGTGGACATTTGGAGTGCTTTGCGGCCTATGGTGGAAAAGGAAATACCTTCACATAAAATCTAGATAGAAGCAATCTGAGAAACTTCTTTGTGATGTGTGCATTCATGTCACCATTGTACCATTCTTTTGAATGAGCAGTTTTGAAACTCTCTTTTTTGTGGAATCTGCTGTTGGACATTTGGAGTGCTTTGAGGCCTAAGCTGGAAAAGGAAATATCTTCACATAAAAACTGTACAGAAGAAGTCTGAAAAATTTCTTTGTGGTGTGTGCGTTCATCTGTCTGAGGGACTAACATTCAGACACTCGTAGAAATGCGATGGAATCCTATGTGAGGGACAAACTTCCAGAACCCAGCTTCAGTGTTCTGGAATCCTTTGTGATGGACGAACATTCAGACCCTGGTAGCAGTGTTCTGTGATCCTAACTGAGTGACAAACTCTTAGTTCCCATCAGCAGTGTCATAGAATCATTTGTGAGGGACAAACATAAAGACCCTCAAAGCAGTGTTCTGGAATCCTAGGTGAGGGACAAGCACTCAGAACCCAGTAGCAGAGTTCTGGAATCCTATGTGAGGGACAAACACTAAAAACCCAGTAGCAGTGTTCTGGAATCCTATGTGAGAGACAAACCCTCATATCCAAGCCACAGTGTTCTAAAATCTTTTGTGAGGGACACTCAGAACCCAGCAGCAGTTTTCTAGAATCCTTTGAGAGACACAAATATTAAGAACCTGGTAGCAGTGTTCTGGAATCATATGAGAAGGACAAACACTCTGAACCCAGTAGCAGTGTTTTGGAAAACCATCTGAGGGACAAACACTCAGAACCCTGCAGCAGTGTTCTGGAATCCTCTGTGAGGGACATACACTCACAACCCAGCAGCACTGTTCTAGAATCCTTTGTTGGGGACAAACATTCATACCCTCGTAGCAGTGTTCTGGAATCCTATGTGAGTGACAAGCCCACAGAACCCAGGAGCAGTGTTCTGGAATCCTATGTGAGGGACAAACACTCAGAACCCAGCAGCAGTATTCTGGAATCCTCTGTGAGGGACAAACACTCAGAACCCAGCAGTAATGTTCTGGAATCCTATGTGAGGAACAAACACTCAGAAACAAGTAACAGTGTTCTGGAATCCTATGTGAGGAACAAACACTCAGAACCCAGCAGCAGTGTTCTAGAATCCTTTGTGAGGGACAAAGACTCAGAACCCAGCAGCAGAGTTCTAGAATATTTTGTGAGGGACAAACATTAACAACCTCATAGCATTGTTCTGGAATCGCATGTGAGGGACAAACACGCTGAACACAACAGCGGTGTTTTAGAATCACACGTGAGGTACAAACACTCAAGACCCAGCAACAGTGTTCTGGAATCCTTTGTGAGGGAGAAACATTAAGAACCACCTAGCAGCATCCTGGAATCGTAGGTGAAGGACAAACACTCTGAACCCAGCAGCAGTGTTTTGGAATTGCATGTGAGGGACAAAAACTAAGAAACCAGCAGCAGTGTTTTAGAATCCTTTGTGACAGACAAACATTCAGACTGTCGTAGCAGTGTTCTGGTATCTTATGTGAGGAACAAACACTCGGAACCCATCATCAATGTTTTAGAATCCTATGTGAGGGACAAACACTGAAAACACATCAGCAGCGTTCTGGTATCCTATGTGAGGAACAAACACTCAGAACCCAGAAGCAGTGTTCTGGAATCCTATATGAGGGACAAACACTCAGAACCCAGTAGCAGTGTTATGAAATCCTATGTGAGGGACAAAAACTCAGAACCCAGAAGCTGTATTCCAGAATCCTATATGAGAGACACACAATCAGAACCCAGTAGCAGTGATCCAAAATCCTATGTGAGGGACAAACTCTTAGTACCCATCAGCAGTGTCGTAGAATCCTTTGTGTTGGACAAACATTCAGACCCTCAAAGCAGTGTTCTGGAATCCTAGGTGAGGGACAAGCACTCAGAACCCAGTAGCAGAGTTCTTGAATCCTATGTGAGGGACAAACACTCAAAACCCAGTAGCAGTGTTCTGGAATCCTATGTGAGAGACAAACCCTCAGATCCAAGCCACAGTGTTCTAAAATCGTTTGTGAGGGAAAAACACTCAGAACCAGGAGCAGTTTTCTAGAATCCTTTGAGAGGGAGAAATATTAAGAATCTCAAAGCAGTGTTCTGGAATCGTATGCAAAGGACAAACACTCTGAACCCAGTAGCAGTGTTTTGGAAAACCATCTGAGGGTCAAACACTCAGAACCCTGCAGCAGTGTTCTGGAATCCTCTATGAAGGACAAACACAATCCAGCAGCACTGTTCTAGAATCCTTTGTGAGGGACAAACAATCATACCCTTGTAGCAGTGTTCTGGAATCCTATGTGAGGGACAAACACTCAGAACCCAGCAGCAGTGTTCTGGAATCCTATGTGAGGGACAAACACTCAGAACCCAGCAGCAGTGTTCTGGAATCCTATGTGAGGGACAAACACTCAGAACCCAGCAGTAATGTTCTGGAATCCTATGTGAGGAACAAACACTCAGAAACAAGTAACAGTGTTCTGGAATCCTATGTGAGGAACAAACACTCAGAACCCAGCAGCAGTGTTCTAGAATCCTTTGTGAGGGACAAAGACTCAGAACCCAGCAGCAGAGTTCTAGAATATTTTGTGAGGGACAAACATTAACAACCTCATAGCATTGTTCTGGAATCGCATGTGAGGGACAAACACGCTGAACACAACAGCAGTGTTTTGGAATCACATGTGAGGTACAAACACTCAGGACCCAGCAGCAGTGTTCTGGAATCCTTTGTGCGGGAGAAACATTAAGAATCACGTAGCACCGTTCTGGAATCGTAGGTGAGGGACAAACACTCTGAACCCAGCAGCAGTGTTTTGGAATCGCATGTGAGGGACAAACACTAAGAAACCAGCAACAGTGTTTTAGAATCCTGTGTGACAGACAAACATTCACAATGTCGTAGCAGTGTTCTGGTATCCTATGTGAGTGACAAACACTAAGAACCTAGCATCAGTGCACAAGAATCCTATGTGAGGGACAAACACTGAAAGCACAGCAGCAGTATTCTGGAATCCTATGTGAGGGACAAACATTCAGAACCCAGCAGCATTGTTCTGGAATCCTATGTGAGGAACAAATACTCAGAACCCAGTAGCAGTGTTCCAAAATCCTATGTGAGGGACAAACACTCAGAACCCGGAAGCTGTGTTCCAGAATCCTATATGAGGGACAATCAGAACCCAGTAGCAGTGATCCAAAATCCTATGTGAGGGGCAAACACTCAGTACCCAGCAGCAGTGTTCTAGAATACTTTGTGAGGGACAAACATTAAGAACCTCATAGCAGTGTTCTGGAATCATATGTGAGGGACAAACGCTCTGAACTCAGCAGCAGTGTTTTGGAATCCCATGTGAGGGACAAACACTAAGAAACTAGCAGCAGTGTTCTAGAATCCTTTGTGACAGAGAAACATTTACAACGTCTTAGCAGTATTCTGGTATCCTATGTGACAAACACTAAGAACCCAGCATCAGTGTATTAGAATCCTACGTGAGGGACAAACACTCACACCAAGAAACAGGGTTCTGGAATCGTATGTGAGGAACAAACACTCAAAACCCAGCAGCAGGCTGGGCGTGGTGGCTCACGCTTGTAATCCCAGCACTTTGGGAGGCCGAGGCGGGTGGATCACGAGGTCAGGAGATCGAGACCACGGTGAAACCCCGTCTCTACTAAAAATACAAAAAATTAGCCGGGCGTGGTGGCGGGTGCCTGTAGTCCCAGCTACTCGGAGAGGCTGAGGCAGGAGAATGGCGTGAACCCAGGAGGCGGAGCTTGCAGTGAGCCGAGATCGCGCCACTGCACTCCAGCCTGGGCGACAGAGCGAGACTCCGTCTCAAGAAAAAAAAAAAAAAAAAAAAAAAAACCAGCAGCAGTGTTCTGGAATCCTTTGGGAGTGACAGACACTCAGAACCCAGACAGTTTATTATGGAATCCTATCTGAGGACAAACATTCAGACACTCATAGAAGTGTTCTGGAATCCTATGTGAGGGAAAAACACACAGAAACAATCAGCGGTGCTCTGGAATCCTTCGTGAGGGACAAACCAGCATCATCTAGCAGCAGAGTTGTGGAATCCTATGTGAGGGACAAACACTCAGAAACCAGGAGCAGTGCTCTGGAATCCTTTGTGAAGGACAAACATTCAGAACCTCCTAGCCGTGTTCTGGAATCCTATGTGAAGGACAAACACTCAGATCCCAGCAGCAGTGTTCTGGATTCCCTTGAGAGGGACAAACATTCAGAATCTCGTAGCAGTGCTCTGAAATCCCATGTGGGGGACAAAAACTCAGAACCCAACAGCAGGGATCTCGAATCCTTTGTAATGGAGAAACATTCAGACCCTCGTAGCACTGTTCCATAATCCTATGTGAGGGACAAACACTCAGAATCCAGCCACATTGTGCTTGAATCCTATCTGAGGGACAAACATTCAGACACTCGTAGAAGTGTTCTGTAATCCTTTGTGAGGGACAAACACTCAGAACCCAGCAGCAGTGTTCTGGAATCCTTTGTGAGGGACAAACATTCAGAACCTCGTAGCAGTGTTCTGGAATCCTATGTGAGGGACAAACACTCTGAACCCAGCAGCAGTGTTTTGGAATCCCATGTGAGGGACAAACACTCAGAACCCAGCAGCAGTGTTCTGGAATCCTTTGTGACAGACAAACATTCACAATGTCGTAGCAGTGTTCTGGTATTCTATGTGAGTGACAAACACTCAGAACCCAGCATCAGTGCCCAACAATCCTATGTGAGGGACAAACACTCAGACCCAGCAACAGGGTTGTGGAATCCTATGTGAGGGACAAACACGATGAACCCAGCAGCACTGTTCTAAAATACAATGTGTGGGACAAACACTCAGAACACAGTAGCAGTGTTATGAAATCCTATGTGAGGGACAAAAACTCAGAACCCAGAAGCTGTATTCCAGAATCCTATATGAGAGACACACAATCAGAACCCAGTAGCAGTGATCCAAAATCCTATGTGAGGGACAAACACTCAGTACCCAGCAGCAGTGTTCTAGAATACTTTGTGAGGGACAAACATTAAGAACCTTGTAGCAGTGTTCTGGAATCATATGTGAGGGACAAACACTCAGAAACCAGCAATGAGGTTCTGGAAGCCTATGTGAGGGACAAACTCTCAGAACCCAGCAGCAGTGTTCTGGAATCCTTTGTAAGGGCCAAACATTAAGAAACTCATAGCAGTGTTCTGGAATACTATGTGGGGGACAAACACTCAGAACCCTGCAGCAGTGTTCTGGAATCCTTTGTAATGGAGAAACACTCAGACCCTCGTAGCAGTGATCTGAAATCCTATGTGAGTGGCAAACACTCAGAATCCAGCAGCAGTGATCTGTAATCCTCTGTGAGGGAAAAACACCCAGACCCAGGAGTAGTGTTTTGGAATTTTATGTGAGGGACAAACTCTCAGAACCCAGCCACTGTGTTCTGGAAACCTAGTGAGGGACAAACATTCAGATACTCATAGAAGTGTTGTGTAATCTTTTGTGAGGCACAGACAGTCAGAACCTAGCTGCAGTCTTCTGGAATCCCTTGTGAGGGACAAACTCTATGAACCCAGCCACAGTGGTCAGGAATCCTATGTGAGGGAAAAACACTCAGGATCCAGCAGCAGTGTTCTGGAATCCTATGTGAGGGACAATCACTCAGAAGCCAACAGCAACGTTCTGGAATCCTATGTGAGGAACAAACACTCAGAACCCATCTTCTGTGTTCTGGAATCCTACGTGAGGGACAAACATTCATCACTTGTAGAAGTCTCTTGGAATCATATGTGAGGGACAAACACTATGAACCCAGCAGCACTGGTCTGGAATCCCATGTGAGGGACAAACACTCAGATCCAAGCAGCAGCGTTCTAGAATCCTTTGTGACGGACAAACTTTCAGACCTTTATAGCAGTGTTCTGGTATCCTATGTGAAGGACAAACACTCAGAAACCAGCATCAGTGTTCTAGAATCCTACGTGAGGGACAAACAGACACCAGCAACAAGGTTCTGGAAGCCTATGTGAGGGATAAACACTCAAAACCCAGCAGCAGGCTGGGCGTGGTGGCTCACGCTTGTAATCCCAGCACTTTGGGAGGCCGAGGCGGGTGGATCACGAGGTCAGGAGATCGAGACCACGGTGAAACCCCGTCTCTACTAAAAATACAAAAAATTAGCCGGGCGTGGTGGCGGGTGCCTGTAGTCCCAGCTACTCGGAGAGGCTGAGGCAGGAGAATGGCGTGAACCCAGGAGGCGGAGCTTGCAGTGAGCCGAGATCGCGCCACTGCACTCCAGCCTGGGCGACAGAGCGAGACTCCGTCTCAAGAAAAAAAAAAAAAAAAAAAAAAAAAACCAGCAGCAGTGTTCTGGAATCCTTTGGGAGTGACAGACACTCAGAACCCAGACAGTTTATTATGGAATCCTATCTGAGGACAAACATTCAGACACTCATAGAAGTGTTCTGGAATCCTATGTGAGGGAAAAACACACAGAAACAATCAGCGGTGCTCTGGAATCCTTCGTGAGGGACAAACCAGCATCATCTAGCAGCAGAGTTGTGGAATCCTATGTGAGGGACAATCAGTTAGAACCCAGCAGCAGTGCTCTGGAATCCTTTGTGAGGGATAAACTTTCAGAACCTTGTAGCAGTGTACTTGAATCCTAAGTGAGGAACAAACACTCAGCACCGGGCAGCAGTGTTCTGCAATCGTTTGAGAGGGACAAACATTCAGAAACTCTTAGAAGTGTTCTGGAATCCTCTGAGAGGGACAAACACTCAGAATCCAGCAGCAGGGTTCTGCAATCCTTTGTAATGGAGAAACATTCAGACTCTCGTAGCCTTGTTCTGAAATCCTATGTTAGGGACAAATACTCAGAATCCAGCCACGGGGTTCTGGAATTGTCTCTGAGGGACAAACACTCAGACACCCGTAGAAGTGTTCTGTAATGCTTTGTGAGGGACAAACACTCAGAACCCAGCAGCAGGGTTCTGGAATCCTTTGTGAGGTACAAATATTCAGAACCTCGTAGCAGTGTTCCCGAATCCTATGTGAGGGACAAACTCTATGAACCCAGCAGCAGTGGTCTGGAAACCCATCTGAGGGACAAACACTCAGAACCCAGCAGCAGTGTTCTGGAATCCTATGTGAGAAACAAACACTCACAACCCAACAGCACTCTTCTAGAATCCTTTGTGAGGGACAAACATTCAGACCCTCTTAGCAGTGTTCTGGAATCCTAGGTGAGTGACAAACACTCAGAACCCAGGAGTAGTGTCCAAGAATCCTTTGTGAAGGACAAACATTCAGATCCTAGAAGCAGTGTTTTGGAATCCTATGTGAGGGACAAAAACTCAGAACCCAGCAGCAGTGTTCTGGAATCCTCTGTGAAGGAAAAACCCTCAGAATCCAGCAACAGTGTTCTGGAAACCCATCTGAGGGACAAACACTCAGAACCCAGCAGCAGCATTCTGGAATTCTCTGTG
>JAKFGR010000099.1:0-45026 GCA_021498465.1 Hylobates pileatus | reverse complement strand
AGTGGACATTCTGGAGCGCTAAGGGGCCTATAGTGGAAAAAGGAATATCTTCAATAAAAAACTACACAGAAGAATTCTGTGAGACTTCTTTCTAATCTGTGCATTCAACTAACAGAGTTGAAGCTTACTTTTGATTGAGCAGTTCTGAAACACTCTTTCTGTAGTAACTGCAAGGGAACATTCGGAGAGCTAAATGGCGTATAGTGGAAAAAGGAATATCTTCAAATAAAAACTACACAGAAGCATTCTGTGAAACTACTTTCTTTTCTGTGTATTCAACTAACAGAGTTAAAGCTTACTTTTGATTGAGGAGTTCTGAAACACTCTTTCTGTAGAAACTGCAAGTGGACATTCTGAGCGCTAAATGGCTTATAGTGGAAAAAGGAATGCCTTCAAATAAAAACTACACAGAAGCATTCTGTGAAACTTCTTTCTGTTCTGTGCATTCAACAAACAGAGTTGAAGCTTAGTTTTGATTGAGCACTTCTGAAACACTCTTTCTGTAGAAACTGCAAGTGGACATTCTGAGCGATAAATGGCTTATAATGGAAAAAGGAATGTGTTCAAATAAAAACTACTCAGAAGCATTCTGTGAAACTTCCTCCTGTTCTGTGCATTCAACTAACAGAGTTGAAGCTTACTTTTGATTGAGCAGTTCTGAAACACTCTTTCTGTAGAAACTCGAAGTGGATATTCTGAGCATTAAGGGGCCTATAGTGGAAAAAGGATTATCTTCAAATAAAAAGTACACAGAAGCATTCTGTGAAACTTCTTTCTGTTCTGTGCATTGAACTAACAGAGTTGAAGCTTACTTTTGATCGAGCACTTCTGAAACACGCTTTCTGTAGTAACTGCAAGGGAACATTCGGAGCGCTAAGGGGCCTATAGTGGAAAAAGGAATATCTTCAAATAAAAGCTACACAGAAGCATTCTGCGAAACTTCTTTCTAATCTGTGCATTCAACTAACAAAGTTGAACCTTACTTTTGATTGACCAGTTTTGAAACACTCTTTCTGTAGAAACTGCAAGTGGACATTCGGAGCGCTAAGGGGCCTATAGTGGAAAAAGGAGTATCTTGAAATAAAAACTACACAGAAGAATTCTGCGAGACTTCTTTCTAATCTGTGCATACGACTAGCAGTGTTGAATCTTACTTTTGATTGAGGGGTTTTGAAACACTCTTTCTGTAGAAACTGCAAGCGGTCATTCGGAGCGCTATGGGGCCTATAGTGGAAAAAGGAATATCTTCAAATAAAAACAACACAGAAGCATTCTGCAAAACTTATTTCTGATCTGTGCATTCAACTAGCAGAGTTGAACGTTACTTTTGATTGAGCAGTTCTGAAACACTCTTTCTGTAGAAACTGCAAGTGGACATTCAGAGCGCTAAGGGCCCTATAGTGGAAAAAGGAATATCTTCAAATAAAGACTACACAGAAGCATTCTGCGAAACTTCTTTCTGATCTGTGCATTCAACTAACAGAGTTGAACCTTACTTTTGATTGAGTAGTTCTGAAACACTCTTTCTGTAGAAACTGCAAGTGGACATTCTGAGCGCTAAGGGGCCTATAGTGGAAAAAGGAATATCTTCAAATAAAAACTACACAGAAGCATTCTGTGAAACTTCTTTCTGTTCTGTGCATTCAACTAACAGAGTTGAAGCTTACTTTTGATTGAGCAGTTCTGAAACACTCTTTCTGTAGAAACTGCAAGTGGACATTCGGAGCGCTAAGGGGCCTATAGTGGAAAAAGGAATATCTTCAAATAAAAACCACACAGAAGCATTCTGTGAAACTTCTTTCTGTTCTGTGCATTCAACTAACAGACTTGAACATTACTTTTGATTGAGCAGTTCTGAAACACTCTTTCTGTAGAAACTGCAAGTGGACATTCGGAGCGCTAAGGGGCCTATAGTGGAAAAAGGAATATCTTCAAATAAAAACTACACAGAAGCATTCTGTGAAACTTCTTTCTGTTCTGTGCATTCAACTAACAGAGTTGAAGCTTACTTTTGATTGAGCAGTTCTGAAACCCTCTTTCTGTAGAAACTGCAAGTGGACATTCGGAGCGCTAAGGGGCCTATAGTGGAAAAAGGAATATCTTCAAATAAAAACTACACAGAAGCATTCTGTGAAACTTCTTTCTGTTCTGTGCATTCAACTAACAGAGTTGAAGCTTAATTTTGATTTAGCAGTTCTGAAAGACTCTTTCTCTAGAAACTGCAAGTGGACATTCGGAGCGCTAAAGGGCCTATAGGGGAAAAAGGTATATCTACAAATAGAAACTACACAGAAGCATTCTGTGAAACTTCTTCTGTTCTGTGCATTCAACTAACAGATTTGAAGCAAACTTCTGATTGGGCAGTTCTGAAAAATTCTTTCTGTAGAAATTGCAAGTGGACATTCAGAGCGCTACGGGACGTATAGTGGAAAAAGGATTATCTTCAAATAAAAACTACACAGAAGCATTCTGTGAAACTTCTTTCTGATCTGTGCATTCAACTAACAGAGTTGAACCTTACTTTTGATTGAGCAGTTCTGAAACACTCTTTCTGTAGAAACTGCAAGTGGACATTCAGAGCGCTAAGGGGCCTATAGTGGAAAAAGGAATATCTTCAAATAAAAACTACACAGAAGCATTCTGTGAAACTTGTTTATGTTCTGTGCATTCAACTAACAGAGTTGAACCTTAGTTTTGATTGAGCAGTTCTGAAACACTCTTTCTGTAGAAATAGCAAGTGGACATTCGGAGCGCTAAGGGGCCTATAGAGAAAAAAGGAGTATCTTCAACTAAAAACTACACAGAAGCATTCTGTGAATCTTTTTTGTGTTTTGTGCATTGAACTAACAGAGTTGAAGCATACCTTTGATTGAGCAGTTCTGAAACACTCTTTCTGTAGAAACTGCAAGTGGACATTTGAGCGCTAAGGGGCATATAGTGGAAAAAGGAATATCTTCAAATAAAAACTGCACAGAATTATTCTGTGAAACTTATTTCTGTTGTGTGCATTCAACTAACAGAGCTGAACCTTACTTTTGATGGAGCAGTTCTGAAACACTCTTTCTGTAGAAACTGCAAGTGGACATCCTGAGTGCTAAGGGGCTTACAGTGGAAAAAGGAATATCTTGAAATAAAAACTACACAGAAGCATTCTGTGAAACTTCTTTCTGTTCTGTGCATTCAACTAACAGAGTTGAAGCTTACTTTTGATTGAGCACTTCTGAAACACTCTTTCTGTAGTAACTGCAAGGGAACATTCGGAGCGCTAAATGGCCTATAGTGAAAAAAGGAATATCTTCCAATAAAAACTTCACAGAAGCATTGTGTGAAACTTCTTTCCGTTCTGTGCATTCAACTAACAGATTTGAAGCTAACGTTTGATTGAGCAGTTCTGAAACACTCTTTCTGTAGAAACTGGAAGTGGATATTCTGAGCGCTAAGGGGCTTATAGTGGAAAAAGGAATATCTTCAAATAAAAACTACACAGAAGCATTCTGTGAAACTTCTTTCTGTTCTGTGCATTCAACTAACAGAGTTGAAGCTTACTTTTGATTGAGCAGTTCTGAAACACTCTTTCTGTAGAAACTGCAAGGGGACATTCGGAGCGCTAAGGGGACTATAGTGGAAAAAGGGATATCTTCAAATAAAAACTACACAGAAGCATTCTGTGAAACTTCTTTCTGTTCTGTGCATTCAACTAACAGAGTTGAAGCTTACTTTTGATTGAGCAGTTCTGAAACACTCTTTCTGTAGTAACTGCAAGGGAACATTCGGAGCGCTAAATGGCCTATAGTGGAAAAAGGACTATCGTCAAATAAAAACTACACAGAAGCATTCTGTGAAGCTTCTTTCTGATCTGTGCTTTCAACTAACACAGTTGAACTTTACTTTTGATTGAGGAGCTGTGAAACCCTCTTTCTGTAGAAACTGCGAGTGGACATTCGGAGCGCTAAGGGGCCTATTGTGGAAAAAGGAATATCTTCAATTAAAGCTACACAGAAGCATTCTGCGAAACTTCTTCCTGTTCCGTGCATTCAACTAACAGAGTTGAAGCTTACTTTTGATTGAGCAGTTCTGAAACACTCTTTCTGTAGTAACTGCAAGGGAACATTCGGAGTGCTAAATGGCCTATAGTGGAAAAAGGAATATCTTCAAATAAAAACTGCACAGAAGCATTCTGTGAAATTTCTTCCTGATCTGTGCATTCAACTAAGAAATTTGAACCTTACTTTTGATTGAGCAGTTCTGAAACACTCTTTCTGTAGGAACTGCAAGTGGACATTTGGAGCGCTAAGAGGCCTACAGTGGAAAAAGGAATATCTTCAAATAAAAACTACACAGAAGCATTCTGTGAAACTTCTTTCTGTTCTGTGCATTCAACTAACAGAATTGAACCTTACTTTTGATTGAGCAGTTCTGAAACACTCTTTCTGTAGAAACTGCAAGTGGACATTCTGAGCGCTAAGGGGCCTATAGTGGAAAAAGGAATATCTTCAAATAAAAACTACACAGAAGCATTCTGTGAAACTTCTTTCTGTTCTGTGCATTCAACTAACAGAGTTGAAGCTTACTTTTGATTGAGCAGTTCTGAAACACTCTTTCTGTAGAAACTGGAAGTGGATATTCTGAGCGCTAAGGGGCTTTTAGTGGAAAAAGTAATATCTTCAAATAGAAACTACACAGAAGCATTCTGTGAATCTTCTTTCTGTTCTGTGCATTCAACTAACAGAATTGAAGATTAGTTTTGATGGAGCAGTTATGAAACACTCTTTCTGTAGAAACTGCATGTGGACATTTGGAGCGCTAAGGGGCCTATCGTGGAATAACGAATATCTTTAAATAAAAACTACCGAGAAGAATTCTGTGAAACTTCTTTCTGTTCTGTGCATTCAACTAACAGAGTTGAAGCTTGCTTTTGATTGAGCAGTTCTGAAACACTCTCTCTGTAGAAACTGCAAGAGGACATTCAGAGCACTAAGGGGCCTACAGTGGAAAGAGGAATATCTTCAAAAAAACACTACAGAGAAGCATTCTGTGAAACTTCTTTCTGTTCTGTGCATTCAACTAACAGAGTTGAATCACACTTTTGATTGAGCAGTTTTGAAACCCTTTTTCTGTAGAAACTGCAAGTGGACATTCGGAGCGCTAATTGGCTTATAGTGGAATAAGGAATATCTTCAAATAAAAACTACACAGAAGCATTCTGCAAAACTTCTTACTATTATGTGCATTCAACTAACAGAGTAGAATCATACTTTTGATTGAGCAGTTTTGAAACACTCTTTCTGTAGAAACTGCAAGTGGACATTCAGAGCGCTATTTGGCTTATAGTGGAATAAGGAATATCTTCAAATAAAAACTACGCAGAAGCATTCTGTGAAACTTCTTTCTGTTCTGTGTATTCAACTAACACTGTTGAATCTTACTTTTGATTGAGGAGTTCTGAAACACTCTCTCTGTAGAAACCGCATGTGGATATTCAGAGCGCTAAGGGGCCTATAGTGGAAAAAGGAATATCTTCAAATAAAACTACTCCGAAGCATTCTGTGAAACTTCTTCCTATTCTGTGCATTAAGCTAACAGAGTTGAATCTTACTTTTGATTGAGCAGTTCTGAAACACTCTTTCTGTAGAAACTGCAAGTGGACATTCGGAGCGCTAATGGGCCTATAGTGAAAAAAGGACTATCTTCAAAAAAACACTACACAGAAGCATTCTGTGAAACTTCTTTCTGTTCTGTGCATTCAACTAACAGAGTTGAAGCTTACTTTTGATTGAGCAGTTCTGAAACACTCTTTCTGTAGTAACTGCAAGGGAACATTCGGAGTGCTAAATGGCCTATAGTGGAAAAAGGAATATCTTCAAATAAAAACTGCACAGAAGCATTCTGTGAAACTTCTTTCTGTTCTGTGCATTCAACTAACAGAGTTGAAGCTAACTTTTGATTGAGCAGTTCTGAAACACTCTTTCTGTACAAACTGCAAGTGGACTTTTGGAGCGCTAAGGAGCCTATAGTGGATAAAGGAATTTCTTCAAATAAAAACTACACACAAGCCTTCTGTGAAACTTCTTCCTGTTCCGTGCATTCAACTAACAGAGTTGAAGCTTACTTTTGATTGAGCAGTTCTGAAACACTCTTTCTGTAGTAACTGCAAGGGAACATTCGGAGTGCTAAATGGCCTATAGTGGAAAAAGGAATATCTTCAAATAAAAAGTACACAGAAGCATTCTGTGAAACTACTTTCTTTTCTGTGTATTCAACTAACAGAGTTAAAGCTTACTTTTGATTGAGGAGTTCTGAAACACTCTTTCTGTAGAAACTGCAAGTGGACATTCTGAGCGCTAAATGGCTTATAGTGGAAAAAGGAATGCCTTCAAATAAAAACTACACAGAAGCATTCTGTGAAACTTCTTTCTTTTCTGTGTATTCAACTAACAGAGTTAAAGCTTACTTTTGATTGAGGAGTTCTGAAACACTCTTTCTGTAGAAACTGCAAGTGGACATTCTGAGCGCTAAATGGCTTATAGTGGAAAAAGGAATATCTTCAAATAAAAACTACACAGAAGCATTCTGTGAAACTACTTTCTGTTCTGTGCATTCAACTAACAGAGTTGAAGCTAACTTTTGATTGAGGAGTTCTGAAACACTCTTTCTGTAGAAACTGTAAGTTGACATTCTGAGCGCTAAGGGGCTTATAGTGGAAAAAGGAATATCTTCAAATAATAACTACACAGAAGCATTCTGTGAAACTTCTTTCTGTTCTGTGCATTGAACTAACAGATTTGAACGTACTTTTGATTGAGCAGTTCAGAAACACTCTTTTTGTAAAAATTCCAAGTGGACATTCGGAGACCTAAGGTGCCTACAGTGGAAAAAGGAATATCTTCAAATAAAAACTACACAGAAGCATTCTGTGAAACTTCTTTCTTTTCTGTGCATTCAACTAACAGAGTTGAAACTTAGTTTTGATTGAGCAGTTCTGAAACACTCTTTCTGTAGAAACTGCAAGTGGACATTCGGAGACCTAAGGTGCCTACAGTGGAAAAAGGAATATCTTCAAATAAAAACTACACAGAAGCATTCTGTGAAACTTCTTTCTTTTCTGTGCATTCAACTAACAGAGTTGAAACTTAGTTTTGATTGAGCAGTTCTGAAACACTCTTTCTGTAGAAACTGCAAGTAGATATTCGGAGCGCTTAGAGGCCTATAGTGGAAAAAGGAATATATACAAATTAAAACTACACAGAAGTATTCTATGAAACTTCTTTCTGATCTCTTCGTTGAACTAACAGAGTTGAACCTTACTTTTGATTGAGGACTTGTGAAACACTCTTTCTGCAGAAACGAATTGGACATTCGGAGTGCTAAGAGGCCTATAGTGGAAAAAGGATTATCTTCAAATAAAACTTCACAGAAGCATTCCGTGAAACTAATTTCTGTTCTGTGTATTCAACTAACAGAGTTGAACCTTACTTTTGATTGAGCAGTTCTGAAACACTCTTTCTGCAGAAAATGTAAGTGGACATTCAGAGCGCTAAGAGGCCTATACTGGAAAAAGGAATATCTTCAAATAAAAACTACACAGAAGTATTCTGTGAAACGTCTTTCTGTTCCGTGCATTCAACTAAGAGAGTTGAAGCCTACTTTTGATTGAGCAGTTCTGAAACACTCTTTCTGTAGAAACTCCAAGGGTACATTCGGGTAAATAAGGGGCCTATAGTGGAAAAAGGAATATCTTCAAATAAAAACTACACAGAAGCATTCTGTGAAACTTCTTTCTGTTCCGTGCATTCAACTAACAGAGTTGAAGCTTACTTTTGATAGAGCAGTTCTGAAACACTCTTTCTGTTCAAACTGCAAGTGGACATTCTGAGCGCTAATGGGACTATAGTGGATAAATAAATATCCTGAAATAAAAACTAACCAGAAGCGTTCTGTGAAACTTCTTTCTGTTCTGTGCATTCAACTAACAGAGTTGAACCTTACTTTTGATTGAGCAGTTCTGAAACACTCTTTCTGTAGAAACTGCAAGTGGACATTCTGAGCGCTAAGGGGCCTATAGTGGAAAAAGGAATATCTTCAAATAAAAACTACACAGAAGCATTCTGTGAAACTTCTTTCTGTTCTGTGCATTCAACTAACGGAGTTGAAGCTTACTTTTGATTGAGCAGTTCTGAAACTCTCTTTCTGTAGAAACTGGAAGTGGACATTCTGAGCGCTAATAGTGGAAAATGGAAGATCTCCAAATAAAAACTACATGGAAGCATTCTGTGTACCTTCTTTCTGTTCTGTGCATTCAACTAACAGAGTTGAAGCTTACTTTTGATTGAGCAGTTCTGAAACACTCTTTCTGTAGAAACTGCAAGTGGACATTCGGAGCGCTAAGGGGCCTATAGTGGAAATAGGAATATCTTCAAATAAAGATACACAGAAGCATTCTGTGAAACTTCTTTCTGTTCTGTGCATTCAACTAACAGAGTTGAAGCTTACTTTTGATTGAGCAGTTCTGAAACACTCTTTCTGTAGAAACTGCAAGGGGACATTCGGAGCGCTAAATGGCCTATAGTGAAAAAAGGAATATCTTCCAATAAAAACTTCACAGAAGCATTGTGTGAAACTTCTTTCCGTTCTGTGCATTCAACTAACAGATTTGAAGCTAACGTTTGATTGAGCAGTTCTGAAACACTCTTTCTGTAGAAACTGGAAGTGGATATTCTGAGCGCTAAGGGGCTATTAGTGCAAAAAGGATATCTTCATATAAAAAGTACACAGAAGCATTCTGTGAACTACTTTCTGTTCTGTGCATTCAACTAACAGAGTTGAAGCTTACTTTTGATTGAGCAGTTCTGAAACACTGTTTCTGTAGAAACTGAAAGAGGATATTTTGAGCACAATGGCGCCTTTAGTGGAAAAAGGAATATCTTCAAATAAAAACTACAAAGAAGCACTCAGTGAAACGGTTTTCTGTTCTGTGCATTCAACTTACAGACATGAACTTTACTTTTGATTGAGCAGTTCTGAAACACTCTTTCTGTAGAAACTGCAAGGGGACATTCCGAGCACTAAGGGGCCTATAGTGGAAAAGGAATATCTTCAAATTAAATGTACACAGAAGCATTCTATGAAGCTTCTTTCTCTTCTTTACATTCAACTAAGAGAGCTGAAACTTACTTTTGATAAAGCAGTTCTGAAACACTCTTTCTGTAGAAACTGCAAGTGGACATTCGCAGCGCTAAGGGGCCTATAGTGGAAAAAGGAATATCTTCAAATAAAAACTACACAGAAGCATTCTGTGAAACTTCTTTCTGTTCTGTGCATTCAACTAACAGAGTTGAACCTTACTTTTGATTGAGCAGTTCTGAAACACTCTTTCTGTAGAAACTGCAAGTGGACATTCAGAGCGCTAAGGGGCCTATAGTGGAAAAAGGAATATCTTCAAATAAAAACTACACAGAAGCATTCTGTGAAACTTCTTTCTGTTCTGTGCATTCAACTAACAGAGTTGAAGCTTACTTTTGATTGAGCAGTTCTGAAACACTCTTTCTGTAGAAACTGCAAGTGGACATTCGGAGCGCTAAGGGGCCCACAGTGGAAAAAGGTATATCTTCAAATAAAAACTACACACAAGCTCTCTGCGAAACTACTCCCTGTTCTGTGCATTCAGCTAACAGAGTTGAACCATACTTTTGGTTGAGCAGTTCTGAAACACTCTTTCTGTAGAAACTGGAAACGGACATTCGGAGCGCTAAAGGGCCTACAGAGGAAAAAGGAATATCTTGAAATAAAAGCTACACAGAAGCATTCTTTGAAACTTCTTTCTGTTCTGTGCATTCAACTAACAGAGTTGAAGCTTTCTTTTCATAGAACAGTTATGAAACAGTCTGTAGACACTGCAAGGGGACATTTTGAGCGCTAAGTGGCCTAGAGTGGGAAAAAGCATATCTTCAAATAAAAACTATACCGAAGCATTCTGTGAAACTTCCCTCTGTTCTGCGCATTCAACTAACAGAGTTGAAGCTTACTTTTGATAGAGCAGTTCTGAAACACTCTTTCTGTAGAAACTGCAAGTGGACGTTCTGAGCGCTAAGGGGCTTATATTGGAAAAGGAATATCTACAAATAAAAACTATACAGAAGCATTCTGTGAAACTTCTTCTGTTCTGTGCATTCAACAAAGAGAGTTGAAGCTTACTTTTGATAGAGCAGTTATGAAACACACTTTCTGTAGACACTGCAAGGGGACATTATGAGCGCTATGGGGCCTACAGTTGGAAAAGGAATATGTTCAAATAAAAACTATACAGAAGCATTCTGTGAAACTTCTTTCTGTTCTACGCATTCATCTAACAGAGTTGAAGCTGACGTTTGATAGAGCAGTTCTGAAACACTCTTTCTGTAGAAACTACAAGTGCACAATCTGAGCGCTAAGGGGCTTATAGTAGAAAAAGGAATATCTTCAAATAAAAACTACACAGAAGCATTCTGTTAAACTTCTTTTTGTTCTGTGCATTCAACTAACAGAGTTGAAGCTTAGTTTTGATTGAGCAGTTCTGAAACACTCTTTCTGTAGAAACCGGAAAGGCATAAGCGGAGCACTAAGGGGCCTATACTGGAAAAAGTAATATCTTCAAATAAAAACTACACAGAAGCATTCTGTGAAACTTCTTTCTGTTCTGTGCATTCAACTAACAGAGTTGAAGCTTACTTTTGATTGAGCAGTTCTGAAACACTCTTTCTGTAGAAACTGCAAGTGGACATTCGGAGCCCTAAGGGGCCTACAGTGGAAAAAGGAATATCTTCAAATAAAAACTACGCAGAAGCATGCTGTGAAACTCTTTTGTGTTCTGTGGATTCAACTAACAGAGTTGAATCTTACTTTTGATTGAGGAGTTCTGAAACACTCTTTCTGTAGAAACTGAAAACGGACATTCGGAGCGCTAAGGGGCCTATACTGGAAAAAGGAATATCTTGAAATAAAAACTACACAGAAGAATTCTGCGAGACTTCTTTTTGATCTGTGCATTCGACTAGCAGAGTTGAACGTTACTTTTGATTGAGCAGTTCTGAAACACTCTTTCTGTAGAAACTGCAAGTGGACATTCAGAGCGCTAAGGGCCCTATAGTGGAAAAAGGAATATCTTCAAATAAAGACTACACAGAAGCATTCTGCGAAACTTCTTTCTGATCTGTGCATTCAACTAACAGAGTTGAACCTTACTTTTGATTGAGAAGTTCTGAAACTCTCTTTCTGTAGAAACTGGAAGCGGACATACGGAGCGCTAAGGGGCCAGTAGTGGAAAAAGGAATATCTTCAAATAAAAACTACACAGAAGCATTCTGCGAAACTTCTTTCTGTTCTGTGCATTCAACTAACAGAGTTGAAGCTTACTTTTGATTGAGCAGTTCTGAAACACTCTTTCTGTAGAAACTGCAAGTGGACATTCGGAGCGCTAAGGGGCCTATAGTGGAAAAAGGAATATCTTCAAATAAAAACTACACAGAAGCATTCTGTGAAACTTCTTTCTGTTCTGTGCATTCAACTAACAGAGTTGAACCTTACTTTTGATTGAGCAGTTCTGAAACACTCTTTCTGTAGAAACTGCAAGTGGACATTCTGAACGCTAAGGGGCTTACAGTGGAAAAAGGAATTTCTTCAATTAAAAACTCCACAGAAGCATTCTTTGAAACTTCTTTCTGTTCTGTGCATTCTACTAACAGTGTTGAAGCTTCCTTTTGATATTGAGCAGTTCTGAAACACTCTTTCTGTAGAAACTCCAAGTGGACATTCGGAGCGCTAAGGGGCCTATAGTGGAAAAAGAAGTATCTTCAAATAAAAACAACACAGAAGCATTCTGTGTAACTTCTTTCTGTTCTGTGCATTCAAATAACAGTGTTGAACCTAACTATTGATTGAGCAGTTCTGAAACACTCTTTCTGTAGAAACTGCAAGTGCACATTCAGAGCGCTAAGGGGCCTATAGTGGATAAAGTAATATCTACAAATAAAAACTACACAGAAGTATTCTGTGAAAAGTCTTTCTGTTCTTTTCATTCAACTAACACAGTTGAAGCTTACTTTTGATTGAGCAGTTCTGAAACACTCTTTCTGTAGAAACTGCAAGGGGACATTCTGGTAACTAAGGGGCCTATAGTGGAAAAAGGAATATCTTCAAATAGAAACTACACAGAAGCCTTCTGTGAAACTTCTTTCTGTTCTGTGCATTCAACTAACAGAGTTGAAACTTACTTTTGATTGAGCAGTTCTGAAACACTCTTTCTGAAGAAACTGCAAGTGGACATTCTTAGTGCTAAGTGTCCTCGAGTGGAAAAAGGACTATCTTCACATAAAACTCCACAGAAGCATACTGTGAAACTTCTTTCTGTTCTGTGCATTCATCTAACAGAGTTCAACCTTACGTTTCATAGAGTAGTTCTGAGACACTCTTTCTGTAGAAACTGCAAGTGGACGTTCGGAGCGCTAAGAGGCCTATAGTGCAAGACGAATATCGTCAAATAAAAATTACACAGAAGCATTCTGTGAAACTTCTTTCCTTTCTGTGCATTCAACGAACAGAGTTGAAACTTCCTTTTGATAGAGCAATTCTTATACACTCTTTCTATAGAAACTGCAAGTGGACATTCGAGCGCTAAGAGAAGTAAAGTGGAAAAAGGAATATCTTCAAATTAAAACAACACAGAAGTATTCTGTGAAACTTCTTTCTGTTCTGTGAATTCAACTAAGAGAGTTGAACCTTACTTTTGATTGAGCAGTTCTGAGACACTCTTTCTGTAGAAACTGCAAGTGGACGTTCGGAGCGCTAAGGGGCCTATAGTGGAAAAAGAAATATCATAAAATAAAAACTACACAGAAGCATTCTGTGAAATTTCTTTCTGTTCTGTGCATTCAACTAACAGAGTTGAAGCTTACTTTTGATCGAGCACTTCTGAAACACGCTTTCTGTAGTAACTGCAAGGGAACATTCGGAGCGCTAAATGGCCTATAGTGAAAAAAGGAATATCTTCCAATAAAAACTTCACAGAAGCATTGTGTGAAACTTCTTTCCGTTCTGTGCATTCAACTAACAGATTTGAAGCTAACGTTTGATTGAGCAGTTCTGAAACACTCTTTCTGTAGAAACTGGAAGTGGATATTCTGAGCGCTAAGGGGCTTTTAGTGGAAAAAGTAATATCTTCAAATAGAAACTACACAGAAGCATTCTGTGAATCTTCTTTCTGTTCTGAGCATTCAACTAACAGAGTTGAAGCTAACTTTTGATTGAGGAGTTCTGAAACACTCTTTCTGTAGAAACTGAAAGTAGACATTCTGAGCGCTAAGGGGCTTATAGTGGAAAAAGGAATATCTTCAAATAATAACTGTACTGAAGCATTCTGTGAAACATCTTTCTGTTCTGTGCATTCAACTAACAGAGTTGAAGCTTACTTTAGATTGAGCAGTAGTGAAACACTCTTTCTGTAGAAACTGCATGAGGACATTCTGAGTGCAACTAGTCTTATAGTGGAAAAAGGGGTTATCTACAAATAAAAACTGCACAGAAGAATTCTGTGAAACTTCTTTCCGTTCTGTGCATTCAACTAACAGAGTTGAAGCTAACTTTTGATTGAGGAGTTCTGAAACACTCTTTCTGTAGAAACTGAAAGTAGACATTCTGAGCGCTAAGGGGCTTATAGTGGAAAAAGGAATATCTTCAAATAATAACTGTACTGAAGCATTCTGTGAAACATCTTTCTGTTCTGTGCATTCAACTAACAGAGTTGAAGCTTACTTTAGATTGAGCAGTTATGAAACACTCTTTCTGTAGAAACTGCAAGGGGACATTCGGAGCGCTAAGGGGCCTATAGTGGAAAAAGGAATATCTTCAAATAAAAACTACACAGAAGCATTCTGTGAAACTTCTTTCTGTTCTGTGCATTCAGCTAACAGAGTTGAACCTTACTTTTGATTGAGCAGTTCTGAAACACTCTTTCTGTAGAAACTGCAAGTGGACATTCAGAGCGCTAAGGGGCCTATAGTGGAAAAAGGAATATCTTCAAATAAAAACTACACAGAAGCATTCTGTGAAACTTCTTTCTGTTCTGTGCATTCAACTAACAGAGTTGAACCTTACTTTTGATTGAGCAGTTCTGAAACACTCTTTCTGTAGAAACTGCAAGTGGACATTCGGAGCGCTAAGGGGCCTATAGTGGAAAAAGGAATATCCTCAAATAAAAACTACACAGAAGCATTCTGTGAAACTTCTTTCTGTTCTGTGCATTCAGCTAAGAGAGATGAAGTTTATTTTTGATGGAGCAGTTCCGAAACTCTCTTTCTGTAGAAACTGCAACTCGACATTCGGAGCGCAAAGGGGCCTATAGTGGAAAAAGGAATATCTTCAAATAAAACAAACCAGAAGCATTCTGTGAAACTTCTTTCTGTTCTGTGCATTCAACTAAGAGGGTTGAACCTTACTTTTGATTGAGCAGTTCTGAAACACTCTTTCTGTAGAAACTGCAAGTGGACATTCGGAGTGCTAAGGGGCCTACGGTGGAAAAAGAAATATCTTCAAATAAAAACTACACAGAAGTATTCTGTGAAATTTCTTTCTGTTCTGTGCATTCAACTAACAGAGTTGAAGCTTACTTTGATAGAGCAGTTATGAAACACTCTTTCTGTAGAAACTGCAAGGGGACATAATGAGCACTAAGGGGACTACAGTGGAAAAAGGAATATCTTCAAATAAAAACTGCACAGAAGTATTCTGTGAAACTTATTTCTGTTGTGTGCATTCAACTAACAGAGTTGAACTTTTCTTTTGATTGAGCAGCTCTGAAACACTCTTTCTGTAGAAACTGCAAGTGGACATTCGGAGCGCTAAGAGGCCTATAGTGGAAAAAAAATATCTTCAAATAAAAACTGCACAGAAGTATTCTGTGAAACTTATTTCTGTTGTGTGCATTCAACTAACAGAGCTGAACCTTACTTTTTATTGAGCGGTTCTGAAACACTCTTTCTCTAGAAACTGCAAGTGGACATTCCGATCACTAAAGTCCCTATAGTGGAAAAGGGAATATCTTCATATAAAAACTACACAGAAGCATTCTGTGAACCTTCTTTCCGGTCTGTGCATTCAACTCACAGATTTGAACCCTACTTTTTATTGAGGAGTTGTGAAACGCTCTTTCAGTAGAAACTGGAATTGGAGTTTTGGAGCGCTAAGGGGCCTGTAGTGGAAAAAGTATTATCTTCAAATAAAACTACACAGAAGATTTCTGTGAAATTTCTTTCCGTTATGTGCATTCAACTAACAGAGTTGAACCTTACTTTTGATTGAGCAGTTCTGAAACATGCTTTCTGTATAAACTGCAAGTGGACATTCGGAGCGCTAAGAGACCTATAGTCGAAAAAGGAATATCTTCAAATAAAAACTACAAAGAAGCATTCTGTGAAATTTCTTTCCTTTCCGTTCATTCAACTATCAGAATTGAACCGTACTTTTGATTGAGCAGTTCTGAAACACTCTTTCTGTAGTAACTGCAAGGGAACATTCGGAGTGCTAAATGGCCTATAGTGGAAAAAGGAATATCTTCAAATAAAAACTGCACAGAAGCATTCTGTGAAACTTCTTTCTGTTCTGTGCATTCAACTAACAGAGTTGAAGCTTAGTTTTGATTGAGCAGTTCTGAAACACTCTTTCTGTAGAAACTGCAAGGGAACATTCGGACCGCTAAGGGGACTATAGTGGAAAAAGGGATATCTTCAAATAAAAACTACACAGAAGCATCTGTGAAACTTCTTTCTGCTCTGTGCATTCAACTAACAAGAGTTGAAGCTTACTTTTGATAGAGCAGTTCTGAAACACTCTTTCTGTAGAAACTGCAGGTGGACAATCTGAGCACTAAGGGGCCTTTAGTGGAAAAAGGAGTATCTTCAAATAAAAACTACACAGAAGCATCTGTGAAACTTCTTTCTGCTCTGTGCATTCAACTAACAAGAGTTGAAGCTTACTTTTGATAGAGCAGTTCTGAAACACTCTTTCTGTAGAAACTGCAGGTGGACAATCTGATCGCTAAAGGGCTTATAGTGGAAAAAGTTTTGTGTTCAAATAAAAACTACACAGAAGCATTCTGTGAAGCTTCTTTCTGTTCATTGCATTCAACTAACAGAGCTGAAGCTTACTTTTGATTGACCAGTTCTGAAACACTGTTTCTGTAGAAACTGCAAGTGGACATTCGCAGCGCTAAGGGGCCTATAGTGGAATAAGGATTATCTTCAAATAAAAACTACACAGAAGCATTCTGTGAAACTTCTTCCTGTTCCGTGCATTCAACTAACAGAGTTGAAGCTTACTTTTGATTGAGCAGTTCTGAAACACTCTTTCTGTAGTAACTGCAAGGGAACATTCGGAGTGCTAAATGGCCTATAGTGGAAAAAGGAATATCTTCAAATAAAAACTGCACAGAAGCATTCTGTGAAACTTCTTTCTGTTCTGTGCATTCAACTAACAGAGTTGAAGCTAACTTTTGATTGAGCAGTTCTGAAACACTCTTTCTGTAGAAACTCCAAGTGGACATTCGGAGCGCTAAGGGGCCTATAGTGGAAAAAGAAGTATCTTCAAATAAAAACTACACAGAAGCGTTCTGTGAAACTTCTTTCTGTTCTGTGCATTCAACTAACAGAATTGAACCTCACGTTTGATTGAGCAGTTCTGAAACACTCTTTCTGTAGAAACTGCAAGTGGACATTCTGTGCTCTAAAAGGCTTAGAGTGGAAAAAGGAATATCTTCAAATAAAAACTACACAGAAGCATTCTGTGAAAATTCTTTCTATTCTGTGCATTCAGCTAACAGAGTTTAACCTTACTTTTTGTTGAGCAGTTCTGAAACACTCTTTCTGTAGAAATAGCAAGTGGATATTCAAAGCGCTAATGGGCCTATAGTGGAAAAAGAAATATCTTCAAATAAAAACTACACAGAAGCATTCTGTGAAACTTCTTTCTGTTCTGTGCATTCAACTAACAGAGTTGAACCTTACTTTTGATTGAGCAGTTCTGAAACACTCTTTCTGTAGAAACTGCAAGTGGACATTCTGAGCGCTAAGGGGCCTATAGTGGAAAAAGAAATATCTTCAAATAAAAACTACACAGAAGCATTCTGTGAAACTTCTTTCTGTTCTGTGCATTCAACTAACAGAGTTGAAGCTTACTTTTGATTGAGCAGTTCTGAAACACTCTTTCTGTAGAAACTGCAAGGGGACATTCTGAGAGCTAAGGAGCCTATAATGGAAAAAGGAACACCTTCCAATAAAAACTACATAGAAGGATTCTGTGAGACTTCTTTCTGTTCTGTGCATTCAACTAACAGATTTGAAACTTACTTTTGATTGAGCAGTTCTGAAACACTCTTTCTGTAGAAACTGCATGTGGACATTCTGAGCGCTAAGGGGCTTATAGTGGAAAATGGAATATCTTCAAATAAAAACTGCACAGAAGCATTCTGTGAAACTACTTTCTGTTCTGTGCATTCAACTAACAGAGTTGAAGCTTACTTTTGATTGAGCAGTTCTGAAACACTCTTTCTGTAGAAACTGCAAGGGGACATTCGGAGCGCTAATGGGACTATAGTGGAAAAAGGGATATCTTCCAATAAAAACTACACAGAAGCATTCTGTGAAACTTCTTTCTGTTCTGTGCATTCTACTAACAGTGTTGAAGCTTCCTTTTGATATTGAGCAGTTCTGAAACACTCTTTCTGTAGAAACTCCAAGTGGACATTCGGAGCGCTAAGGGGCCTATAGTGGAAAAAGAAGTATCTTCAAATAAAAACTACACAGAAGCGTTCTGTGAAACTTCTTTCTGTTCTGTGCATTCAACTAACAGAGTTGAAGCTTACTTTTGATTGAGCAGTTCTGAAACACTCTTTCTGTAGAAACTGCAAGAGGACATTCTGAGCGCTAAGAGGTCTATAGTGGAAAAAGGAATATCTTCAAATAAATACTACACAGAAGCATTCTGTGAAACTTCTTTCTATTCTGTGCATTCAACTAACAGAGTTGAACCTTACTTTTGATTGAGCAGTTCTGAAACACTATTTCTGTAGAAACTGCAAGTGGACATTCGGAGCGCTAAGGGGCCAAAGGTGGAAAAAGGGATATCTTCAAATAAAAAGTACAAATAAGCATTCTGTGAAACTTCTTTCTGTTCTGTGCATTCAACTAACAGAATTGAAGCCCACTTTTGATTGAGCAGTTCTGAAACACTCTTTCTGTAGAAACTGCAAGTGGACATTCTGAGCGCTGAAGGGCCTTTAGTGGAAAAAGGAATTTCTTCAAATAAAAACTACACAGAAGCATTCTGTGAAACTCCTTTCTGTTCTGCGCATTCAACTAACAGAGTTGAAGCTTCGCTTTGATAGAGCAGGTTTGAAACACACTTTCTGTAGAAACTGCAAGGGGACATTCGGAGCGCTAAGGGGACTATAATGGAAAAATGGATAACTTCAAATAAAAACTACACGGAAGCATTCTCTGAAACTTCTTTCTCTTGTGTTCATTCAATTAACCGAGTTGAACCTTACTTTTGATTGAGCAGTTCTGAAACACTCTTTCTGTAGAAACTGCAAGGGGACATTCGGGTAACTAAGGGGCCTATAGTGGAAAAGGGAATATCTTCAAATGAAAACTACACAGAAGCATTCTGTGAAACTTCTTTCTGTTCTGCGCATTCAACTAACAGAGTTGAAGCTTACTTTTGATTGAGCAGTTCTGAAACACTCTTTCTGTAGAAACTGCAAGTGGACATTCGGAGCGCTATGGGGCCTATAGTGGAAAAAGGTATATCTTCAAATAAAAACTACACAGAAGCATTCTGTGAAACTTCTTTCTGTTCTTTGCATTCATCTAAAAGAGTTGAAGCTTACTTTTGATTGAGCAGTTCTGAAACACTCTTTCTGTAGAAACTGCAAGTGGATGTTCAGAACGCTAAGGGGCCTATAGTGGAAAAAGGAATCTCTTCAAATAAAAACCACACAGAAGCATTCTGTGAAACTTCTTTCTGTTCTGTGCATTCAACTAACAGAGTTGAAGCTTACTTTTGATTGAGCAGTTCTGAAACACTCTTTCTGTAGAAACTGCAAGGGAACATACGGAGCGCTAAATGGCCTATGGTAAAAAAAGGAATATCTTCAAATAAAAACGACACAGAAGCATTCTGTGAAACTTCTTTCTGTTCTGTGCATTCAACTAACAGAGTTGAAGCTTACTTTTGATTGAGCAGTTCTGAAACACTCTTTCTGTAGAAACTGCAAGTGGACATTCTGAGCGCTAAATGGCTTATAGTGGAAAAAGGACTATCTTGAAATAAAAACTACACAGAAGCATTCTGTGTAACTTCTTACTGTTTGGTGCATTCAACTAACAGAGTTGAAGCTTTCTTTTGAATGAACAGTTCTGAAACACTCTTTCTCTAGAAACTGCAAGTGGACATTCCGATCACTAAAGTCCCTATAGTGGAAAAGGGAATATCTTCATATAAAAACTACACAGAAGCATTCTGTGAAACTCCTTTATGTTCTGTGCGTTCAACTAACAGAGTTGAAGCTTACTTTTGATCGAGCACTTCTGAAACACGCTTTCTGTAGTAACTGCAAGGGAACATTCGGAGCGCTAAATGGCCTATAGTGAAAAAAGGAATATCTTCCAATAAAAACTTCACAGAAGCATTGTGTGAAACTTCTTTCCGTTCTGTGCATTCAACTAACAGAGTTGAAGCTTACTTTTGATTGAGCAGTTCTGAAACACTCTTTCTGTATTAACTACAAGTGGACATTCGGAGCTCTAAGGTGCCTACAGTTGGAAAAGGAATGTCTTCAAATAAAAACTGCACAGAAGCATTCTGTGAAACTTCTTTCTGTTCTGTGCGTTCAACCAACAGAGTTGAAGCTTACTTTTGATAGAGCCGTAATGAAACACTCTTTCTGTAGAAACTGCAAGAGGACAAACTGAGCGCTAAGTGGCCTACAGTGGACAAAGTATATCTGCAAATAACCACAGAGAAGCATTCTGTGAAACTTCTTTCGGTTCTTTGCATTCAACTAACAGAGTTGAAGCTTACTTCTGATTGAGCAGTTCTGAATCACTCTTTCTGTAGAAACTGCAAGGGGACATTCCGATCTCTAAGGTGCCTATAGTGGAAAAAGGAATATCTTCAAATAAAAACTACACAGAAGCATTCTGTGAAACTACTTTCTGTTCTGAGCATTCAACTAACAGAGTTGAAGCTAACTTTTGATTGAGGAGTTCTGAAACACTCTTTCTGTAGAAACTGAAAGTAGACATTCTGAGCGCTAAGGGGCTTATAGTGGAAAAAGGAATATCTTCAAATAATAACTGTACTGAAGCATTCTGTGAATCTACTTTCTGTTCTGTGCATGCAACTAACAGAGTTGAAGCTTACTTTTGATCGAGCACTTCTGAAACACGCTTTCTGTAGTAACTGCAAGGGAACATTCGGAGCGCTAAATGGCCTATAGTGAAAAAAGGAATATCTTCCAATAAAAACTTCACAGAAGCATTGTGTGAAACTTCTTTCCGTTCTGTGCATTCAACTAACAGATTTGAAGCTAACGTTTGATTGAGCAGTTCTGAAACACTCTTTCTGTAGAAACTGGAAGTGGAGATTCTGAGCGCTAAATGGCCTATAGTGAAAAAAGGAATATCTTCCAATAAAAACTTCACAGAAGCATTGTGTGAAACTTCTTTCCGTTCTGTGCATTCAACTAACAGATTTGAAGCTAACGTTTGATTGAGCAGTTCTGAAACACTCTTTCTGTAGAAACTGGAAGTGGATATTCTGAGCGCTAAGGGGCTTTTAGTGGAAAAAGTAATATCTTCAAATAGAAACTACACAGAAGCATTCTGTGAATCTTCTTTCTGTTCTGTGCATTCAACTAACAGAATTGAAGATTAGTTTTGATGGAGCAGTTATGAAACACTCTTTCTGTAGAAACTGAAATGGGACATTCGGAGCGCTAAGAGGACTATAGTGGAAAAAGGGATATCTTCAAATAAAAACTACACAGAAGCATTCTGTGAAACTACTTTCTGTTCTGAGCATTCAACTAACAGAGTTGAAGCTAACTTTTGATTGAGGAGTTCTGAAACACTCTTTCTGTAGAAACTGAAAGTAGACATTCTGAGCGCTAAGGGGCTTATAGTGGAAAAAGGAATATCTTCAAATAAAAACTACTCAGAAGCATTCTGTGAAACTTCCTCCTGTTCTGTGCATTCAACTAACAGAGTTGAAGCTTACTTTTGATTGAGCAGTTCTGAAACACTCTTTCTGTAGAAACTCGAAGTGGATATTCTGAGCATTAAGGGGCCTATAGTGGAAAAAGGATTATCTTCAAATAAAAACTGCACAGAAGCATTCTGTGAAACTTCTTTCTGTTCTGTGCATTCAACTAACAGAGTTGAAGCTTACTTTTGATTGAGCAGTTCTGAAACACTCTTTCTGTAGAAACTGCAAGGGGACATTCGGAGCGCTAAGGGGACTATGGTGGAAAAAGGATTATCCTCAAATAAAAACTACAGAGAAGCATTCTTTGAAACTTCTTTCTGTTCTGTGCATTCTACTAACAGTGTTGAAGCTTACTTTTGATATTGAGCAGTTCTGAAACACTCTTTCTGTAGAAACTACAAGTGGACATTCGGAGCGCTAAGGGGCCTATAGTGGAAAAAGAAATATCTTCAAATAAAAACTACACAGAAGCATTCTGTGAAACTTCTTTCTGTTCTGTGCATTCAACTAACAGAGTTGAAGCTTCCTTTTAATTGAGCACTTCTGAAACACTCTTTCTGTAGTAACTGCAAGGGAACATTCGGAGCGCTACATGGCCTATAGTGCAAAAAGGAATATCTTCAACTAAAAACTACACAGAAGCATTCTGTGAAACTTCTTTCCGTTCTGTGCATTCAACTAACAGATTTGAAGCAAACGTTTGATTGAGCAGTTCTGAAACACTCTTTCTGTAGAAACTGCATGGGGACATTCGGATCACTAAGGGGCCAATAGTGGAAAAAGGAATATCTTCAAATAAAAACTACACAGAAGCATTCTGTGAAACTTCTTTCTGTTCTGTGCATTCAACTAACAGAGTTGAAGCTTACTTTTGATTGAGCAGTTCTGAAACACTCTTTCTGTAGTAACTGCAAGGGAACATTCGGAGTGCTAAATGGCCTATAGTGGAAAAAGGAATATCTTCAAATAAAAACTGCACAGAAGCATTCTGTGAAACTTCTTTCTGTTCTGTGCATTCAACTAACAGAGTTGAAGCTTACTTTTGATTGAGCAGTTCTGAAACACTCTTTCTGTGGAAACTGCAAGTGGACATTCTGAGCGCTAAGGGGCCTATAGTGGAAAAAGGAATATCTTCAAATAAAAACTACACAGAAGCATTCTGTGAAACTTCTTTCTGTTCTATGAATTCAACTAACAGAGTTGAAGCTTGCTTTTGATTGAGCAGTTCTGAAACACTCTTTCTGTAGAAACTGCAGGTGGACATATGGAGCGCTAAGAGGCCTATAGCAGAAAAAGGAATATCTTCAAATAAAAACTACACAGTAGCATTCTATGAAACTTCTTTCTGTTCTGTGCATTCAACTAACAGATTTGAAACTTACTTTTGATTGAGCAGCTCTGAAACACTCTTTCTGTAGAAACTGCAAGTGGACATTTGGAGTGCTAAGGGGCCTACAGTGGAAAAAGGAATATCTTCAAATAAAAATTACACAGAAGTATTCTGTGAAACTATTTTCTGTTCTGTGCATACAACTAACAGAGCTGAAACTTACTTTTGATTGAGCAGTTCGGAAACACTCTTTCTGTAGAAACTGGAAGTGGACATTCTGAGCACTAAAGTCCCTACAGTGGAAAACGGAATATCTTCATATAAAAACTACACAGAAGCATTCTGTGAAACTCTTTCCTGTTCTGTGCGTTCAACTATCAGAGTTGAATCTTATTTTTGATTGGGCAGTTCTGAAACACTCTTTCTTTAGAAACTGCAACAGGATACTCGGAGCGCTAAGAGGCCTATATTGGTAAAAGGACTATCTTTAAATAAGGACTACACAGAAGCATTCTGTGAAACTTCTTTCTGTTCTGTGCATTCAAGTAACAGTGTTGAACCTTACTTTTCATTGAGCAGTTCTGAAACACTCTTTCTGTAGAAACTGAAAGTAGACATTCTGAGCGCTAAGGGGCTTATAGTGGAAAAAGGAATATCTTCAAATAATAACTGTACTGAAGCATTCTGTGAAACATCTTTCTGTTCTGTGCATTCAACTAACAGAGTTGAAGCTTACTTTAGATTGAGCAGTAGTGAAACACTCTTTCTGTAGAAACTGCATGAGGACATTCTGACAGCTAATGGGCTTTTAGTGGAAAAAGTAATATCTTCAAATAGAAACTACACAGAAGCATTCTGTGAATCTTCTTTCTGTTCTGTGCATTCAACTAACAGAATTGAAGATTAGTTTTGATGGAGCAGTTATGAAACACTCTTTCTGTAGAAACTGAAATGGGACATTCGGAGCGCTAAGAGGACTATAGTGGAAAAAGGGATATCTTCAAATAAAAACTACACAGAAGCATTCTGTGAAACTACTTTCTGTTCTGAGCATTCAACTAACAGATTTGAAGCTAACGTTTGATTGAGCAGTTCTGAAACACTCTTTCTGTAGAAACTCGAAGTGGATATTCTGAGCGCTAAGGGGCTTTTAGTGGAAAAAGGAGTATCTTCAAATAAAAACTACACAGAAGCATTCTGTGAATCTTCTTTCTGTTCTGTGCATTCAACTAACAGAATTGAAGCTTAGTTTTGATGGAGCAGTTATGAAACACTCTTTCTGTAGAAACTGCAATGGGACATTCGGAGCGCTAAGAGGACTATAGTGGAAAAAGGGATATCTTCAAATAAAAACTACACAGAAGCATTCTGTGAAACTTCTTTCTGTTCTGTGCATTCAACTAACAGAGTTGAAGCTTACTTTTGATTGAGCAGTTCTGAAACACTCTTTCTGTAGAAACTGCAAGTGGACATTCTGAGCGATAAATGGCTTATAATGGAAAAAGGAATGTGTTCAAATAAAAACTACTCAGAAGCATTCTGTGAAACTTCCTCCTGTTCTGTGCATTCAACTAACAGAGTTGAAGCTTACTTTTGATTGAGCAGTTCTGAAACACTCTTTCTGTAGAAACTGGAAGACGATAGTGTGAGCACTAAGGGGCCTTTAGTGGAAAAAGGGATATCTTCAAATAAAAACTACACAGAAGCATCTGTGAAACTTCTTTCTGCTCTGTGCATTCAACTAACAAGAGTTGAAGCTTACTTTTGATAGAGCAGTTCTGAAACACTCTTTCTGTAGAAACTGCAAGGGGACATTCGGGTAACTAAGGGGCCTATAGTGGAAAAAGGAATATCTTCAAATAAAAACTACACAGAAGCATTCTGTGAAACTTCTTTCTGTTCTGTGCATTCAACTAACAGAGATAAAGCATACTTTTGATAGAGCAGTTCTGAAACACTCTTTCTGTATAAACTAAAAGAGGATATTTTGAGCACTAGGGGGCCTTTAGTGGAAAAAGGAATTTCTTCAAATAAAAACTACACAGAAGCATTCTGTGAAACTTCTTTCTGTTCTGTGCATTGAACTAACAGAGTTGAATCTTACTTTTGATAGAGAAGTAATGAAACACTCTTTCTGTGAAAACTGCAAGGGGACATTCTGAGCGCTAAATGGCCTATAGTGAAAAAAGGAATATCTTCCAATAAAAACTTCACAGAAGCATTGTGTGAAACTTCTTTCCGTTCTGTGCATTCAACTAACAGATTTGAAGCTAACGTTTGATTGAGCAGTTCTGAAACACTCTTTCTGTAGAAACTGGAAGTGGATATTCTGAGCGCTAAGGGGCTTTTAGTGGAAAAAGTAATATCTTCAAATAGAAACTACACAGAATCATTCTGTGAAACATCCCTCGGATCTGTGCATTCAACTAACAGAGTTGAACCTTACTTTTGATTGTCCATTTCTGAAACACTCTTTCTGTAGAAACTGCAAGTAGATATTCGGAGCGCTTAGAGGCCTATAGTGGAAAAAGGAATATATACAAATTAAAACTACACAGAAGTATTCTATGAAACTTCTTTCTGATCTCTTCGTTGAACTAACAGAGTTGAAACTTACTTTTGATTGAGGAGTTCAGAAACACTCTTTCTGTAGAAACTGCAAGTGGACATTCGGAGCGCTAAGATGCCTATAGTGGAAAAAGGAATATCCTCAAATAAAAACTACACAGACGCATTCTGTGAAACTTCTTTCTGATCTGTGCAATCAAATAACAGAGTTGAACCTTTCTTTTGATTGAGGAGTTTTGAAACACTCTTTCTGTAGAAAGTACAAGCGGACATTCGGAGCACTAAGAGGCCTATGGTGGAAAAAGGAATATCTTCAAATAAAACTACACAGATGCATTCTGTGAAACTTCTTTCTTATCTGTGCATTCAACTAACAGATTTGAAACTCACTTCTGATTGAGGAGTTGTGAAAAACTCTTTCTGTAGAAACTGGAAGCGGACATTCGGAGCGCTAAGGGGCCTATAGTGGAAAAAGGGTTATCTTCAAAGAAAAACTACTCAGAAACATTCCGTGAAACTTCTTTCTGTTCTGTGATTTCAACTAACAAAGTTGAACCTTACTTTTGATTGAGCAGTTCTGAAACACTCTTTCTGTAGAAACTGCAAGTGGACATTCAGAGCGCTAAGGGGCCTACAGTGGAAAAAGGAATATCTTCAAATAAAAACTACACAGAAGCATTCTGTGAAACTTCTTTCTGTTCTGTGCATTCAACTAACAGAGTTGAACATTACTTTTGATTGAGCAGTTCTGAAACACTCTTTCTGTAGAAACTGCAAGTGGACATTCGGAGCGCTAAGGGGCCTATAGTGGAAAAAGGAATATCTTCAAATAAAAACTACACAGAAGCATTCTGTGAAACTTCTTTCTGTTCTGTGCATTCAACTAACAGAGTTGAAGCTTACTTTTGATTGAGCAGTTCTGAAACACTCTTTCTGTAGAAACTGCAAGTGGACATTCGGAGCGCTAAGGGGCCTATAGTGGAAAAAGGAATATCTTCAAATAAAAACTACACAGAAGCATTCTGTGAAACTTCTTTCTGTTCTGTGCATTCAACTAACAGAGTTGAACATTACTTTTGATTGAGCAGTTCTGATACACTCTTTCTGAAGAAACTGCAAGTGGACATTTGTAGTGTTAAGGGGCCTAGTGTGGAAAAAGGAATATCTTCATATAAGAACTACACAGAAGCATTCTGTGAAACTTCTTTCTGGTCTGTGCATTCAACGAACAGAGTTGAACCTTACTTTTGATTGAGCACTTCTGAAACACTGTTGCTGTAGAAACTGCAAGTGGACATTCGGCGCGCTAAGGGGCCTAGAGTGGAAAAAGGAATAACTTGAAGTAAAAACTACACAGAAGCATTCTGCGAAACTTCTTTCTGATCTCTGCATTCAACTAACAGATTTGAAGCTAACGTTTGATTGAGCAGTTCTGAAACACTCTTTCTGTAGAAACTGCAAGCGGTCATTCGGAGTGCTAAGGGGCCTATGGTGGAAAAAGGAATATCTTCAAATAAAAACTACACAGATGCATTCTGTGAAACTTTTTTCTGTTGTGGGCATTCAACTAACAGAGGTGAAGCTTACTTTTGATTGAGCAGTTGTGAAACACTCTTTCTGTAGAAACTGCAAGTGGACATTCAGAGCGCTAAGGGCCCTATAGTGGAAAAAGGAATATCTTCAAATAAAGACTACACAGAAGCATTCTGCGAAACTTCTTTCTGATCTGTGCATTCAACTAACAGAGTTGAACCTTACTTTTGATTGAGCAGTTCTGAAACACTCTCTCTGAAGAAACTGCATGTGGACATTGGGAGCGCTTAGGGGACTATAGTGGAACAAGGAGTATCTTCAAATAAAAACTACACAGAAGCATTCTGTGAAACTACTTTCTGTTCTGTGCATTCAATCAACAGAGTTGAAGCTTCCTATTGATTGAGTGGTTCTGAAACACTCTCTCTGAAGAAACTGCATGTGGACATTAGGAGCGCTTACGGGCCTATAGTGGAACAAGGAGTATCTTCAAATAAAAACTACACAGAGGCATTATGTGAAACTTCTTTCTGTTCTATGCATTCAACTAACAGGGTAGAACCTTAATTTTGATTGAGCAGTTCTGAAACACACTTTCTGTAGAAACTGCAAGTGGACAATCGGAGCGCTAAAAAGCCTATAGTTGAAAAAGGAATATCTACAAATAAAAAGTACACAGAAGCATTCTGTGAAACTTCTTTCTGTTCTGTGCATTCACCTAACAGATTTGAAACTTCCTTTTGATTGAGCAGTTCTGAAACACTCTTTCTGTAGAAACTGCAAGTGGACTTTCTAAGCGCTAAGAGGCCTATAGTTGAAAAAGAAATATTTTCAAATAAAAACTACAGAGAAGAATTCTGCGCAACTACTTTCTGTTTTTTGCATTCAGCTAACAGAGGTGAACCTTACGTTTGATTGAGCAGTTCTGAAACACTCTTTCTGTAGAAACTGCAAGTGGACCCTCAGAGCGCTAAGGGGCCTATAGTGGAACAAGGAATATCTTCAAATAAAAACTACGGAGAAGTATAATGTGAAACTTCTTTCAGTTCTGTGCATTCAACTAACGGAGTTGAAGCTTGCTTTTGATTGAGCAGTTCTGAAACACTCTTTCTGAAGAAACTGCAAGTGTACATTCTTAGTGCTAAGGGTCCTCGAGTGGAAAAAGGAATATCTTCAAATAAGAACTACACAGAAGCATTCTGTGAAACTACTTTCTGTTCTGTGCATTGAACAAACAGAGTTGAACCTTACTTTTGATTGAGCAGTTCTGAAACACTCTTTCTGTAGAAACTCGAAGTGGATATTCTGAGCATTAAGGGGCCTATAGTGGAAAAAGGATTATCTTCAAATAAAAACTGCACAGAGGCATTCTGTGAAACTTCTTCCTGTTCTGTGCACTCAACTAACAGAGTTGAACCTTACTTTTGATTGAGCAGTTCTGAAACACTCTTTCTGTAGAAACCGCAAACGGACATTCGGAACGCTAACAGGCCTACAGTGGAAAAAGTAATATCTTCAAATAAAAACTACACAGAAGCATTCTGTGAAACTTCTTCCTGTTCTGTGCATTCAACTAACAGAGTTGAACCTTACTTTTGATTGAGCAGTTCTGAAACACTCTTTCTGTAGAAACTGCAAGTGGACATTCTGAGCGCTAAGGGGCCTATAGTGGAAAAAGGAATATCTTCAAATAAAAACTACACAGAAGCATTCTGTGAAACTTCTTTCTGTTCTGTGCATTCAACTAACAGAGTTGAAGCTTACTTTTGATTGAGCAGTTCTGAAACACTCTTTCTGTAGAAAATGCAAGGGGACATTCTGAGCGCTAAAGGGCCCACAGTGGAAAAATGAATATGTTCAAATAAAAACTACACAGAAGCATTCTGTGAAACTTCTTTCTGTTCTGTGCATTCAACTAACAGAGTTGAAGCTTACATTTGATTGAGCAGTTCTGAAACACTCTTTCTGTAGAAACTGCAAGGAGACATTCTGATTGCTAAGGGGCCTACAGTGGAAAAAGTAATATCTTCAAGTGAAAACTACAAAGAAGTGTTCTGTGAATCTTCTTTCTGTTCTGTGCATTAAACAAACAGACTTGAACACAGTTTTGATTGCGCAATTCTGAAACACACTGTCTGTGTAAACTGCAAGTGGACATTCCTAGCGCTAAGTTGCCTATAGTGGAAAAAGTTATATCTTCAAATAAAAACTACACACAAGCCTTCTGTGAAACTTCTTCCTGTTCCGTGCATTCAACTAACAGAGTTGAAGCTTACTTTTGATTGAGCAGTTCTGAAACACTCTTTCTGAAAAACTGGAAGGGGACATTCGGAGCACTAAGGGACCTATAGTGGAAAAAGGATTATCTTCAAATAAAAAGTACACAGAAGCATTCTGTGAAACTACTTTCTTTTCTGTGTATTCAACTAACAGAGTTGAACTGTACTTTTGATTGAGCAGTTCTGAAACACTCTTTCTGTAGAAACTGCAAGTGGACATTCTGAGCTCTAAGGGGCCTATAGTGGAAAAAGGAAGATCTTCCAATAAAAACTACACAGAATCACTCTGTGAAACTTCTTTCTGTTCTGTGCATTCAACTAACAGATTTGAAACTTACTTTTGATTGAGCAGTTCTGAAACACTCTTTCTGTAGAAACTGCAAGTGGACACTCGGAGCGCTAAAGGGCCTATAGTGGAAAAAGGAATATCTTCAAATGAATACTACAGAGAAGCCTAATGTGAAACTTCTATCGGTTCTGTGCATTCAGCTAACGGAGTTGAAGCTTACTTTTGATTGAGCAGTTCTGAAACACTCTTTCTGTAGAAACTCGAAGTGGATATTCTGAGCATTAAGGGGCCTATAGTGGAAAAAGGATTATCTTCAAATAAAAAGTACACAGAAGCATTCTGTGAAACTTCTTTCTGTTCTGTGCATTGAACTAACAGAGTTGAAGCTTACTTTTGATTGAGCAGTTCTGAAACACTGTTTCTGTAGAAACTGCAAGGGGACATTGGGAGCACTAAAGAGCCTATAGTGGAAAAAGGAATATCTTCAAATAAAACTACACAGAAGCCTTCTGTGAAACTTCTTTCTGTTCTGTGCATTCAGCTAACAGAGTTGAAGCATAGTTTTGATAGAGCAGTTATGAAACACACTTTCTCTAGAAACTACAAGGGGACAATCAGAGCGCTAATGGGACTATAGTGGAAAAAGGGTTATCTTCAAATAAAAACTACACAGAAGCATTCTGTGAAACTTCTTACTGTTTGGTGCATTCAACTAACAGAGTTGAAGCTTTCTTTTGAATGAACAGTTCTGAAACACTCTTTCTGTATAAACTAAAAGAGGATATTTTGAGCACTAGGGGGCCTTTAGTGGAAAAAGGAATTTCTTCAAATAAAAACTACACAGAAGCATTCTGTGAATCTACTTTCTGTTCTGTGCATGCAACTAACAGAGTTGAAGCTAACGTTTGATTGAGCAGTTCTGAAACACTCTTTCTGTAGAAACTGGAAGTGGATATTCTGAGCGCTAAGGGGCTTTTAGTGGAAAAAGTAATATCTTCAAATAGAAACTACACAGAAGCATTCTGTGAATCTTCTTTCTGTTCTGTGCATTCAACTAACAGAATTGAAGATTAGTTTTGATGGAGCAGTTATGAAACACTCTTTCTGTAGAAAATGCAAGTGGACATTCGGAGCCATAAGAGGCCTATAGTGGAAAAAGGAATATCTTCAAGCAAAAATTACACAGAAGCATTCTGTGAAACTACTTGCTGTTCTTTGTACTCAACTAACACCGTTGAAGCTTACTTTTGATCGAGCACTTCTGAAACACGCTTTCTGTAGTAACTGCAAGGGAACATTCGGAGCGCTAAATGGCCTATAGTGAAAAAAGGAATATCTTCCAATAAAAACTTCACAGAAGCATTGTGTGAAACTTCTTTCCGTTCTGTGCATTCAACTAACAGATTTGAAGCTAACGTTTGATTGAGCAGTTCTGAAACACTCTTTCTGTAGAAACTGGAAGTGGATATACAGACTGCAAAGGGACCTATAGTGGAAAAGGGACTTTCGTCCAATCAAAACTACACAGAAGCATTCTGTGAAACTACTTTCTGTTCTGTGCATTCAACTAACAGAGTTGAACCTTACTTTTGATTGAGCAGTTCTGAAACACTCTTTCTGTAGAAACTGCAAGTGGACATTCCGAGCGCTAAGGGGCCTATAGTGGAAAAAGAAATATCTTCAAATAAAAACTACACAGAAGCATTCTGTGAAACTACTTTCTGTTCTCTGCATTCAGCTAACAGAGTTGAAACTTACTTTTGATTGGGCAGTTCTGAAGCACTCTTTCTGTAAAACTGCAAGGGGACATTCGGAGCGCTAAAAGGCCTATGGTGGAAAAAGGAATATCTTCAGATACAAGCTACACAAAATCGTTCTGTGAAACTTCTTTCTGTTCTGTGCATTCAACTAACAATGTTGAATTTTACTTTTGATTGAGCAGTTCTGAAATATTCTTTCTGTAGAAACTGCAAGGGGACAATTCGACCGCTATGGGGATTACAGTGGAAAAAGGAACATCTTCAAAGAAAAACTACAGGGAAGCATTCTGTGAAAGTTTTTTCTGTTCTGCGCATTCAGCTAACAGAGTTGATCCTTACTTTTGATTGAGCTGTTCTGAAACACACTTTCAGTGGAAACTGCTAGTGGAAATTCTGAGCGCTAACAGACCAATAGTGGAAAAAGGAATATCTTCAAATAAAAACTACACAGAAGCATTCTGTGAAACTTCTTTCTGTTCTGTGCATTCAACTAACAGAGTTGAAGCTTACTTTTGATGGAGCAGTTCTGAAACACTGTTTCTGTAGAAACTGCAAGGGGATATTCAGAGCACTAAGGGGCCTAAAGTGGATAAACGAATGTCTTCAAATAAAAACCACACAGAAGCATTTTGTGAAACTTCTTTCTGTTCTGTGCATTCAACTAACATCGTTGAGGCTTAGTTTTGATAGAACAGTTCTGAAACACTCTTTCTGTAGAAACTCGAAGTGGATATTCTGAGCGCTAAGGGGCTTTTAGTGGAAAAAGGAGTATCTTCAAATAAAAACTACTCAGAAGCATTCTGTGAAACTTCCTCCTGTTCTGTGCATTCAACTAACAGAGTTGAAGCTTACTTTTGATTGAGCAGTTCTGAAACACTCTTTCTGTAGAAACTGGAAGACGATAGTGTGAGCACTAAGGGGCCTTTAGTGGAAAAAGGAGTATCTTCAAATAAAAACTACACAGAAGCATCTGTGAAACTTCTTTCTGCTCTGTGCATTCAACTAACAAGAGTTGAAGCTTACTTTTGATAGAGCAGTTCTGAAACACTCTTTCTGTAGAAACTGCAGGTGGACAATCTGATCGCTAAAGGGCTTATAGTGGAAAAAGTTTTGTGTTCAAATAAAAACTACACACAAGCCTTCTGTGAAACTTCTTCCTGTTCCGTGCATTCAACTAACAGAGTTGAAGCTAACTTTTGATTGAGCAGTTCTGAAACACTCTTTCTGAAAAACTGGAAGGGGACATTCGGAGCACTAAGGGACCTATAGTGGAAAAAGGATTATCTTCAAATAAAAAGTACACAGAAGCATTCTGTGAAACTACTTTCTTTTCTGTGTATTCAACTAACAGAGTTAAAGCTTACTTTTGATTGAGGAGTTCTGAAACACTCTTTCTGTAGAAACTGCAAGTGGACATTCTGAGCGCTAAATGGCTTATAGTGGAAAAAGGAATGCCTTCAAATAAAAACTACTCAGAAGCATTCTGTGAAACTTCCTCCTGTTCTGTGCATTCAACTAACAGAGTTGAAGCTTACTTTTGATTGAGCAGTTCTGAAACACTCTTTCTGTAGAAACTGGAAGACGATAGTGTGAGCACTAAGGGGCCTTTAGTGGAAAAAGGGATATCTTCAAATAAAAACTACACAGAAGCATCTGTGAAACTTCTTTCTGCTCTGTGCATTCAACTAACAAGAGTTGAAGCTTACTTTTGATAGAGCAGTTCTGAAACACTCTTTCTGTAGAAACTGCAGGTGGACAATCGGAGCGATAAAAGGCCTATAGTTGAAAAATGAACATCATCAAATAAAAACTACACAGAAGCATTCTGTGAAACTTCTTTCTGTTCTGTGCATTCAACTAACAGAGTTGAAGCTTACTTTTGATTGAGCAGTTCTGAAACACTCTTTCTGTAGAAACTGCAAGTGGACACTCGGAGCGCTAAGAGACGTATAGTGGAAAAAGGAATATCTTCAAATAAAAACTACACACAAGCCTTCTGTGAAACTTCTTCCTGTTCCGTGCATTCAACTAACAGAGTTGAAGCTTACTTTTGATTGAGCAGTTCTGAAACACTCTTTCTGTAGTAACTGCAAGGGAACATTCGGAGTGCTAAATGGCCTATAGTGGAAAAAGGAATATCTTCAAATAAAAACTGCACAGAAGCATTCTGTGAAACTTCTTTCTGTTCTGTGCATTCAACTAACAGAGTTGAAGCTAACTTTTGATTGAGCAGTTCTGAAACACTCTTTCTGTAGAAACTGCAACTCGAAATTTTTAGCGTTAAGGGGCCTACAGTAGAAAAAGCAGTATCTACAAATAAAAACTACACAGAAGCATTCTGTGAAACTTCTTTCTGTTCTGTGCATTCAACTAAAGGAGTTGAAACTTACTTTTGATTGAGCAGTTCTGAAACACTCTTTCTGTAGAAAATATAGGTGGACATTCGGAGCGCCAAGGGGCCTAAAATGGAAAAAGGACTATTTTCAAATAAAAACTACACAGAAGTTTCTGTGAAACTTCTTTCTGTTCTGTGCATTCAACTAACAGAGTTGAACTTTTCTTTTGATTGAGCAGTTCTGAAATACTATTTCTGTTGAAACTACAAGTGGATATTTGGGGCGCTAAAACGCCTATAGTGGAAAAAGGAGTATCTTCAAATAAAAACTACACAGAAGCATTCTGTGAAACTTCTTTCTGTTCTGTGCATTCAACTAACAGAGTTGAACATTACTTTTGATTGAGCAGTTCTGAAACACTCTTTCTGTAGAAACTGCAAGTGGACATTCGGAGCGCTAAGGGGCCTATAGTGGAAAAAGGAATATCTTCAAATAAAAACTACACAGAAGCATTCTGTGAAACTTCTTTCTGTTCTGTGCATTCAACAAACAGAGTTCAACCCTACTTTTCATTGAGCAGTTCTGAAACACTCTGTGGGAATTGTCTGTGGACATTCTGAGCCCTAAGGGGCCTATAGTGGAAAAAGGAATATCTTCAAATAAAAACTACACAGAAGCATTCTGTGAAACTCCTTTGTGTTCTGTACATTCAACTAACAGAGTTGAACATTACTTTTGATTGAGCAGTTCTGAAACACTCTTTCTGTAGAAACTGCAAGTGGAAATTCGGAGCGCTAAGGGGCCTATAGTGGAAAAAGAAATATCTTCAATAAAAACTACACAGAAGCATTCTGTGAAACTACTTACTGTTCTGTGCATTCAACTAACAGAGTTGAACCTTACTTTTGATTGAGCAGTTCTGAAACACTCTTTCTGTAGAAACTGCAAGTGGACATTCGGAGCGCTAAGGGGCCTATAGTGGAAAAAGGAATATCTTCAAATAAAAACTACACAGAAGCATTCTGTGAAACTTCTTTCTGATCTGTGCATTCAACTAACAGAGTTGAACCTTACGTTTGATTGAGAAGTTCTGAAAGTCTCTTTCTGTAGAATCTGGAAGTGGACATTCGGAGCGATAAGGGGCCTATGGTGGAAAAAGGAATATCTTCAAATAAAAACTACACAGAAGCATTCTGTGAAACTTCTTTCTGTTCTGTGCATTCAACTAACAGAGTTGAAGCTTACTTTTGATTGAGCAGTTCTGAAACACTCTTTCTGTAGAAACTGCAAGTGGACACTCAGAGCGCTAAGGGGCCTATAGTGGAAAAAGGAATATCTTCAAATAAAAACTACACAGAAGCATTCTGTGAAACTTCTTTCTGTTCTGCGCATTCAACTAACAGAGTTGAACCTTACTTTTGATTGAGCAGTTCTGAAACACTCTGTAGAAACTGGAAGTGGATATTCTGAGCGCTAAGGGGCTTTTAGTGGAAAAAGTAATATCTTCAAATAGAAACTACACAGAAGCATTCTGTGAATCTTCTTTCTGTTCTGTGCATTCAACTAACAGAATTGAAGCTTAGTTTTGATTGAGCAGTTCTGAAACACTCTTTCTGTAGAAACTGCAAGTGGTCGTTCAGAGCTCTAGTGGTGCTATAGTGGAAAAAGGAATTTCTTCAAATAAAAACTACACAGAAGCATTCTGTGAATCTACTTTCTGTTCTGTGCATGCAACTAACAGAGTTGAAGCTTACTTTTGATCGAGCACTTCTGAAACACGCTTTCTGTAGTAACTGCAAGGGAACATTCGGAGCGCTAAATGGCCTATAGTGAAAAAAGGAATATCTTCAAATAAAAACTACACAGAAGCATTCTGTGAAACTACTTTCTGTTCTGAGCATTCAACTAACAGAGTTGAAGCTAACTTTTGATTGAGGAGTTCTGAAACACTCTTTCTGTAGAAACTGAAAGTAGACATTCTGAGCGCTAAGGGGCTTATAATGGAAAAAGGAATGTGTTCAAATAAAAACTACTCAGAAGCATTCTGTGAAACTTCCTCCTGTTCTGTGCATTCAACTAACAGAGTTGAAGCTTACTTTTGATTGAGCAGTTCTGAAACACTCTTTCTGTAGAAACTCGAAGTGGATATTCTGAGCGCTAAGGGGCTTTTAGTGGAAAAAGGAGTATCTTCAAATAAAAACTACACAGAAGCATTCTGTGAATCTTCTTTCTGTTCTGTGCATTCAACTAACAGAATTGAAGCTTAGTTTTGATGGAGCAGTTATGAAACACTCTTTCTGTAGAAACTGCAAGGGAACATTCGGACCGCTAAGGGGACTATAGTGGAAAAAGGGATATCTTCAAATAAAAACTACACAGAAGCATTCTGTGGACTTCTTTCTGTTCTGTGCATTCAACTAACAAGAGTTGAAGCTTACTTTTGATAGAACATTTCAGAAACACTCTTTCTGTAGAAACTGCAAGTGGACATTCTGAGCGATAAATGGCTTATAATGGAAAAAGGAATGTGTTCAAATAAAAACTACTCAGAAGCATTCTGTGAAACTTCCTCCTGTTCTGTGCATTCAACTAACAGAGTTGAAGCTTACTTTTGATTGAGCAGTTCTGAAACACTCTTTCTGTAGTAACTGCAAGGGAACATTCGGAGTGCTAAATGGCCTATAGTGGAAAAAGGAATATCTTCAAATAAAAACTACACAGAAGCATTCTGTGAAACTCCTTTGTGTTCTGTACATTCAACTAACAGAGTTGAACATTACTTTTGATTGAGCAGTTCTGAAACACTCTTTCTGTAGAAACTGCAAATGGAAATTTGGAGCGCTAAGGGGCCTATAGTGGAAAAATGTACATCTTCAAATAAAAACTGCACAGAAGCATTCTGTGAAACTTCTTTCTGTTCTGTGCATTCAACTAACAGAGTTGAAGCTAACTTTTGATTGAGCAGTTCTGAAACACTCTTTCTGAAAAACTGGAAGGGGACATTCGGAGCGCTAAGGGGCCTATAGTGTTAAAAGGAATATCTTCAAATAAAAACTACACAGAAGCATTCTCTGAAACTTCTTTCTGTTCTGTGCATTCAACTAACAGAGTTGAACTTCACTTTTGTTTGAGAAGTTCGGAAACACTCTTTCTGTGGAAACTGCAAGTGGACATTCCGAGCGCTAAGGGGCCTACAGTGGAAAAAGGAATATCTTCAAATAAAAACTACACAGAAGCACTCTGTGAAACTTCTTTCTGTTCTATGGATTCAACTAACAGAATTGAACATTACTTTTGATTGAGTAGTTCTGAAACAGTCTTTCTGTAGAAACTGCATGTGGACATGCGGATGGCAGAGGGGCCTAGAGTGGAAAAAGGAATATCTTCAAATAAAAACAACACTGAAGCATTCTGTGAAACTTCTTTCTGTTCTGTGCATTCAACTAACAGAGTTGAAGCTTACTTTTGATTGAGCAGTTCTGAAACACTCTTTCTGTAGTAACTGCAAGGGAACATTCGGAGTGCTAAATGGCCTATAGTGGAAAAAGGAATATCTTCAAATAAAAACTGCACAGAAGCATTCTGTCAAACTAATTTCTGATCTGTGTATTCAACTAACAGAATTGAACCTTACTTTTGATTGAGGGGTTCTGAAACCGTCCTTCTGTAGAAACTGAAAGTGGACATTCGGAGCACTAAGAGCCCTACAGTGGAAAAAGAAATATTTTCAAATAAAAACTGCACAGAAGCATTCTGTGAAACTTCTTTCTGTTCTGTGCATTCAACTAACAGAGTTGAAGCTAACTTTTGATTGAGCAGTTCTGAAACACTCTTTCTGAAAAACTGGAAGGGGACATTCGGAGCACTAAGGGACCTATAGTGGAAAAAGGATTATCTTCAAATAAAAAGTACACAGAAGCATTCTGTGAAACTACTTTCTTTTCTGTGTATTCAACTAACAGAGTTAAAGCTTACTTTTGATTGAGGAGTTCTGAAACACTCTTTCTGTAGAAACTGCAAGTGGACATTCTGAGCGCTAAATGGCTTATAGTGGAAAAAGGAATGCCTTCAAATAAAAACGACACAGAAGCATTCTGTGAAACATCTTTCACTTTAGTGCATTCGACTAACAGATCTGAAGCTTACTTTTGATTGAGCAGTTCTGAAACACTGTTTCTGAAACACTGGAAGGGGACATTCAGAGCATTAAGGGGCCTATAGTGGAAAAAGGATTATCTTCAAATAAAAAGTACACAGAAGCATTCTGTGAAACTTCTTTCTGTTCTGTGCATTGAACTAACAGAGTTGAATCTTACTTTTGATAGAGAAGTAATGAAACACTCTTTCTGTGAAAACTGCAAGTGGACATTCGGAGCCCTAAGACGCCTATATTGGAAAAAGGAATATCTTCAAATAAATACTACACAGAAGCATTCTGTGAAACTACTTTCTGCTCTGTGCATTCAACTAACAGAGTAGAACCTTACTTTTGATTGTGCAGTTCTGAAACACTCTTTCTTTAGAAACTGCCAGTGGATATTTTGAGCACTAGGGGGCCTTTAGTGGAAAAAGGAATTTCTTCAAATAAAAACTACACAGAAGCATTCTGTGAATCTACTTTCTGTTCTGTGCATGCAACTAACAGAGTTGAAGCTTACTTTTGATCGAGCACTTCTGAAACACGCTTTCTGTAGTAACTGCAAGGGAACATTCGGAGCGCTAAATGGCCTATAGTGGAAAAAGGAATATCTTCAAATAAAAACTGCACAGAAGCATTCTGTGAAACTTCTTTCTTTTCTGTGCATTCAACTAAAAGAGTGGAAGATAACTTTTGATTGAGCAGTTCTGAAACACTCTTTCTGTAGAAACTGGAAGTGGACATACTGAGCGCTAATAGTGGAAAATGGAAGATCTTCAAATAAAAACTACACGGAAGGATTCTGTGTAACTTCTTTCTGTTCTGTGCATTCAACTAACGGAGTTGAAGCTTACTTTTGATGGAGCAGTTCTGAAACACTGTTTCTGTAGAAACTGCAAGTGGACATTCCGATCACTAAAGTCCCTATAGTGGAAAAGGGAGTATCTTCAAATAAAAACTACACAGAAGCATTCTGTGAAACTTCTTTCTGTTCTGTGCATTCAACTAACAGAGTTGAAGCTTACTTTTGATGGAGCAGTTCTGAAACACTGTTTCTGTAGAAACTGCATGGGGACATTCGGAGCACTAAGGGGCCTATAGTGGAAAAGGGAATATCTTCAAATAAAAACTACACAGAAGCATTCTGTGAAACTACTTTCTGTTCTGAGCATTCAACTAACAGAGTTGAAGCATAGTTTTGATAGAGCAGTGCTGAAACACTCTTTCTGTAGAAACTGCAAGTGGACATTCCGAGCGCTAAAGGGCTTAAAGTGGAAAAAGATATGTCTTCAAATAAAAACTACACAGAAGCATTCTGTGAAACTTCTTTCTGTTCTGTGCATTCAACTAACAGAGTTGAAGCTTACTTTTGATTGAGCACTTCCGAAACACTCTTTATGTGGTAACTGCAAGGGAACATTCGGAGCGCTAAATGGCCTATAGTGGAAAAAGGAATATCTTCAAATAAAAACTGCACAGAAGCATTCTGTGAAACTTCTTTCTGTTCTGTGCATTCAACTAACAGAGTTGAAGCTTACTTTTGATTGAGCAGTTCTGAAACACTCTTTCTGTAGAAACTGCAAGTGGACATTCGGAGCGCTAAGGGGCCTATAGTGGAAAAAGGAATATCTTCAAATAAAAACTACACAGAAGAATTCTGTGAAACTTCTTTCTGATCTGTGCATACGACTAGCAGTGTTGAATCTTACTTTTGATTGAGGGGTTTTGAAACACTCTTTCTGTAGAAACTGCAAGCGGTCATTCGGAGCGCTATGGGGCCTATAGTGGAAAAAGGAATATCTTCAAATAAAAACAACACAGAAGCATTCTGCAAAACTTATTTCTGATCTGTGCATTCAACTAGCAGAGTTGAACGTTACTTTTGATTGAGCAGTTCTGAAACACTCTTTCTGTAGAAACTGCAAGTGGACATTCAGAGCGCTAAGGGCCCTATAGTGGAAAAAGGAATATCTTCAAATAAAGACTACACAGAAGCATTCTGCGAAACTTCTTTCTGATCTGTGCATTCAACTCACCGCGGTGAAGCTTACTTTTGATAGAGCAGTTCTGAAACACTCTTTCTGTAGAAACTGCAGGTGGACAATCTGATCGCTAAAGGGCTTATAGTGGAAAAAGTTTTGTGTTCAAATAAAAACTACACACAAGCCTTCTGTGAAACTTCTTCCTGTTCCGTGCATTCAACTAACAGAGTTGAAGCTTACTTTTGATTGAGCAGTTCTGAAACACTCTTTCTGTAGTAACTGCAAGGGAACATTCGGAGTGCTAAATGGCCTATAGTGGAAAAAGGAATATCTTCAAATAAAAACTGCACAGAAGCATTCTGTGAAACTTCTTTCTGTTCTGTGCATTCAACTAACAGAGTTGAAGCTAACTTTTGATTGAGCAGTTCTGAAACACTCTTTCTGAAAAACTGGAAGGGGACATTCGGAGCACTAAGGGACCTATAGTGGAAAAAGGATTATCTTCAAATAAAAAGTACACAGAAGCATTCTGTGAAACTACTTTCTTTTCTGTGTATTCAACTAACAGAGTTAAAGCTTACTTTTGATTGAGGAGTTCTGAAACACTCTTTCTGTAGAAACTGCAAGTGGACATTCTGAGCGCTAAATGGCTTATAGTGGAAAAAGGAATGCCTTCAAATAAAAACTACACAGAAGCATTCTGTGAAACTTCTTTCTGTTCTGTGCATTCAACTAACAGAGTTGAATTTTACTTTTGATAGCGCATTTCTGAAACACTCTGTCGGTAGAAACTGCAAGTGGACATTCGGAGAACTATGGGGCCTATAGTGGAAAAAGGAATATCTTCAAAGAAAAATTACTCAGAAGCATTCTGTGAAACTTCCTCCTGTTCTGTGCATTCAACTAACAGAGTTGAAGCTTACTTTTGATTGAGCAGTTCTGAAACACTCTTTCTGTAGAAACTCGAAGTGGATATTCTGAGCGCTAAGGGGCTTTTAGTGGAAAAAGGAGTATCTTCAAATAAAAACTACACAGAAGCATTCTGTGAATCTTCTTTCTGTTCTGTGCATTCAACTAAAAGAGTTGAACCTTACTTTTGATTGAGCAGTTCTGAAACACTCTTTCTGTAGAAACTGCAAGTGGACATTCGGAGCACTAGGGGGCCTTTAGTGGAAAAAGGAATTTCTTCAAATAAAAACTACACAGAAGCATTCTGTGAATCTACTTTCTGTTCTGTGCATGCAACTAACAGAGTTGAAGCTTACTTTTGATCGAGCACTTCTGAAACACGCTTTCTGTAGTAACTGCAAGGGAACATTCGGAGCGCTAAATGGCCTATAGTGAAAAAAGGAATATCTTCCAATAAAAACTTCACAGAAGCATTGTGTGAAACTTCTTTCCGTTCTGTGCATTCAACTAACAGATTTGAAGCTAACGTTTGATTGAGCAGTTCTGAAACACTCTTTCTGTAGAAACTGGAAGTGGATATTCTGAGCGCTAAGGGGCTTTTAGTGGAAAAAGTAATATCTTCAAATAGAAACTACACAGAAGCATTCTGTGAATCTTCTTTCTGTTCTGTGCATTCAACTAACAGAATTGAAGATTAGTTTTGATGGAGCAGTTATGAAACACTCTTTCTGTAGAAACTGCAAGTGGACATTCTGAGCGCTAAGGGGCTTATAGTGGAAAAAGGAATATCTTCAAATAAAAACTGCACAGAAGCATTCTGTGAAACTTCTTTCCGTTCTGTGCATTCAACTAACAGATTTGAAGCTAACGTTTGATTGAGCAGTTCTGAAACACTCTTTCTGTAGAAACTGGAAGTGGATATTCTGAGCGCTAAGGGGCTTTTAGTGGAAAAAGTAATATCTTCAAATAGAAACTACACAGAAGCATTCTGTGAATCTTCTTTCTGTTCTGTGCATTCAACTAACAGAATTGAAGATTAGTTTTGATGGAGCAGTTATGAAACACTCTTTCTGTAGAAACTGAAATGGGACATTCGGAGCGCTAAGAGGACTATAGTGGAAAAAGGGATATCTTCAAATAAAAACTACACAGAAGCATTCTGTGAAACTACTTTCTGTTCTGAGCATTCAACTAACAGAGTTGAAGCTAACTTTTGATTGAGGAGTTCTGAAACACTCTTTCTGTAGAAACTGCAAGTGGACATTCGGAGCGCTAAGGGGCCTATAGTGGAAAAAGGAATATCTTCAAATAAAAACTACACAGAAGCATTCTGTGAAACTTCTTTCTGTTCTGTGCATTCAACTAACAGAGTTGAAGCTTACTTTTGATGGAGCAGTTGTGAAAAACTCTTTCTGTAGAAACTGAAACGGGACATTCAGAGTGCTAAGGGGTATATAGTGGAAAAAGGAATATCTTCAAATAAAAACTGCACAGAAGCATTCTGTGAAACTTCTTTCTGCTCTGTGCGTTCAACTAACTGAGTTGAACTTTACTTTTGATTGAGGATTTTTGAAACACTCTTTGTGTAGAAACTGCAAGTGGGCCTTTGGAGCACTCTGAGGTCTATCCCGGAAAAAAGGATATCTTCAAATAAAAAGTACACAGAAGCATTCGGTGAAACTTCTTTCTGATACGTGCATTCAACTAACAGAGTTGAAGCTTACTTTTGATTGAGCAGTTCTGAAACACTCTTTCTGTAGTAACTGCAAGGGAACATTCGGAGTGCTAAATGGCCTATAGTGGAAAAAGGAATATCTTCAAATAAAAACTGCACAGAAGCATTCTGTGAAACTTCTTTCTGTTCTGTGCATTCAACTAACAGAGTTGAACCTTACTTTTGATTGAGCAGTTCTGAAACACTCTTTCTGTAGAAACTGCAAGTGGACATTCGGAGTGCAAATGGACCTATAGTGGAAAAAGGAATATCTTCAAATAAAAACTACACAGAAGCACTCTGCGAAACTTCTTTCTGATCTGTGCATTCAACTAGCAGAGTTGAACCTTACTTTTGATTGAGGAGATTTGAAACATTCTGTAGAAACTACAAGTGGACTTTCAGAGCGCTAAGGGGCATATTCTGGAAAAACGAATATCTTCATATAAAAACTACACAGAAGCATTCTGAGGAACTTCTTTCTGATCTGTGCATTCAACTAACAGAATTGAACCTTACTTTTGATTGAGGAGTTCTGAAACACTCTTTCTGTAGAAACTGCAAGTGGACATTCTGAGCGCTAAATGGCTTATAGTGGAAAAAGGAATGCCTTCAAATAAAAACTACACAGAAGCATTCTGTGAAACTTCTTTCTGTTCTGTGCATTCAACTAACAGAGTTGAATCTTACTTTTGATTGAGCAGTTCTGAAACACTCTTTCTGTAGAAACTGGAAGGTGACATTCGGAGCACTAAGGGGCCTATAGTGGAAAAAGGATTATCTTCAAATAAAAAGTACACAGAAGCATTCTGTGAAACTTCTTTCTGTTCTGTGCATTCAACTAACAGAGTTGAAGCTTACTTTTGATTGAGCAGTTCTGAAACTCTCTTTCTGTAGAAACTGCAAGTGGACATTCGGAGCGCTAAGGGGCCTATAGTGGAAAAAGGATTATCTTCAAATAAAAAGTACACAGAAGCATTCTGTGAAACTTCTTTCTGTTCTGTGCATTCAACTAACAGAGTTGAACCTTACTTTTGATTGAGCAGTTCTGAAACACTCTCTCTGAAGAAACTGCATGTGGACATTCGGAGCGCTTAGGGGTCTATAGTGGAAGAAGGAGTAACTTCAAATAAAAACTACACAGAAGCATTCTGTGAAACTTCTTTCTGTTCTGTGCATTCAACTAACAGAGTTGAACCTTACTTTTGATTTAGCAGCTCTGAAACACACTTTCTGTAGAAACTGCAAGTGGACAGTCCGAGCGCTAAGGGGCCTATGGTGGAAAATGGAATATCATCAAATTAAAACGACACAGAAGCATTCTGTGAAAATTTTTTCTGTTCTGAGCATTCAACTCACAGGGTAGAACCTTAATTTTGACGGAGCAGTTCTGAAACCCTCTTTCTGTAGAAACTGCAAGTGGACATTCTGAGAGCTAAGGGGCCTAAGGTGGAAAAAGGAATATCTTCAAATAAAAACTACACAGAAGCATTCTGTGAAACTACTTTCTGTTCTGTGCATTCAACTAACAGAGTTGAACCTTACTTTTGATTGAGCAGTTCTGAAACACTCTTTCTGTAGAAACTGCAAGTGGACATTCGGAGCGCTAAGGGGCCTATAGTGGAAAAAGGAATTTCTTCAAATAAAAACTACACAGAAGCATTCTGTGAAACTTCTTTCTGTTCTGTGCATTCAAATAACAGAGTTGAAGCTTACTTTTGATAGAGCAGTTATAAAACACTCTTTCTGTAGTAACTGCAAGGGGACATTCAGAGCGCTAATAGGACTAGAGTGGAAAAAGGGATATCTTCAAATAAAAACTAAACAGAAGCATTCTGTGAAACTTCTTTCTGTTCTGTGCATTCAACTAACAGAGTTGAACCTTACTTTTGATTGAGCAGTTCTGAAACACTCTTTCTGTAGAAACTGCAAGTGGACATTCGGAGCGCTAAGGGGCCTATAGTGGAAAAAGGAATATCTTCAAATAAAAACTACACAGAAGCATTCTGTGAAACTTCTTTCTGTTCTGTGCATTCAACTAACAGAGTTGAAGCTTACTTTTGATTGAGCAGTTCTGAAACACTCTTTCTGTAGAAACTGCAAGTGGACATTCGGAGCGCTAAGGGGCCTATAGTGGAAAAAGGAATATCTTCAAATAAAAACTACACAGAAGCATTCTGCGAAACTTCTTTCTGTTATGTGCACTCAGCTAAGAATTGAAGCTTACTTTTGATTGAGCAGTTCTGAAACAATCTTTCTGTGGAAACTGCAAGTGGACATTCGGGGCGCAAAGGGGCCTATAGTGGTAAAATTAATATCTTCAAATAAAAAGTACACAGAAGCATTCTGCGAAACCCCTTTCTGTTCTGTGCATTCAACTGACAGAGTTGAACATTACCTTTGATTGAGCAGTTCTGAAACAGTCCTTCTGTAGAAAGTGCTAGTGGACATTCAGAGAACAAAGGGGCCTATAGTGGAAAAAGGAATATCTTCAAACTAAAACTACACGGAAGCATTCTGAGAAACATCTTTCTGTTCTGTGCATTCAACTAACAGAGTTGAAGCTTACTTATGATTGAGCAGTTCTGAAACAGTCTTTCTGTAGAAACTGCAAGTGGATATTTGGAGTGCTAAGGGGCCTATAGTGGAAAAAGAAATATCTTCAAATAAAAACTACACAGAAGCATTCTGTGAAACTTCTTTCTGTTCTGTGCATTCAACTAACAGAGTTGAAGCTTACTTTTGATTGAGCAGTTCTGAAACACTCTTTCTGTAGTAACTGCAAGGGAACATTCGGAGTGCTAAATGGCCTATAGTGGAAAAAGGAATATCTTCAAATAAAAACTGCACAGAAGCATTCTGTGAAACTTCTTTCTGTTCTGTGCATTCAACTAACAGAG
>JAKFGR010000098.1:0-45802 GCA_021498465.1 Hylobates pileatus | reverse complement strand
CTGGCCTATGAGATCCTCACCCTCTCTTTATCCACCTGAGATCTCTGGGATGGAATGGAGGACCAGCTCAGCTGTGAATGCGTCAGAAGCATTCTGACTATATCCCAGGGAACCAGAATATGCAGGCACTGGGAATATGGGACAGGATGCAACCAACCCCCTTTTTTTTTTTTTTTTTTTTTCCTTTGAGATGGAGTCTCACTCTGTCGCCCGGGCTGGAATGCAGTGGCGTGATCTCAGCTCACTGTAGCCTCCACCTCCCGGGTTCAAGTGATTCTCCTGCCTCAGCTTCCCAGCTAGCTGTGACTAAAGGCACACGCCACCACGCCTGGCTAATTTTTGTATTTTTAGTAGAGATAGGGTTTCACTATGTTGGCCAGGCTGGTCTCAAACTCCTGACATCTAGTGATCTGCCCGCCTTGGCCTCCCAAAGTGCTGGGATTACAGGCATGAGCCACTGCGCCCGGCTGATTTTTTATTTTTTATTTTTTATCCCTAATCTGTATCAAGCGTTGGAGACACAAGCATATAGTCCAGCTGTACAAACAGACATTAAACAAATGATTCCTCAAAAAGGCACAAAGTGTTTAAACGTCTGCAGAGTACTGTGTGAGGGTGAAGGTAGGGGAGCTTGCTTTGGTCTGGGGGATAGCCAGGCTTCCCTGAGGGAGGGATGGTGGAGCTCCTTATCTTCCTTCTGGGCCTTCTTGCCACTTTGGGGTGACCCTCTGGCGTGACATGCACCTCGTGGGCATGACATGCACCGTGGGTGTGAACCAGGGATGCCAGGATCTCTGGGGCCTGGTGCAGGGGCTGCTGGGAAGGCACTTTTATCCGTGGGGGGACCTAGGCCATCCTCCTCTCTCTTGCCATTTTTTCCTTCCACAGGTGCCTCTATCTCCCCTTTCAAGCCTTATTTTCTTTTCTGGCCATTCTTGCCGCATTGGGGTGCCCACCATGACCCCGACACGCACCGTGGGTGCGAACCACGGATACCAGTATCCCTGGGACCCCATGAAGATGCTGCTGGGAAGGCACTTTCTCGTGGGAGGGACCCAGGACCTCTCCTCTGCTGCGCCATTTGATTTCCTTCCACAGGTGATTACACCTCCCCTTTCATGACTTATCTTCCCTTCTGGGCCTTCTTGCCACTTAGGGGTGCCCCCTGCGGGCGCAACACTCATTGTGGGTGCCAACCAGGGATGTCAGAATTCCCAGGGCCCTGAGCAGGGGCTGCTGGGAATGCATGTTCGTATGTCCTGGGATCCAGGCTCCCCTCCTCTGTGGTGCCATTTTTTTTCTTCCACAGGTGCCTCTACCTCCCCTTTCTAGCCTTATCTTTCCTTCTGGGCCTTCTTGCTTCCTTGGGGTGCCCTTCGCATGTGTGACATGCACAGATGGTGTGAACCAGGGATGGCAGCATCCCCTGGGCCCTGAGCATGGGCTGCTGGGAAGGCACTTTCGTCCGTGGGGACCCAGGCCCCTCCTCTGCCTTGCCATTTTTTCCTTCCACAGGTGCCTCTACCTCCCTTTCAAGCCTTATCTTTCCTTCTGGGCCTTCTTGCCACTTTGGGGTGCCCACCATGACCCGACACGCACCGTGGGTGTGAACCAGGGATGTCAGAATACCCTGGGCCCTGAGCATGGGCTGCTGGGAAGGCACTTTCGTCCGTGGGATGTCCCAGGCCCCCCTGCTCTGCTTCACCATATTTTTCTTTCCACAGGTGCCTCTACCTCCCCTTTCTAGCCTTATCTTTCCTTCTGGGCCTTCTTGCTTCTTTGGGGTGCCCTTCGCATGTGCGACATGCACAGATGGTGTGAACCAGGGATGGCAGCATCCCCTGGGCCCTGAGCATGGGCTGCTGGGAAGGCACTTTCGTCCGTGGGGTGTCCCAGGCCCCCCTCCTCTGCCGCACCACTTTTTTCCCCTTCTACAGGTGCCTCTGCCTCCCCTTTCAAGGCTTATGTTCCCTTCTGGGCCTTCTTGTTGCGGTGGAGTGCCCCTCCACAGGCGTGACACACACAGAGGGTGCAAATCAGGGACTCCAGTATCACCAAGTCCCCATGCAGAGGCTGCTGGGAAGGCATTTTCATCCATGGTGGGAACCAGGCCCGCCTCCTCTGCCTTGCCATTTTTTTTTCCTTTCACACGTGCCTCTATCTCCTCTTTCAATACTTATTTTCCCTTCTCTCACTTCTTGCCGCTTTGGGGTGCCCTGCTGTGGGACCGACACTCACTGTGTATGTGTACCAGGGATGCCAGGATTCCTGGGGCCCCGCACAGGGTCTGCTTGGAAGGCACTTTCGTCCATTGGGGGACCTAGGCCATCCTCCTCTTCTGCGCGGTTTTTTTTTTTCGTTTCATTGGTGCCTCTACTTCCCCTTTCAAGCCTTATCTTCTTTTCTGGGCCTTCTTTCAACTTTCGGTTGCCCCCGTGGGTGCAAGAAGCACTGTGGGTGTGAACCAGAGATGCCAGAATCCCCAGGGCCCCATGTGGGGGCTGCTGGGATGGAACTTTCGTCCATGGGGGGACTCAGGCCCCTTGCTCTGCCACTCCATTTTTTTTCCTTCCACAGATGCCTCCACCTCCCCTTTCAAGCCTTATCTTCCCTTCTGGGCCTTCTTGCTTCCTTGGGGTGCCCTTCGCATGTGTGACATGCACAGATGGTGTGAACCAGGGATGGCAGCATCCCCTGGGCCCTGAGCATGGGCTGCTGGGAAGGCACTTTCGTCCGTGGGGTGTCCCAGGCCCCCCTCCTCTGCCGCACCACTTTTTCCTTTCACAGGTGCCTCTACCTCCTCTTTCAAGCCTTATTTTCCCTTCTCTCACTTCTTGCCGCTTTGGGGTGCCCTTCATGTGTGACATGCACAGATGGTGTGAACCAGGGATGCCAGGATTCCCGGGGCCCCCCGCAGGAGCAGCTTGGAAGGCACTTTCGTCCGTGGGGGAACCCATGCCGTCCTCAGCTCCTGGGCCATTGTTTTTCATTCCACAGGTGACTCTACCTCCCCTTTCAAGCCTTATCTTCTTTTCTGGTCATTTTTGCAACTTTCGGTTACCCCCTGTGGGAGTGACAAGCAGCTTGGTGCGAGACAGGGATGCCAGGACCAGTGGCTGCTGGGAAGGCACTTTTGTCCATGGGGACCAGGCCCGCCTCCTCTGCCTTGCCATTTTTTCCTTCCAAAGGTGCCTCTACCTCCACTTTCAAGCCTTATCTTCCTTCTGGGCCTTCGTGCTTCCTTGGGGTGCACTTCGCATGTGTGACATGCACAGATGGTGTGAACCAGGGATGGCAGCATCCCCTGGGCCCTGAGCATGGGCTGCTGGGAAGGCACTTTCGTCCGTGGGGTGTCCCAGGCCCCCCTCCTCTGCCTTGCCATTTTTTCCTTCCACAGCTGCCTCCACCTCCCCTTTCAAGCCTTATCTTCCTTCTGGGCCTTCTTGTTGCTTTGGGGTGCCCTTCGCATGTGTGACATGCACAGATGGTGTGAACCAGGGATGGCAGCATCCCCTGGGCCCTGAGCAGGGGCTGCTGGGAAGGCATTTTCATCCATGGTGGGAACCAGGCCCGCCTCCTCTGCCTTGCCATTTTTTCCTTCCACAGGTGCCTCTACCTCCCTTTCAAGCCTTATCTTCCCTTCTGGGCCTTCCTGCCACTTAGATGTGCCCACTGTGGGCGTGACATGCACAGTGGGTGCGAACCAGGGATGCCAGGATCCCTGGGGCCCCATGCAGGGGCTGCTGGGAAGGCACTTTTGTCCATGGGGACCCAGGCTCCCTCCTATGCTGCACCATTTTTTCCTTCCACAGTGCCTCTACCTCCCCTTTCAAGCCTTATCTTCCCTTCTTGGCTTTCTTACCATTTTGGGTGACCCCCATGGGCACGACAAGCACCATGCGTGTGAACCAGGGATGCCAGGATCCCCGGGCCACGTGCAGGTTCTGCTGGAAAGGCGCTTTCTTCCATGGGGGGACCCAGGCTCCCCTCCTATGCTGCACCATTTTTTTCCTTCCACGGGTGACTCTACCCCCCCCTTTTAACCTTATCTTCCCTTCTGGGCCTTCTTGCTGCTTTGGGGTGTCCTCCATGTGTGCGACACTTACTATGGGTGTGAATCAGTGGCACCAGGATCCCTGGGGCCCCATGTGGGGCTGCTGGGAAGGCACTTTGTCCATGGGGACCCAGGCTCCCTCCTATGCTGCACCATTTTTTTCCTTTCACAGGTGCCTCTACCTCCCCTTTCAAGCCTTATCTTCCCTTCTGGGCCTTCTTGCCGCTTTCTGGTGCCCTCCGTGTGGGCAACACGCACCGTGGGTGTGAACCAGGGATGCCAAAATCCCCAGAGTCATGCACAGGGGCTGCTGGGAAGGCACTTTGTCCATGGGGACCCAGGCTCCCTCCTCTGCTGTGCCATTTTTTCCTTCCACAGGTGCCTCTACCTCCCTTTCAAGCCTTATCTTCCCTTCTGGGCCTTCTTGCCGCTTTCTGGTGCCCTCCGTGTGGGCAACACGCACCGTGGGTGTGAACCAGGGATGCCAGGATCCCTGGGGCCCCATGCAGGGGCTGCTGGGAAGGCACTTTCGTCCGTGGGAGGACCCAGGACCCCTCCTCTGCTGTGCCATTTTTTTTCTTTCCACAGGTGACTCTACCTCCCCTTTCAAGGCTTGTGTTCCCTTCTGGGCCTTCTTGCCACTTTGGAGTGCCCCCATGGGCAAGACCTGCACTGTGGGTGTGAACCAGGGATGCCAGGATCCCCAGGGCCCGTGCAGGGGCTGCTGGGAAGGCACTTTGTCCATGGGGACCCAGGCCCCTCCTCTGCTGTGCCATTTTTTTCTTCCACAGGTGCCTCTACCTCCTCTTTCAAGCCTTATCTTCCTTCTGGGCCTTCTTGCCGCTTTCTGGTGCCCTCCGTGTGGGCAACACGCACCGTGGGTGTGAAACAGTGGTGCCAGGATTCCCGGGGCTCCGCACAGGGGCTGCTGGGAAGGCACTTTCATCCATGGGGTGACCCAGGCCCCTCCTCTGCTGTGCCATTTTTTCCTTCCACAGTTGCCTCTACGTCCTCTTTCAAGCCCTGTCTTCCCTTCTGGGCCTTCTTGCCGCTTTCTGGTGCCCTCCGTGTGGGCACCACGCACCGTGGGTGTGAACCCTGGATGGCAGCATCCCCGGGGCCCCAAGCACGGGCTGCTGGGAAGGCACTTTCGTCCGTGGGAGGACCCAGGACCCCTCCTCTGCTGTGCCATTTTTTTTCTTTCCACAGGTGACTCTACCTCCCCTTTCAAGCCTTATCTTCCCTTCTGGGCCTTCTTGCCACTTTGGAGTGCCCCCATGGGCAAGACCTGCACTGTGGGTGTGAACCAGGGATGCCAGGATCCCCAGGGCCCGTGCAGGGGCTGCTGGGAAGGCACTTTGTCCATGGGGACCCAGGCCCCTCCTCTGCTGTGCCATTTTTTTCTTCCACAGGTGCCTCTACCTCCTCTTTCAAGCCTTATCTTCCTTCTGGGCCTTCTTGCCGCTTTCTGGTGCCCTCCGTGAGGGCTACACGCACCGTGGGTGTGAACCAGGGATGCCAGGATCCCCGGGGCCCCATGCAGGGGCTGCTGGGAAGGCACTTTGTCCATGGGGGACCCAGGCCCCTCCTCTGCTGTGCCATTTTTTTTCTTCCACAGGGTCCTCTACCTCCCCTTTCAAGCCTTATCTTTCCTTCTGGGCCTTCTTGCCGCTTTCTGGTGCCCTCCGTGAGGGTGACACGCACTGTGGGTGTGAACCAGGGATGCCAGGATCCCCAGGGCCCGTGCAGGGGCTGCTGGGAAGGCACTTCCTTTTCTGGGGACCCAGGACCCCTCCTCTGCTGTGCCATTTTTTTCTTCCACAGGTGCCTCTAACTCCTCTTTCAAGCCTTATCTTCCTTCTGGGCCTTCTTGCCGCTTTCTGGTGCCCTCCGTGTGGGCAACACGCACCGTGGGTGTGAACCAGGGATGCCAGGATCCCTGGGGCCCCATGCAGGGGCTGCTGGAAAGGCGCTTTCTTCCATGGGGGGACCCAGTCCCCCTCCTGTGCTGCGCCACTTTTTTCCTTCCACAGGTGCCTCTACCTCCCCTTTCAAGCCTTATCTTCCCTTCTGGGCCTTCCTGCCACTTAGATGTGCCCACTGTGGGTGTGACACGCACCATCGTTGCAAACCAGATATGTCTTTATCCCCAGGGCCCCGTGCAGGGGCTGCTGGGAAGGCACTTCCTTTTCTGGGGGGACCCAGGACCCCTCCTCTGCCTTGCCATTTTTTTTTCCTTCCCCAGGTGCTTCTAACTCCCCTTTCAAGCCTTATCTTCCCTCCTGGGTTTTCTCGCCGTTTTGGGGTGCCCCTGTGAGGGTGACACGCACTGTGGGTGTGAACCAGGGATGCCAGGATCCCTGGGGCCCCATGCAGGGGCTGCTGGGAAGGCACTTTCATCCATGGGGACCCAGGCCCCTCCTCTGCTGTGCCATTTTTTTTCTTCCCCAGGTGCCTCTACCTCCCCTTTAAAGCCGTATCTTCCTTTCTGGGCATTCTTGCCACTTTGGGGTGCCCCTGTGAGGGTGACACGCACTGTGGGTGTGAACCAGGCATGCCAGGATCCCTGGGGCCCCACGCAGGGGGTGCTGGGGAGGCACTTTTGTTCGCTGTGGGACCTAGGCCCCCCATCCTCAGCTGTGCCATTTTTTTTCCTTCCACAGTGCCTCTACCTCCCCTTTCAAGCCTTATCTTCCCCTATGGGCCTTCTTGCCACTTTGGGGAGCCCCTGTGAGGGTGACACGCACTGTGGGTGTGAACTTGGGACATCAGGATCCCCAAGGCCCTGTGCCAGGGCTCCTGGGGAAACACTTTTGGCCGTTGGGTTCTGCAGGACCCCTTCTCGGCTGTGCCAATTTTTGTCCTTCCACTGATGCCTCTACCTCCCCTTTTAAGCATTATCTTTCGTTCTGGGCCTTTTTGCCGCTTTAGGGTACCCTGCACAGGCACGACACACACCTTGGCTGTGAACCAGGGATGCCAGGATCCCCGGGGCCCCACGCAGGGGCTGCTGGGAAGGCAATTTCTTCCGTGGAAGGACCCAGGACCCCATCCTCTTCCACGCCATTTTTTCCTTCCACAGCTGCCTCCACCTCCCCTTTGAAGTCTTATCTTCCCTTTTAGGCCTTCTTGCTGCTTTGGGGTGCCCCTGTGAGGGTGACACGCACTGTGGGTGTGAACCAGGGATGCCAGGATCCCTGGGGCCCCATGCAGGGGCTGCTGGGAAGGCACTTTCATCCATGGGGACCCAGGCCCCTCCTCTGCTGTGCCATTTTTTTTCCTTTCACAGGTGCCTCTAACTCCTCTTTCAAGGCTTATCTTCCCTTCTGGGCCTTCTTGCTGCTTTGGGGTGCCCCTGTGAGGGTGACACGCACTTTGGGGGTGAACCAGGGACGTCAGAATCCCTGGGGCCCTGCGCAGGGGCTGCTGGGAGTGCACTTTCGTCTGTGGGGAGACCCAGGCCCCTCCTCTGCTGTGCCATATTTTTTCTTCCACAGGTGCCTCTACCTCCCCTTTAAAGCCTTATCTTCCTTTCTGGGCATTCTTGCAACTTTGGGGTGCCCCTGTGAGGGTGACACGCACTGTGGGTGTGAACCAGGGATGCCAGGATCCCCAGGGCCCTGCACAGGGGCTGCTGTGAAGGCACTTTCTTCCTTGGATGGACCCAGGTCCCCCTCCTGTGCCACACCATTAGCTTTCTTTCCACAGGTGCCTCTACCTCTTCTTTCAAGCCTTATCTTCTTTACTGGGCGTTCTTGCAACTTTGGGTTACCCCCCGTGGGCGAAACAAGCACCATGCTTGTGAGCCATGGATGCCAGGATCCCTGCGGCCCCACCCAGGGGCTGCTGGGAAGGCATTTTCATCCGTGGGGGGACCCAGGCCCTGCTCCTCTGGGGCGCCATTTTTTTTTCCTTCCACAGGTGCCTCTACCTCCCCTTTTAAGCTTTATCTCCCTCTCTGGGCATCCTTGCCGCTTTGAGGTGCCACCCGTGGGCATGACACACACTTTGGGGGTGAACCAGGGACGTCAGAATCCCTGGGGCCCTGCGCAGCGGCTGCTGGGATTGCACTTTCGTCTGTGGGGAGACCCAGGCCCCCTGCCTTGCCACGCCATGTTTTTCCTTTCACAGGTGCCTCCACCTCCCCTTTCAAGACTTATATTCCCTTCTGGGCCTTTTGTTGCTTTGGGGGTACGCTTTGCACGCGTGACACGCACAGATGGTGAGAACTAGAGATGTGAGTAACCCCTGGGCCCTAAGCAGGGGCTGCTGGGAAGGCACTTTCATCCATGGGGGGCCCCAAGACCCCTTCCTATGCCGCCTCATTTTTTTCTTTCTACAGGTGCCTCTTCTTCCCCTTTCAAGCCTTATCTTCACTTTTGTGCCTTCTTGCCGCTGTGGATCACCCCCGACGGGCGTGACACGCACAGTGGGTGCGAACCAGGGACTCAAATATCACTAAGTCCCCAAGCAGGGGCTGCTGTGAAGACACCTTTTTCTGTGGTGGGATCTAGGCCACCCTCCTCTGCCACTCCATTTTTTTCCCTCCACAGTTGCCTCTCCCTCCCCTTATCTTCCTTTCCGGGCATTCTTGCCACTTTGGGGTGACCCCTCTGGCGTGACATGCACCTCGTGGGCATGACACGCACGGTGGGTGTGAACCAGGGATGCCAGGATCCCCAGGGCCCTGCACAGGGGCTGCTGGGAAGGCACTTTCATCCTTGGGAGGACCCAGGACCCCATCCTCTTCCACGCCATTTTTTCCTTCCACAGGTGCCTCTACCTCCCCTTCGAAGCCTTCTCTTCCCTTCTGGGCCTTCTTGCTGCTTTGGGGTGCCATTTGCACGCGTGACACGCACAGATGGTGAGAACCAGAGATGTGAGTAAACCCTGGGGCCCTGAGCAGGGGCTGCTGGGAAGGCACTTTCATCCGTGGGGGACCCAGGCCCCTTCTCTGCCGCACCATTTTTTTCCTTCCCCAGGTGCCTCTACCTCCCCTTTCAAGCCTTATCTTCCCCTTTGGGCCTTTTGTTGCTTTGGGGTGCCATTTGCACGCGTGACACGCACAGTGGGTGCGAACCAGGGACTCAAATATCACTAAGTCCCCAAGCAGGGGCTGCTGGGAAGGCACTTTCATCCGTTGGGGGACCCAGGCCCTGCTCCTCTGGGGCGCCATTTTTTTTCCTTCCACAGGTGCCTCTGCCTCCCCTTTTAAGCTTTATCTCCCTCTCTGGGCATCCTTGCCGCTTTGAGGTGCCACCCGTGGGCATGACACGCACTTTGGGGGTGAACCAGGGACGTCAGAATCCCTGGGGCCCTGCGCAGGGGCTGCTGGGATTGCACTTTCGTCTGTGGGGAGACCCAGGCCCCCTGCCTTGCCGCGCGATATTTTTCCTTCCACAGGTGCCTCCACCTCCCCTTTCAAGACTTATATTCCCTTCTGGGCCTTTTGTTGCTTTGGGGGTGCCATTTGCACGCGTGACACGCACAGATGGTGAGAACCAGAGATGTGAGTAAACCCTGGGCCCTGAGCAGGGGCTGCTGGGAAGGCACTTTCATCCATGGGGGGCCCCAAGACCCCTTCCTCTGCCGCCTCATTTTTTTCTTTCTACAGGTGCCTCTTCTTCCCCTTTCAAGCCTTATCTTCCCTTTTGTGCCTTCTTGCCGCTGTGGATCACCCCTGACGGGCGTGACACGCACAGTGGGTGCGAACCGGGGACTCAAATATCACTAAGTCCCCAAGCAGGGGCTGCTGTGAAGACACCTTTTTCTGTGGTGGGATCTAGGCCACCCTCCTTTGCCACTCCATTTTTCTCCTTTCACAGGTGTCTCTACCTCCTCTTTCAAGCCTTATTTTCTCTCTCAATTCTTGCCGTTTTGGGGTGACCCCTGCAGGTGTGACCCACACTGTGGATGTGAACCAGGGATGCCAGGATCCCTGGGGCCTGGTGCAGGGGCTGCTGGGAAGGCACTTTTATCCGTGGGGGTACCTAGGCCGTCCTCCTCTCTCTTGCCATTTTTTCCTTCCGCAGGTGCCTCTACCTCCCCTTTCAAGCCTTATCTTCCCTTCTGGGCCTTCTTGCCACATTGGGATGGCCCCCATGGGCACGGCATGCACCGTGGGTGTGAACCAGGGATGCCAAAATCCCCAGAGTCATGCACAGGGGCTGCTGGGAAGGCACTTTCCTCCTTTTGGGGACCCAGATCCGCCACCTCTGATGTGCCATTTTTTCCTTCCACAGGTGCCTCTACCTCCCCTTTCAAGCCTTATTTTCTTTTCTGGCCATTCTTGCCGCATTGGGGTGCCCACCATGACCCCGATACGCACCGTGGGTGCGAACCACGGATACCAGTATCCCTAGGACCCCATGAAGATGCTGCTGGGAAGGCACTTTCTCGTGGGGGGACCCAGGACCTCTCCTCTGCTGCGCCATTTGATTTCCTTCCACAGGTGATTACACCTCCCCTTTTATGCCTTATCTTCCCTTCTGGGCCTTCTTGCCGCTTAGGTGTGCCCCCTGCGGGCGCGACACTCATTGTGGGTGCCAACCAGGGACGTCAGAATTCCCAGGGCCCTGAGCAGGGGCTGCTGGGAATGCATGTTCGTATGTCCTGGGATCCAGGCTCCCCTCCTCTGTGGTGCCATTTTTTTTCTTCCACAGGTGCCTCTACCTCCTCTTTCAAGCCTTATCTTCCTCTCTGGGCCTTCTTGTCTCTTTGGGTGCACGCTGCGGTCATGACACACACCTTGGGAGTGAACCAAGGATGCCAGCATCCCCAGGTCCCCACGCAGGGGCTGCTGGGATGGCGCTTTTGTCCGTGGGGAGACCCTGACACCCTGCTCTGCTTCACCATATTTTTCTTTCCACAGGTGCCTCTACCTCCCCTTTCTAGCCTTATCTTTCCTTCTGGCCCTACATGCCATTTTGGGTTGCCCCCCAGCGGGCATGACATGCACCATCGGTGCTAATCAGGGATGCTAGTATCACTGGGGCCCTGCGACAGGGCTGCCGATGAGGCACTTTCTTCCGTGGGGTGTCCCAGGCGCCCCTCCTCTGCCGCACCATTTTTTTCCCCTTCTACAGGAAAGGGGAGGCCTCTGCCTCCCCTTTCAAGCCTTATGTTCCCTTCTGCGCCTTCTTGCTGCGGTGGAGTGCCCCTCCACAGGTGTGACACACACAGAGGGTGCAAATCAGGGACTCCAGTGTCACCAAGTCCCCACACAGAGGCTGCTGGGAAGGCATTTTCGTCCATGGTGGGAACGAGGCCCGCCTCCTCTGCCTTGCCATTTTTTTTTTCCTTTCACACGTGCCTCTATCTCCTCTTTCAATACTTATTTTCCCTTCTCTCACTTCTTGCCGCTTTGGGGTGCCCTGCTGTGGGACCGACACTCACTGTGTATGTGTACCAGGGATGCCAGGATTCCTGGGGCCCCGCACAGGGTCTGCTGGGAAGGCACTTTCGTCCATTGGGGGACCTAGGCCATCCTCCTCTTCTGCGCTGTTTTTTTTTTTTTGTTTCGTTGGTGACTCTACTTCCCCTTTCAAGCCTTATCTTCTTTTCTGGGCCTTCTTGCAACTTTCGGTTGCCCCCGTGGGTGCAAGAAGCACCGTGGGTGTGAACCAGAGATGCCAGAATCCCCAGGGCCCCATGTGGGGGCTGCTGGGATGGAACTTTCGTCCATGGGGGGACTCAGGCCCCTTGCTCTGCCACTCCATTTTTTTTCCTTCCACAGATGCCTCCACCTCCCCTTTCAAGCCTTATCTTCCCTTCTGGGCCTTCTTGCCGCTTTGGGGTGCCATTTGCACGCGTGACACACAGAGTGTGTGTGAACCAGGTACTCCAGTGTCACCAAGTCCCCACACAGAGGCTGCTGGGAAGGCATTTTCGTCCATGGTGGGAACGAGGCCCGCCTCCTCTGCCTTGCCATTTTTTTTTTCCTTTCACACGTGCCTCTATCTCCTCTTTCAATACTTATTTTCCCTTCTCTCACTTCTTGCCGCTTTGGGGTGCCCTGCTGTGGGACCGACACTCACTGTGTATGTGTACCAGGGATGCCAGGATTCCTGGGGCCCCGCACAGGGTCTGCTGGGAAGGCACTTTCGTCCATTGGGGGACCTAGGCCATCCTCCTCTTCTGCGCTGTTTTTTTTTTTTTGTTTCGTTGGTGACTCTACTTCCCCTTTCAAGCCTTATCTTCTTTTCTGGGCCTTCTTGCAACTTTCGGTTGCCCCCGTGGGTGCAAGAAGCACCGTGGGTGTGAACCAGAGATGCCAGAATCCCCAGGGCCCCATGTGGGGGCTGCTGGGATGGTACTTTGGTCCATGGGGGGACCCAGGCCCCTTGCTCTTCCACTCCATTTTTTTTCCTTCCACAGGTGCCTCCACCTCCCCTTTCAAGCCTTATCTTCCCTTCTGGGCCTTCTTGCCACGTGGAGTGTCCCCCGCAGGCATGACACACACAGTGTGTGTGAACCAGGTACTCCAGTATCACAGTCACCATTCAGGGGCTGCTAGGGAGGCACTTTGTCCGTGGTGGGACCCAGGACCCCTTCTCTGCCACGCCATTTTTTTTCCTTTCACAGGTGCCGCTACCTCATCTTTCAAACCTTATGTTCCCTTTTCTTAATTCTTGCCACTTTGGGGTGCCTGACATGCACCTTGTGTACCAGTGAATGCCAGGATTACCTGGGCCCCACGCAGGAGCTGCTTGGAAGGCACTTTCGTCCGTGGGGGAACCCAGGCCGTCCTCTGCTCCTGGGCCATTGTTTTTCTTTCCACGGGTGACTCTACCTCCCCTTTCAAGCCTTATCTTCTTTTCTGGTCATTTTTGCAACTTTCGGTTGCCCCCTGTGGGAGTGACAAGCAGCTTGGTGCGAGACAGGGATGCCAGGACCAGTGGCTGCTGGGAAGGCACTTTTGTCCATGGGGGGACCCAGGCTCCCCTCCTATGCTGCACCATTTTTTTCCTTCCACAGGTGGCCCTACATGCCATTTTGGGTTGCCCACCAGCGGGCATGACATGCACTATCGGTGCGAATCAGGGATGCTAGTATCACTGGGGCCCTGCGACGGGGCTGCCGAGGAGGCACGTTCGTCCGTGGGAGGACTCAGGTCCCCCTCTTGTGCCTCGCCTTTTTTCCTTCTACAGGTGCCTCTACCTCCCCTTTCAAGTCTTATCTTCCATTCGGGACCTTCTTGCCACTTAGAGGTGCCCCCCCGGGGGTGCAACACGCACTGTGGGTGCCAACCAGGGTCACCAGGATCCCCGGGTCCCTGGGCAGGGTCCGCTGGGAAGGCACTTTCGTCCGTGGGGAAACCCCGACACCCCTTCTCTGACGCGCCATTTTTTTCCTTCCACAGGTGGGTCTACCTCTTGTTTCAAGCCTTATCTTTCCTTCTGGAACTTCTTGCCTCTTTGGGGTGCCCCCCCCCGACTGATGCAACACACACTGTGGCTGTGAACAAGGAAGGCCAAGATCCCCGGAGCCCCACGCAGGGGCTAATGGAAACGTACTTTCGTCCGTGGAAGGACCCAGGTTCCCCTCCTCAGCCGTACCGTTTTTTTGTCCCTCAACAGATATCTCTACCTCCCCTTTCAAGCCGTATCTTCAATTCTGGGCCTTTTTTGCCACTTTGGAGTGCCCCCATGGGCAAGACCCGCACTGTGGGTGTGAACTTGGGACATCAGGATCCCCAAGGCCCTGTGCCAGGGCTCCTGGGGAAACACTTTTGGCCGTTGGGTTCTGCAGGACCCCTTCTCGGCTGTGCCAATTTTTTTCCTTCCACTGATGCCTCTACCTCCCCTTTTAAGCATTATCTTTCGTTCTGGGCCTTTTTGCCGCTTTAGGGTACCCTGCACAGGCACGACACACACCTTGGCTGTGAACCAGGGATGCCAGAATCCCCGTGGCCCCACACAGTGGCTGCTGGGATGGCACTTTCATCCATGGGGGACCCAGGCCCCCTCCTCTGCTGCGCCGTATTTTTTCCTTCCACAGATGCCTCTACCTCCCCTTTCAAGTCTAATCTTCCCTTCCGGGCCTTCTTGCTGATTTGGGGTGCTCCCTGCACGCGTGACATGCACGGAGGGTGCGAACTAGGATGCCAGTGTTCCCTAGGTGCTGAGCAGGGGCTGCTGGGAAGGCACTTTCATCCGTGGGGGAACCCAGGCCCCTCTCCTCTGCTGTGCTTTTTTTTTTTTTCCTTTCGCAGGTACCTTTACTTCACCTTTCAAGACTTATATGTCCTTCTGGGCCTTCTTGCCACTTTTGGGTGCCCCCCACGGGCGTGAGATGCACAGTGGGAACAAACCACGGTGGGCAGGATCACCAAATCCCAATGAAGGGGCTGCTGGGAAGACACTTTCGTCCGCAGATGGAACCAGGACACTCCCTCTGCCGCGCCATTTTTTTTCTTTCCACAGGTGCCACTACCTCACCTTTGAAGCCTTATTTTCCCTTCTCTCAATTCTTGCCGAATTGGGGACTAACCTGTGGGTCCGACAGTCACCGTCATTGCAAACCAGGGATGCCAGGAACCCCGGGCCCCGCACAGGGGCTGCTGGGACAGCATTTTCTCGTGGGAGGACTTAGGACCCCCTCCTCTGCCATGCCGTTTTCTTTTCCTTCCACATGTGCCTCTACCCCTCTTTCAAGCCTTATGTTCCCTCTGGCCCTTCTTGCTGCTTTGTAGTGCCCCCCTTGTGCACGACACGCACCGTGGGTGTGAAACAGGGGTGCCAGGATTCCCGGGGCTCCGCACAGGGGCTGCTGGGAAGGCACTTTCGTCCAAGGGGGGACCCAGGCCCCCCCTTATGATCCGCATTATTTTTCCTTACACAGGCGACTCTATCTCCCCTTTCAAGATTTATCTTCCCTTCTGGGACTTCTTGCTGCTTTGTGGTGACCCCGCGGGTGCGACATGCACCATGGTGTGAACCAAGGACACCAGCATCCCCGGGGCCCGTGCAGGGGCTGTTGGGAAGACACTTTCATCCGTGGGGGGACCTAAGTCCCCCTCCTCTGGGGCGCCTTTTTTTCCCTTCCACAGGTGCCTCTGACTCCCCTTTCAAGCCTTATCTCTCCTTATGGGCTTTTTTGCTGCTTTGGGGTGCCCCCCCTTGGGTGCGACATGCACCATGGTGTGAACCAGGGACACCAGCATCCGTGGGGCCCCGTGCAGGGGCTGTTGGGAAGACACTTTCATCCGTGGGGGGACCTAGGTCCCCCTCCTCTGCGGCGCCTTTTTTTCCCTTCCACAGGTGCCTCTGACTCCCCTTTCAAGCCTTATCTCTCCTTATGGGCTTTTTTGCTGCTTTGGGGTGCCCCCTCTTGGGTGCGACATGCATCGTGGGTGAGAATCAGGGATGCCAGGATCCCGAGAGTCCTGCGCAGGGGCTGCTTGGATGGCACTTTCATCCATGGGGTGACCCAGGCCCCCTTTCCCTGCTGCGCTTTTTTTTTATTCCACAGTTGCCTATACCTCCCTTTTCAAGGCTCATCTTCCCTTCTGCTCCTTCTTGACGCATTAAGGAGCCGCCTGTTTGCGTGACAAGCACTGTGGGTGCGAACCAGGGATACCAGGAAGTCCTGGGCCCTACGCAGAGGCTGCTGGGAAGGCACTTTCAACCGTGGGTGGACCTAGGCCCCCCTTCTCTGCCGCGCCATTTTTTTCCTTCCACACTTGCCTCTACCTCCCCTTACAAGACTTATCTCTCCTTTTTGGCTTTATTGCCACATTGGGGTGCCCCCCGGTAGGCACGACATGCCCCATGGGTGCGAACCAGGGATGCCAGGATCCCCGCGTCCCCACGCAGGGGCTGTTGGGAAGGCACTTTCACCCATGGGGGACCCAGTTCCCCTCCTCTGTCGCGGTGTTTTTTCTTCCTTCCACAGGTGCCTCTACCTCCCCTTTCAAGCCTTATCTTCCCTTCTAGGATTTCTTGCCACGTTGGGGTGCCCAGGTCAGAGGCAACATGCACCGTCAGTGTGAACCGGGACACCAGCATCCCTGGGGCTCCACCCAGGGGCTCCTGGGAAGGCACTTTCGTCCATGGGGGGCCCCAGGCCCTCCTCCTCTTCCGCACAATTGTTTTTCCTTCCACAGTTGCCTCTACCTCCCCTTTGAAGCCTTATCTTCCCTTCTGGGCCTTCTTGCCGCTTTGGGGTCCCCCCCGCAGGTGGGACACCCACCGTGTTTGTGAACCAGGGATGCCAGGATCCTTGGGGTACTGAACAGGGCCTGCTGGGAAGGCACTTTCGTCAGTGGGGGACCCGGGTCCCCCTCTGCTGCAGCGCCATTTTTTTTCCTTCCACAGGTTCCTCTACCTCCCCTTTGAAGCCTTATCTTCCCTTCTGGGCCTTCTTGCCTCTTTGGGGAGCCCCCCCCTTGGGAGCGACATGTACCTTGGGTGCGAACCAGGGATGTGAGGATCCCTGGGGCCCCACTCATTGGCTACTGGGAAGGCAGTCTCATCTGTGGGAGGACCTAGGCCTCTCTCCTAGGCCACATCGTTTTTTTTCCTTCCACAGATGCCTCTACCCCCCCACCCCCTTTCAAGCCTTATCTCCCCTTATGGGCCTTCTTGCTACTTTTGGGTTCCCCCACGGTGGGGGGGCACGCACCGTGGGTGCGAACCAGGGACGCCAGTATCTCCGGGGCCCCGTGCAGGGGCTGCTGGGAAGGCACGTTTGTCCGTGGTGGGACCCAAGCCCCCCTTATCTGCCACGCCATTTTTTTTCCTTCCACAGGTGCCTCTACCTCCCATTTCAACCATTATCTCCTCATATGGTCCTTCTTGTCACTTTGGGGTGCCCCTCCATGGCCACGACACGAACCGTGGGTGAGAAACAGGGAGGCCAGGATTCCCGGGGCCTCGCCCATGGGCTGCTGGGAAGGCACTTTTGTCTGTTGGGCGACCCAGGACCCCTTCCTCTGCTGCGCCTTATTCTTTACTTCCACAGGTGCCTCTAACTCCCCTTAGAAGCCTTATCTTCCATTCTGGGCCTTCTTGCCACTTTGGGGTGCCCCTCGTAGGAGCGATCCAGGGATGCCAAAATCCCCGGGGCTCCGCGCAGGGGCTCCTGGGAAAGCACTTTCGTCCTTGGGGGAACCCAGGCATCCCTCCTCTGCCGCGCCAGTGTTTTTCCTTCCACAGGTGCCTCTACATCCCCTTTCAAGCCTTATCTCACCTTACGGGCCTTGTTGCCACTTTGGGGTGCCTCCCTATGGTCACGACAGGAACCATGTTTGTGAACCAGGGACGCCAGGATCCCCAGGGCCCTTTGCAGGGGCTGCTGGAAAGACACTTCCGTTTGTGGGGGGACCCAGGCCCCCCTCCTCTGCTGCACCATTTTTTTTCCTTCCACAGGTGCCTCTACCTCCCCTTTCAAGCCTTATCTTCCTTTCTGGGCCTTCTTGCCCCTTTGGGTTGGGCCCTGCATGGGTGACACACACCTGGAGTGTGAACAAGGGATGCCAGGTCCCCGGGGCCACGTCCAGTGGTTGCTGGGAAGGCACTTTCGTGTGGGGGACCCAGACCACCTCCTCTTCAGTGCCATTTTTTTTTTGGTTCCACAGGTGCCTCTACCTCCCCTTTCAAGCCTTATCTTCCCGTCTGGGCCTTCTTCCCGCTTTGGGGTGTCCCCGTGTGTGTGACACGCACTGCAAGTGCGAACTAGGGAAACCAGTATCCCCGAGGCCCCATGCAGGGTCTGCTGGGAAGGCACTTTCGTCCGTGGTGGGACCCAGGCCCCCTCCTCTCTCACGCCATTCTTTTCCTTCCACAGGTGCCTCTACCTCCCCTTTCAAGCCTTATCTTCCCTCTGGGCCTTCTTACCGCTTTGGGGTGCCGCCTGTGGGATTGAAACACACCTTGAGTGTGAACCAGGGATGCCAGCATCCCCGAGGCCTCACGCAGGGGCTGCTGGAAAGGCACTTTCATCCATGGGGAGACCCAGGCCCCCCTCCTATGTCACGCCATATATTTTCCTTCCACAAGTGCCTCTAACTCCGCTTTCAAGACTTGTTTTCTCTTCTCGGCCTTCTGCCACTTTGGGGTGCCCCCTGTGGGTTTGACACGTACCATTGTTGAGAACCAGGGAGGCTAGGATCCCCAGGACCCTGTGCAGGGGCTGCTGGGAAAGCACATTCTTCTGTGGGAGGACCCAGACCCCCCTCCTCTGCCGTCCCATATTTTTTCTTCCACAGGTGCCACCACCTCCTCTTTCAAACCTTATATTCTGTTCTGGGCTATCTTGACGCATTGGGGTGCCCTCCGTATGCACGACCAGCACCGTGGGTGTGAACCAGTGATGCCAGGATCCCCGGGGCCCCACGCCGGAGCTGCTGGGAAGTCACTTTCATCCGTTGGGGGACCCAGGACCCCCTCCGGTTTTTTTCCTTCCACAGGTGCCTCTACCTCCCCTTTCAAGCCTTGTCTTCCATTCTGTCCCTTCTTGCCACTTTGAGCTGCCCCCGCAGGCAAAACACGCACCGTGGGTACGAACCAGGGATGCCTGGATTCCCAGGGCCCCGCTGCTGGGAAGGCACTTTCGTCTGTTGGGGACCCAGGCTCCCCTCCTCTGCCACGCCTTTTTTTTTTTTCCCTTCACAGGTGCATCAGTCTTCCCTTTCAAGCCTTATCTTCTTTTCTGGGTTTTCTTGTCACTTTGGGGTGCCCCACGTGGGTGCAACATGCACCATGGGTGCGAACCAGGGATGGAAGGATCCCTGGGGCCCTGCCCAATAGCTGCTGGGATAGCACTATCGTCCATGGGGGAACACAGGTCCCCATTCTCTGCCGTGCCATTTTTTTTCCACAGGTGCCTCTACCTTCCTTTTCAAGCCTTGTCTTCCCTTCTGGGCCTTCTTGCCACATTGGGCTGACCCCATGGGCATGACACGCACCGTGGTTGCAAACCAGGGATGCCAGGATTCCCAAGGCTCCGCACAGGGCTGCTGGGAACGCACTGTCGTCCGTGGGGAGACATAGGCCTCCTTTCTCCGCCACACCGTATATTTTCTTTACAAAGATACCTCTACCTCCCTTTTCAAGCCTTATCTTCCCTTCCGGGACTTCTGGCCACACTGGGCTGCCCCCACGGTAGCGACATGCACTGGTGGGTATGAACCAGGGATGCCAGGATTCCCAGGGTCCCACGCAGGGGCTACTAGGAAGGCACTTTCGTCCTTGGGGGACCCAGGCCCCCCTCCTCTGCCAGGCCGTTATTTTTCCTTCCATAGGTGCCTTACCTCCCCTTTAAAGCCTTTTCTTTAATTCTGTTTCTTCTTCCTGCTTTGGGGCGAACCTCGTGGTGGCAACAAGCAACTTGGCTGTGAACCAGGGACTCCAGGATCTCCGAGGCCCCGTGAAGGGGCTGCTGGGGAGTCACTTCGGTTCATGGGGTGACCCATGCCCCCCTTCTCTGCCATGCCGTTTTTTTCCATCCACAGGTGCCCCACCTCACCTTTCAAGCCTTATAGTCCCTTCTGAACCCTCTTGCCCCTTTGCGGTAATGCCGTTGTCACGACATGCACCGTGGGTGTGAACCAGGTATGCCAGAATTGCCTGGGCCACGCGTAGGGTCTCCTGGGAAGGTACTTTCGTCTGTGGGGGCACCCAGGCCTCCTTCCTCTGCCAGGTTGTTTTTTTCCTTCCACAAGTGCCTCTACCTCCCCTTTCAAGCCTTATGTTTCCTTCTGGGCCTTCTTGCCACATTGGGGTGCCTCCTGCGGGTGCAACAAGCACTGTGGGTGGGAACCAGGGATGCCAGGATCGCCGGGGCCACGTGCAAGGGCTACTGGGAAGGCACTTTCGTCCTTGGGAGGACTCAGGCTCCCCTTTTCAGCCATGCCCTTTTTTTTCCTTCCACTGGTGCCTCCACATCACATTTCAATCCTTATCGTCACTTCTGGGCCTTCTTGCCGCTTTGGGATGACCCTGTTGTCGTGACATTCACCATGGGTGTGAGCCAGGGATGCCAGGGTCCCCAGGGCCCCATGCAGCAGCTGCTGGGAAGGCACATTCGTCCGTGAAGGGACCCAGACCCCCCTCCTGTGCCGCGCTGTTTTTCTTCCTTCCACAGGTACCTCTACCTCCACTTTCAAGGCTTCTCTTCCCTTGTGGGCCTTCTTGCCGCTTTGGGGTACACCTCTGGGTGCAACATACATGGTGGGTGCAAACCAGGGACATCAGGATCCCCAGGGCCCTATGCAGTGGTTGCTGGGAAGGCACATTCGTCCGTGCAGGGACCCATGCCCCCTTCCTCTGCCAGACACCTCCCCTTTCAAGCCTTATCTTCTTTTCTGGGTCTTCTTGATGATTTCGGGTGCCACTGCAGGCGCAACATGCACTGTGGGTGCGAACCAGGGATGCCTGGATGCCAGGGGGCCGTGCACAGGGGCTGTTGGGGAGGAACTTTCATCCTTGGGAGAACCCAGGCCCCCATTTACTGCCACGCCGTTTCCTTTTCTTCTACAGATGTCTTTAGCTCTCCTTTCAAGTCTTATCTTCCATTCTGGCCCTTCTTGCCGCTTTGGGGTGGCCCCCATGGGGGCGACACGCACCATGGTTGTGAAACAGGGATGCCAGGATCCCCGTGTCCCCGCTACGGGGCTGCTGGAAAGGCACGTTCATTTGTAGGGGGACCCAGGAACCTCTCCTCTGCCAATTTTTTCCTTCACAGGTGCGTCTATCTCCCCTTTCAGGCTTTATCTTCTCTTCTGGATCTTCCTGCCACTTTGGGATGCCTCCCGCGAGCGCAACACACACCATGGGTGCAAATGAGGGATGCCAGTATCCCCGGAGCTCCACACAGGGGCTGCTGGGAAGGCACTTTCGTCCGTGGGGGGACCCAAGAACCCCTCCTCTGCCGCGCCATTTTTTTTTCCTTCCACACGTGCCTCTACCTCCACTTTCAAGCCTCATCTTCCATTCTGGGATTTCCTCCCCTTTGGGGGGTACCCTTGTGGGCATGACATGCACCGTGGGTGCGATCCAGGGATGCCAGGATCCCTGGGGCCCAGAGCAGGTGCTGTTGGGAAGGCACTTTCGTCTTTGGGGGGACCCAGGCCACCCTCCTCAGCTGCACCTTTGTTTTTCTTTCCACAGGTGCGTCTACCTCCCCTTTCAAGCCGTATCTTCGCTTCTGGCCACTCTTGCTGCTTTGTGGTGCGTTCCGCATGGGCAACATTCAACGTGGGTGCCAAGCAGGGGCGCTAGGATCACCGCACCCCTGCGCAGTGGCTGCTGGGAAGGAACTTTTCATCCGTTGGGAGACCTGGCCACCCCTCCTCTGCCGTGCCATTTTTTTTCCTTCCACAGGTGCCTCTACCACCCTTTAAAGCCTTGTCTTCCCTTCTGGGCCTTCTTACCACTTTGAGGTGCCACCCATGGGCTTGAAACACAAACAAACACACTTTGAGTGTGAACCAGGGATGCCAGGGTCCCTGGGGCCCCACGTAGGGGCTGCTGGTAAGGCACTTACGTCTGTGGGGGACCCATGAGCTGTCCACTGCCGTGCTGATTTATTTCCTTCCGCAGGTGCCTCTACCTCCCCTTTCAAGACTTATCTTCCCTTCTGGGCCTCCTTGCCACATTGAGGTGCCCCTCCTGGGTGTGATATGCACCAAGGGTGCGAAAAAGGGGCGTCAGGATCCCTAGGCCCACCTGCAGGGTCTGCTGGGATGGCAACTCCATCCTAGTGGGGACCCAGGCAACCCTCCTCTGCCTTGCCATTTTTTTTCCTTCCACTTCCACAGATGCCTCTACCTCCAATTTGGAGCCTTATCTTCCCTTCTGGGCCTTCTTGCAACATTGGTGGTGTGACATGCACCATGGGTGCGAACCAGGATGCCAGGATCCTTGGGGCTCCATGCGGGGTCTGCTGGGAAGGCACTGTTTTCCGTGGGGGTCCTAGACTTCCCTACTCTACCATTCCATTTTTTTCCTTGCACAGGTGCCTTTACATCCCCTTTGAAGCCTTATGTTGACTTCTTGGCCCTCTTGCCACTTAGGAGTGCCGCCTGTGGGCGTGAATGCACCATTGGTGTGAACCAGTGACACCAGGATCCCCAGGACCCCACGCAGGGGCTGGTGGGAAGGCACTTTCGTCCGTTGGGAGGAACCAGGACCCCATCCTCGGCCGTGCCATTTATTTTCCTTCCACAAGTGCCTCTACCTCCCCTTTCAAGCCTTATCTTCCCTTCTGGGCTCTCTTGCCACACTGGGTTGCCCCTGTGGTTGCAACTCGCATCGTGGGTGTGAACCAGGGACACCAGGATGCCCAGGGCCACTCACAGGGGATGCTGGGAAATCACTTTTGTACGTGGGGAGACCCAGGCCTCCTCCTCTGCCACGCTGTTATTTTTCCTTCTGCAGGTGACTCTACCTCCTTTCAAGCAGTATCTTGCCATCTGGGCATTCTTGCTGCTTTGGGGTGGCCCCTGTGGGAGTGACATGCACTGTGGGTGGGAACCTCTGATGCTAGTATCCCTGAGTCCCAGCGCAGGGGCTGCTGAGAAGGTACTTTCGTTCATGGGGGGACCCATGCCCCCCTCCTCTCCTGCGTCATTTTTTTTCCTTCTACAGGTTCCTCTACCTCCCCTTTCAAGACTTAATTTCCATTCTGGGCATTCTCAATGCTTTGGGGTACCTTCTGTGGGCGTGACATGCACTGTGGGTGTGAACCAGGGATGCCAGCATTGCCGGGGCCCCGCGCAGGGGCTGCTGGGAAGGCACTTCGTAATTGCGGGGAACTAGGCCCCCTTCATCTGCTGCACAGTTTTTTCCATCTGCAGGTGACTCTACCTCCTTTCAAGCAGTATCTTGCCATCTGGGCATTCTTGCTGCTTTGGGGTGGCCCCTGTGGGAGTGACATGCACTGTGGGTGGGAACCTCTGATGCTAGTATCCCTGAGTCCCAGCGCAGGGGCTGCTGAGAAGGTACTTTCGTTCATGGGGGGACCCATGCCCCCCTCCTCTCCTGCGTCATTTTTTTTCCTTCTACAGGTTCCTCTACCTCCCCTTTCAAGACTTAATTTCCATTCTGGGCATTCTCAATGCTTTGGGGTACCTTCTGTGGGCGTGACATGCACTGTGGGTGTGAACCAGGGATGCCAGCATTGCCGGGGCCCCGCGCAGGGGCTGCTGGGAAGGCACTTCGTAATTGCGGGGAACTAGGCCCCCTTCATCTGCTGCACAGTTTTTTTTCCTTCCACAGGTGCCTCTGCCTCCCCTTTCAAGCCTTATCTTCCCTTGTGGGCCTCCGTGCCCATTGGGGTGCCCCCCATGTGCGTGACAAGCACTATGGGTGTCAACAAGTGATGCCAAGATCCCCAGAGCCCCACGCAAGGTCTCCTGGAAGGCACCTTCATCTGCGGGTGGACCCAGGCTCCCCTCCTTTGCCTCGCCTTTTTTTCCTTCCAAAGGTGCCTCTACCTCCCCTTTTAAGCCTTATCTTCCCTTCTGGGCCCTGTTGCCACACAGAGGTGCCCCACGCATGGGCGACACACACCATATTTGTGAACCAGAAATGCCAGGATCACTGGGGCCCTGTGCAGGGGCTGGGGGGCAGGCACTATCCTCCGTGGGTGGACCTAGGCCCCCCTCCTTGGCCACGCCATTTTTTTTCCTTCCACAGGTGCCTCTACCTCCCCTTTCAAGTCTTATCTTCCCTTCTGGGCCTTCCTGCCACTTTGGGCTGCCTCCCACTGGAGCGACACACACCATAGTTGTGAACCAGAGATGATAGGTTCCCAGGGGCCTCGCACAGAGGCGGCTGGGAAGGCACTTTCATCCTTGGGGTGACTCAAATCCCCCTCCTTGGCCACGCCATTTTTTTTTTCCTTCCACAGTTGACTCTACCGCCCCTTTCAAGACTTATCTTCCCTTCTGGGCCTTCTTGGCACAATAGGTTGCCCCCTGCGATTGCAACTCGCTCCGTGGGTGTGAACCAGGGACACCAGGAGGCCCGGGGCCCAACGCAGAGGCTTCTGGGAAGGCACTTTCTTCCGTGGGAGGGAGGGGCAGGCCCCTCTCCTCTGCCGTACCAGCCCAAAACAGCACGGGGGCTTGAAAGGGTAGGTCGAGGCACCTGTGGTGTGGCAGGTAAACAGAAACCGCGCGACAGAGGTCTACCCCCACAGGCGAAAGTGATTCAGCAGCGCACATGCGCAGGGCCGAGGGGACCCTGGGCCTCCCGAGTTCACTGCCACAAAGCACCTTGGGCCCACGGGGGCCAGCCGAAGGCAGCAGGGAGGCTTGAAAGGGGATGTCGGGGCACCTGTGGTGTGGCAGGAAAACAGAAACGGCACGGCAGAAGTCCCCACCCACGGGCAAAATTGTCTCCCCAAGCTGGGTCTCCTAGTTTTGTGCCCACGGAGTGCCTTGGGCCAGTGGGGGCCAGCCCAAGATGGCAGGGAGGCTTGAAAGGGGAGGTTGAGGCGCCTGTGGTGTGTCAGGAAAATAGAAAAGGCGCAGCAGCAAAGGTCCCCTTGCCACAAGCGAAAGTGCCTCCCCACCGCTCATGCACAGAGCCCAGGGTACCCTGGGACTCCCAGGTTCACACACACGGAGTGCCTCGGGCTAGGTAGGGCCAGCCCAAAGCAGAAGGGATGCTTGAAAGGGGAGTTCGAGGCACCTGTGGTGTGACAGGAAAACAGAAACGGAGTGGCAGAAGTCCCCCCACCATGAGCAAAAGTGACTCCCCACAGCGCATGCACAAGGCCCAGTGGACCCTGGGTCTCCCAGATTGATGCCCACTGAGCGCCTCGGGCCCAAAGGGGCAAGCCCAAGGCGGCAAGGCAAGGAGGCTTGAAAGGAGAGTTCGAGGCACCTGTGGTATGACAGGAAAACAGAAACGACGTGGAAGAGGTCTCCCCCGGCTAGCGAAAATGCCTCCCGACCACACATGCATGGGGCCCAGGGTACCCTGGACCTCGCTGGTTCCTGGACATACAGTGCTTTGGGCGCACGGGGGCCAGCCCAAGGAGGCAGGGAGGCTTGAAAGGAAAGGTTGAGGCACCTGTGGTGTGGCAGGAAAACAGAAACGGCATGGCAGAGGTCCCCCACCACGGGCAAAAGTGCCTCACATGCATGGTGTCCAGAGGACCCTGGGCCTCCCAGCTTTGTGTTGCAGAGTGCTTCAGGCCTATGGGGTCCAGCCTAATGTGGCAGCGACACTTGAAAGGGGAGATCGAGGCGATTGGGGTATGACAGGAGAACAGAAATGGCGAGGCAGAATTCCCCACCCATGGACTAAAGTGCCTACCTACTGTGCACGTGTGGGGCCCCAGGGACCCTGAGTCTCCCAGGTTTGCCCCAACGGAGGGCCTTGGGCCCACAGGGACAAGCCCAAAGCAGCTGGAAGGCTTGAAATGGGAGGTTGTGGCACTGTGGTGCGGCAGGAAAACAGAAACGGTGCAAAAGAGGTCACCCACCAGGGGCGAAAGTGCCTCCCCTCCGCTCATGCACTGGGCCCAGGTGACTCTGGGCCTCTCAGGTTCATGCCCATGGAGTTCCTTGGGCCCACGGGTCCAGCCCAAGGCGGCAGGGAGGATTGAAAGGGGAGATTGAGGCAACTGTGGTGTGGCAGGAAAACAGAAATGGTGCGGCAGAGATCCCTCTCCTCGGGCAAAAGTCCCTCCCCATTGTGCATGCGAGGGGCCCAGGGGACCTTGGGCCTCCCAGGTTCTCAACCAGGGAGCGTCTCAGGCCCACAGGGTCCAGCTGAAGGCGGCATGGAGGCCTGAATGGGCTGGTCGAGGCGCCTGTGGTGTGGCGGGAAAAGAGAAACGGCACGGTAAAGGGCCCGCCCCACGGGAGGAATTGTCTCCCCACCGGGCATGCGCGCAGTCCAGGGGATCCTGAGCCTCCTAGGTTCGCACCTACAGAGCGCCTCAGGCCCACGGGAGCCAGCCTAAAGCAACAGGGCTGCTTGAAAGGGGAGGTCGAGGCGCCTGTGGTGTGGAAGGAAAACAGAAAAGGCGCAGCAGAAGTCCCCACCCACGGGCGAAAGTGCCTCCCCACCGTGCATGCGTGGGGCAAAGGGAACCCAGAGCCTCCCAGGTTCATGCCCACGGAGGGCCTGGAGTCCACGGGGGCCAGCCCAAGGCAGCAGGGAGGCTGTAAAGGGGAGGTCGAGGCACCTCTGGTGTGACAGGAAAACAGAAAAGGTGCAGCAGAGTTCCTCCCCATAATCGAAAGTGACTCCACACAGTGCATGCGTGGGGGCCAGACGACCATGGGTCTCCCAGGTTCGTGTCCATGGAGCGCCTCAGGCCAGCGGGGGGCCAGCCCAACGGGGCAGGGAGGCTTGAAATGGGAGGTTGAGGAGCCCGTGGTGTGGCAAGAAAACAGAAACGGCGTGGCAGAGGTCCTACCCCAGGGGCAAAAGTGCCTGCCCACAGCGCATGCGCAGGGGCAGGGGACCCTGGGCCTCCCAGGTTAGTGACCATGGAGCGCCTCGGGCCCAAGTGGGCCAAAAGGAAAAAAAAACCGGCACAGTAGGGCTGGGGTCTTGGCCCCTGGCCCCAACCACGCCACCCCTGCCACGCATGCGTGGAGTCGCGAATAACCTGGGGTCCCGGGTTTGCGCCGCCAGAGCGGCTGGGCCCCTCGGGGTGCCACCCAAAGTGACATGGGGGCTTGAAAGGAGAGGATGAGGCACCGGTTTAAGGAAAAAAAACCGGTGCAGTAGAGCAGGGGTCTTGGCCCCTGGCCCCCACACGCCCTCTCTGTCGTGCATGCGCGGTGTCCCGGGTTCGAGGCCCTGGCGTGGCTGGACACCGCGGGGGGCCACCCAAAGAGACAGGGAGACTTGAAACGGGATGTCGAGGCACTGGTGGAAGGAAGAAAAAACAGGCAAGGCAGACCAGGGGTCTTGGCCCCTGGACCCCGCATACCAACCCTGCCAAGCATGCATAGGTTCCCGGGTTCATGCCACCAAGTGGCTGGGCCCTGGGGGGCATCGCACAAAGTGGCAGGGATGTTTAAAAGGGGAGGTCGAGGCAGAGCAGGGGTCTTGGCCCTGGCCCCCCACCAGGCCCCACCTGCCGCGCATGCGCCGGGTCCCTGGTTCCCTGGGGTCCCAGGTTCGCTCCCCCAGAGTGGCTGGGCCACGCACGGTGCAACCCAAAGTGGCAGGGAGGCTTGAAAGGGGAGGTCGAGGTAGGGGTGGAAGGAAAATTAACCAGTGTGGCAGAGCAGAGTTTTTGGCCCCCTCCCCCACCAAGCCGTTCCTGCCGTGCATGCATTGGGTCCCGGGGACTCTGGGGTCCCGGGTTCGTGCCCTGGAGTGGCTGGGCCCTTGGGGCACTGCCCTAAGCGGCAGGAATGCTTGAAAGGAGAGGTCGAGGCACCGGTGGAATAAATAAAACGGGCGAGACAGAGAAGAGGTCTTGGCACCTGGCCAACCCCACACACCCTGCCATGCATGTGTGGGGTCTCAGAGACCCTGGGGTCCTGGGTTCGTGCCCCAGGAGTGACTGGACCCCGTGCGGGGCCGCCAAAGGGGCAGGCAGGCTTGAAAGGAGAGGTCGAAGCACAGGTAGATGGAATAAAAACCGGCGAGGCAGAGCAGGGGTCTTGGCCCCTCGCAACCCCCATGCCACCCCTTCCGCGAATGCGTGGGGTCCTGGGTACCCTGGGGTCCCGTGTTCGTGTCCCCGGAGCGGCTTGGCCCCGGGGGGCTCTGCCCAAAGCGTCACGGAAGCTTGAAATGGGAGGTCGAAGCACCGGTGGAAGGAAAAAAAAACTGCACAGCAAAGAAGAGGTCTTGGCCCCTGGTCAACACCACGCCCCACATGCCATGCATTCGCGTGTTCCTGGGGACCCTGGAGTCCGGGATTCGTGCCCCTGGAGCGGCTAGACCCCGCGGGGGGCCGCCCAAAGGGGCTGGGAGGCTTCAAAAGGGAGGTTGAGTCTCCAGTGGAAGAAAAAAAAACAGGCGAGGCAGAGCAAGGGTCTTGGCCCCTGGCCACCCCCACGCCGCCCCTTTCGCGAATGTATGGGGTCCGGGGAGTGGCTTGGCCCCCAGGGGCCCCGTCCAAAGCGGCACGGAGGCTTGAAAGGGGAGGTTGAGTCACCGGCGGAAGGAAAAAAAAACAGCGCAGCAGAGAAAGGGTCTTGGCCCCTGGTCAACACCACGCCCCACCTGCCACACATGCTTATGTTTCTGGGGACCCTCGGGTTTGGGATTCGTGCCCCCGGAGTGGCTGGACCCCGCGGGGGGCCGTCCAAATGGGCTGGGAGGCTTCAAAGGGGAGGTTGAGTCACCAGTGGAAGGAAAAAAGCCGGCGAGGCAGAGCAGGGGTCTTGGCCCCTGGCTCCCTCAAGCCTCCCCTGCAACGCATGCGCAGAGTCCTAGGTTCACACCCCCGGAGGGGCTGAGCCCAGCGGGTTGCCGTCCAAAGAGGCAGCGAGGCTTGAAAAGAGAAGTCGAAGCTCCAGTAGAAGGAAATAAAAACGCCACTGTCGAGCAGTGGTCTTGGCCCCTGGCCCACACCAAGCCCCCCATGCTGCGCATGCGCGGGGTCTCAGGGACCCTGGGTCTGGTGTTCCCACTCCTGGAGTGGCTGGGCCCTGAGCGGTGACGCCCAAAGCGGAAGGGAAGCTTGAATGTGGAGGTCGAGGCACTGATGGAAGGACGAAAAACCGGCACAATAGAGCAAATTCTTGGCCTCTGGCCAGCCCCACGCCCCCCTTTCCGCATATGCATGGGGTCCCGGGGACCCTGGGTCCCAGTTTCATGCCCAAAGAGCGGCTGGACCCCGCGGGTGGCCGCTCAAAGAGTCAGGGAGGCTTGAACGGGGAGGTCGAGACACCAGTGGAAGGAAATAAACTGGTGAGGCAAAGCAGGTGTCTTGGCACCTGGTCACCCATCTCTCCTGCTACGCATGCGTGGGGTCCCGGGTTCATGTCCCCAGAGTGGCTGGGCCCTGCGGGGTGCCACCCAAAGCGGCAGGGAAGCTTGAAAGGGGAGGTCAAGGCACCGGTTTAAGGAAAAAAAACGGCGCGGTAGAGTAGGGTTCTAGGCCCCTGGCCACCCCCAGGCCACACCTGCCGCGCATGAGTGGGGTCCCGGGGACCCTGGTGTCCCGGGTTCGCGTCCCCTCAGTGGCTGGGCCCCGGAAGGCGCCGCTAAAACTGGCAAGGAGACTTGAAAGGGGAGGTTGAGGCACACGTGGAAGGAAAAATTACCGGCACGGCAGAGCAAGGGCCTTGGCCCCTGGCCAACCCCACGCACCCTCTGTCGCGCGTGCGCGGGGTCCCGGGTTCGCGCTGCCGGAGTTGCTGGACCCCGCGGAGGGCGGCCCAAAGAGGCAGGGATGCTTGAAAGGGAAGGTTGAGGCACTGGAGTAAGGAAAAAAACCGACGAGGCAGAGCAGAGGTCTTGGCCCCTGGCCCCCGCCACCCACAACGTGCCATGCATGCGTGGCGTCCCAAAGACCCTGAGGTCCCGGGTGTGCGCCGCCGGAGCTGCTGGGCCCCGTGGGGTGCCACCCAAACCGGCAGGGAGGCTTGAAAGAGGAGGTCGAGGCACCTGTAGAATGAAAAAAAAACTGGCGTGGTAGAGCCGGCGTCTTGGCCCCTGGCCCCCACCACGCCACACCTGCAGCACATGCACAGGGTCCCGTGTTCACACCCCCGGAGTGGCTGGGCCCTAGGAAGCCCCACCCAAAGAGGCAGGGAGGCTTGAATGGGAGGTCGAATCACCGGTGAAAGGAAAAAAAAAAGCCGTGGTAGAGCAGGGGTCTTGGCCCACGGCCCACATCACGCCATCCCTGCCATGCATGTACGGGGTCCTGGACATCCTAGAGTCCCGGATTCGCGACCCCGGAGTGGCTTGGCCTCGCGGGGGGCCGCACATAGAGGCAGAGAGGCTTGAAAGGGGAGGTCGAGGAACCAGTGAAAGGAAAAAAAACTGGCGCGGTAGAGCGGGGGTCTTGGCTCATGGCCGCACCCACACCGCCCCTGCTGCACATGCGCGGGATCCTGGGGACCCTGGGGTCCCAGGTTTGCACCGCCGGAGTGGCTAGATCCCACGGGGGGCCGCCCAAAGAGGCAGGGAGGCTTGAAAGTTGAGGTCGAGGCCCCGGTGGAAGGAAAATAAACTGGCGAGGCAGAGCAGGGGTCTTAGCCGCTGGCCTTCCCCACGCCCCCCCGCCCGCCATGCATGTGCAGGGTCCTAGGGACCCTGAGGTCTCGGGTTCACACCCCCAGAGCGGCTGCACCCCACAAGGAGCCGCCCAAAGAGGCAGGGAGTCTTGAAAGGGGAGATCGAGGCACCCGTGGAAGGAAAAAAAAACACCGAAGGAGAGCAGGGGTCTTGGCCCCTGGCCCCCCTCATGCCACCCCTGCCGCTCATGTGCGGGGTCCTGGGGACCCTGGGGTTCGGGGTCCATGCCTCCGGAGTGGCTGGGCCCTGCGGGGTGCCCAAAGCGGCAGGGATGCTTGAAAGGGGAGGTCGAGGCACCGGTGGAAGGAAAAAAATCCGCCGTGGTAGAGCACGGTTCTTGGAGCCTGCACCCCCCATGCCGCCCCTGCCGCGCAAGCGCGGGGTCCAGGGATTCTGAGGTCGCGGGTTCGTGCCCCTGGAGGGACTGGACCCAGCAGGGTGCCGCCCAAAGAGGCAGGGAGGCTTGAAATTGGAGGTTGAGTTAACGGTGGAAGGAAATAAAACCGGCGAGGCAGAGCAGGGATCATGGCCCCTGGCCCCTCACACGCACACCCTGCCACACATGCGCGGTGTTCCAGGGACCCTGGGGTCCCCCGTTCACGTCCCTGGAGGGGGTGGTCCCCGCGGGGTGCCCGCCAAAGCGGCAGGGAGGCTTGAAAGGCCAGGGGTCCCCGGTTCGCACCCCACAAAGAGCCGCCCAAAGAGGCAGGGATTCTTGAAAGGGGAGGTCGAGGCACCCGTGGAAGGAAAAAAATACTGGCGAGGCAGAGCAGGGGTTTTGGCCCCTGATCCCCCCCTCCCCCGAGCCCCCTGCTGCGCATGCGCAGGGTGCCACGACTGTGGGGTTCTGGATTCGCTCCGCCAGAACAGCTGGACCTCGTGGGGTGCTGCCCAAAAAGGCAGGGAGGCTTGAAAGGGGAGGTGTAGTCACCGGTGGAAGGAAGAAAACCTGACGATGTAGAGCAGGGGTCTTGGCCCCTGGCCTTCCCCACCGCCACCCCTGCCGAGCATGATCGTGGTCCAGGGGACCCTGCTGCCAAAGAAGCAGGGAGTCTTGAAAGGCCAGGGGTCCCGGGTTGGTGCCTCAGGACTGGCTGTACCCCGCGTGGGGCCGCCCAAAGAGGCAGGGAGGCTTGAAAAGGTAGGTCGAGGCACTGGTGGAAGGAATAAAAACTGGCGAGGCAGAGCAGGGGTCTTTGCCCCTGGCCCCCACCAAGCCCCACCTGCCATGCATGTGCGGGGTCCCAGGGACACTGGGGTCCCAGGGACACTGGCGTCCCAGATTCACTCCCCCAGAGCAGCTGAACACCGCAGGGGGCCGCCCAAAGAGGCAGGCAGGCTTGAAATGGGAGGTCGAGGCACTGGTGGAAGGAAAAAACACCAGCGAGTCAGAGCAGTGTTCGGGGCCCCTGGCTCCCCCCGCCGCGCATGCGCGGGTCCCGGGGACATCAGGATTCCGGGTTCGTGTCCATGGAGCCGCTGGGCCCCTGGCCCACCCGTGCAGCGCAGGCATCGGTCCCGGGGGATCCCACGTGGGGCCAGGGCCCCGACCCTTGCTCTGCCGCGCCGGGTTTTTTTTTTTTTACTCCACCATTGTCTCGGCCTCCCCTTTCAAGCCTCCCTGCGGCCTTGGGCGGCCCCCAGCGGGACCCAGCCGCTCCAGGGGCTCGAACCTGGGACCCCGGGGTGCCCAGGACTCGTGCGTCCACAGCAGGGATAGGCTAGGGACCCCGACCCTGCTCTGCCGCGCCGAGTTATTTTTCCTTCCACCGGTGCCTAGGCCTCCCTTTTCAAGACTCTCTGCCGCCTTGTACAGCCCCCCGGGGGGCCCAACCGCCCCAGAGGAGCGAACTCAAGACCCCAGTTTCCCAGGCAACCCACGCATGCGTGGCAGGGGGCAGCCAGAGGCCCCAAAACCCGCTCTGCCACACTGGGTTGTTCTTCCTTCCAGCGGTGCCTCGGCCTCCCCTGTCAGGCTTCCCTCTTTGGGCGGTCCCCTGCGGGGCCGAGCCGCTCTGGGGGCGCGAACCCGGGACCCCAAGTTCCCTGGGACCCCACGCAGGTGCGGCAGGGGCGGCGTGGAGTGGGTCAGGGGCCAAGACAACTGCTCTACCGCGCCGGTTTTTTTTTCCATCCACCGGAGACTCAACCTCCCCTTTCAAGCCTCCCTGCCGCTTTGGACGGCAACCTGCGGGGCCCAGCAGCTCCAGGGGCGCTATCCAGAGACTCCAGGGTACCCGGAACCCCGCGCATGCGCGGTAGGGGCGGCGAGGGAGTGGCCAGGAGCCGGTTTTTCTTCCTTCCACCGGTGGCTCGACCTCCCCTTTCAAGACTCTGTGCCGCTTTTGGCTGCAACCCTCGGGGCCCTGCCAATCCGGTGGCGCGAACCTGGGACCCCAGGGGGGTCGGCGTCAGGGTCGGCGTAAGCAGGGCCAGGGGCCAAGACCCCTGCTCTACCGTGCCGTTTTCTTCTGTTAACCGGTGCCTCGACATCCCTTTCAAGAGTCCCTGCAGCTTTGGGCGGCACCCTGCATGGCCCAGCCTCTCCGGGGGCATGAACCCTGGACCCCAAGGTCCCCAGGAAACCACGTATATGCGGCAGGGAGGGCGTGAGGGGGTCCAAGGACCAAGACCCCTGCTCTGCCTCGCCAGTTAATTTTCCTTCCACCGGTGCCTCGACCTCCCATTTCAAGCCTCCCTGCCTCTTTAGGCGGCACCTTGCGGGGTCCAGCCTCTACGGGGGCGGAAATCCGGGACTCCAGGGTTCGCTGGACCCCACGTGTGCTCTACAGAGGGGGCGTGGGTGGGGCCAGTCGCCAATACCCCTGCTCTGCCTCGCCGGATTTTTTCCTTCCACCTGTGCCTGGACCTCCCTTTAGAAGCCTCCCTGCCCCTTTGGGCGGCCCCCGCGGTCTCCAGCCGGTCCGGGGGTGCGAACGTGGGACCCCTGTGTCCCAGGGACCCCGCGCATGCATGGAAGCGGTGGCGTGGTGGCCATGGGCGAAGACCTCTGCTCTACCGTGGCGGTTTTTTTTTCCTTCTATCAGTGCCTCACCCTCCACTTTCAAGCCTCGCTGCCTCTTTGGGCAGTACCCTGCTGGGTCCAGCCGCTCCGGGGTCGTGAACCCTGGACCCAGGTTCTCAGAGACCTTGCGCAAGCGCAGCAGATTGGGCGTGGGGTGGGGCCAGGGGCCAATACCCCTGCCCTGCGTCTCTTTTTTTTTCCTTCCACTGGTGCCTTGATCTCCCCTTTCAAGCCTCCCTGTCACTTTGGGCGGCAAACCCGGGGCCCAGCCTCTCCGGGGGCACGAGCCCAGGACCCTAGGGTCTCCGAAACCCTACGCATGTGCGGTAGGGTGGGTGTTGCGGGGTGCCTGGGGCCAAGACCCCTGCTCTGTCTTGCCGGGTTTTTTTCCTTCCACCGATGCCTCGACCTCCCCTTTCATGCCTCCCTGCCTCTTTGGGCTGCCCCCTGGGGGGTCCAGCCCCTCCTTGGGTGAGAACCCGGGAATCAACGGCCTCCAGGACCCCGCGCATACGTGGCAGGGGGCGCGTGGGGACACGGGCCAAGACCCCTCCTCTGCCTTGCTAGTTTTTTTCCTTCCACCGGTGTCTCGACTTTTCTTTGCCTGGACCTTTCGTTTCAAGCCTCTTACCTGCTTTGGGCGGCGTGCTGCAGGTACCAGCCACTCCGAGGGTGCAAACCCGGAACCCTGCGCATGGGCAGCACGGGGCGCGTGGGATTGGCCAGGGGCAGACCCCTGCTCTGCCGCGCCTGTTTTTTTTCCTTCCGCTGGTGCTTTGACCTCCCATTTCAAGCCTCCCTGCTTCTTTTGGCGGCTCCACGCAATGTCCAGCCACTCCGGGGGCGCAAACCCAGGACCCAAGAGTCCTCGGGACCTCACGCATGCGCGGCAGAGGCTGCATGTGGGGGGTCATGGGCCAAGACTCCTGCTCTACAGTGGCGGATTTTTTCCTTCCACCAGGGCCTACACCTCCCCTTTCAAGACCCCCTGCCTCTCTGGGCGTCGCCCCGCGGGGTCCAGCCACTCTGGGAGCGGGAACCCTAGACCCCACGCATGCGCAGCAGAGGGGCGCATGAAGGGGGCCAGGGCCGAGACCCTGCTTTGCCTCGCCGGTTTTTCCTTCCGCTGGTGCTTTGACCTCCCATTTCAAGCCTCCCTGCTTCTTTTGGCGGCTCCACGCAATGTCCAGCCACTCCGGGGGCGCAAACCCAGGACCCAAGAGTCCTCGGGACCTCACGCATGCGCGGCAGAGGCTGCATGTGGGGGGTCATGGGCCAAGACTCCTGCTCTACAGTGGCGGATTTTTTCCTTCCACCAGGGCCTACACCTCCCCTTTCAAGACCCCCTGCCTCTCTGGGCGTCGCCCCGCGGGGTCCAGCCACTCTGGGAGCGGGAACCCTAGACCCCACGCATGCGCAGCAGAGGGGCGCATGAAGGGGGCCAGGGCCGAGACCCTGCTTTGCCTCGCCGGTTTTTTTTCCTTCCACCAGTGCCTCTACCTCCCCTTTCAAGCCTCCCTGCCTCTTTGGGCGGCCCCCAGCGGGGTCCAGCTGCTTTGCAAGTGCAAACTCGGGACCCCAGGGTACCTGGGACACCTCGACCTCCCCTTTTAAGCCTCCCTGTCGCCTTCGGCTGGCCCCCGTGGGCCCGAGGTGCTCCATGGGCGAGAACCTGGGAGGTTCAGGGTACCCCGGGCCCCACGCGTTGGCAGTGGGGAGGCACTTATGCGCTTTTGGTGGAGGTACCTCTGCCGCGCCGATTCTTTTTTCCTGCCACATCACAGGCGCCTCGACCTCCCTTTTCAAGCCTCCCTGCCACCTTGGGCTGGACCCCGTGCGCTCGAGGCGCTCTGAGTGCGTGAGCATGGGAAGCCCAGGGCCCCACGCATGCACGGTGGGGAAGCACCTTCGTTCGTGGGGCGGGGGGGGACCTCTGTAGCACTCTCTCTGTTTACCTGCCACAACACAAGCGCCTCGACCTCCCCTTTCAATCCTTCCTGCCGCTTTGGGCTGGCCCTGCTGAGCCCGAGGCGCTCTGTGGGCGTGAACCTGGGAGTCCCAGGGTTCCCTGCGCTCCATGCATGAGAGGTGGGGAGGCACTTTCGCCCGTGGGGAGGGGACCTTTCCCCTGTGGGGGGCCACCTCTGCCGCGCAGTTTGTTTACCTGCCACACCACAGGCACCTCGACCTCCCGTTTCAAGACTCCCTGCCCGTTGGGCCCGAGGCACCCTGTGGTCATGAACCTGGGGCTCTCAGGGTCCCCTGGGCCCCATTCATGAGTGGTGGGGAGGCACGTTCCCCCGTGGGGTGGACCTCTGCAGTGCCGCTTCTGTTTTCCTGCCACACCACGGGCATTTTGATCTTCCCTTTCAAGGCTACCTGCCTCCGTAGGCTGGCCCATATGGGCCCGAGGCGCTCCGTGGGCATGAACCTTGGAGGCGCGGAGTCCCCTGGGCTTCACGCATGCACGATGGGGAAGCACTTTCGCCCGTGAGGTGGGACCTCTGCCGCGCCATTTCTGTTTTCCTGCCAAAACACAGGTGCCTCGACTCCCCCTTTCAAGCCTCCTTGCTGCATTGGGCTGGGCCCCTTGGGCCCGAGGTGCTCCGTGGTTGCGAATTTTTGAGGCCCACAGTCCGCTGGGCCCCACGTATGCGCGGTGGGGAGGCACTTTCACCCGTAGAGGGCGGACCTCTGCGGAGCCATTTCTGTTTCCCTGCCACACCACAGGCGCCTCAACATCCCCTTTGAAACCTCCCTGCCGCCTTGGGCTGGCCTCGGTGGGCCCAAGGTACTTTGTGACAGTGAACCTGGGGGGCCCAGGGTCCCCTGGGCCCTGTGCATGCACGCTGTGGAGTCTTTCGCCTGGTGGGGAACCTCTGCGGCGCCATTTCTGTTTACCTGCCACAACACAGGCGCCTCGACCTCCCATTTCAAGCCTCCCTGCTGCTTTGGGCTGGCCCCCCTGGGCCCGAGGCGCTCCGTAGGCCCCATGCGTGAGCAGTGGGGAGGCACTTTCGCCCGTGGGATGGACCTCTGCAGCGCCACTTGTTTTCCTGATACACCACAGGCACTTCGAGCTGCCCTTTCAAGGCTCCCTGCCCCCTTGGGCTGGCCCCTATGGGCCCGAGGCGCTCCGTGGGTATGAACCTGGGAGGCCTAGGGTCCCCTGGGCTTCACACATGCTCGGTGGGTAGCACTTTCGCCCATGGAAGGGATCTCTGCTGGGTCGTTTCTGTTTCCAGCCACACCATTGGCGCCTCGACCTCCCCTTTCAAGTGTCCCTGCCGCCTTGGTCTGGACTCTGTGGGCCCAATTCGCTCCGTGGGCACAAATGTGGGAGGCCTAGGGTCCCCTGGCCCCAGCAAGTGTGGCGGGGGGGCACTTTCGCCCATGGGAGGGATCTCTGCCACGCCTCTTCTGTTTATCTGCCACACCACAGGCGACTCGACCTACCCTTTCAAGCCTCCCTGCCACTTTGGGCTGGCCCCTGTGGGCCCGAGGTGCTCCGTGGGCGGGAACCTGAGAGGCCCAGGGGTCCCTGGGTCCCGCGCATGCGCGGTGGGGAGGCATCTTCGCCCGTGGCGGGGGACCTCTGCCGCAACATTTCTGTTTCCTTGCCACAACACAGGCGCCTCGACCTCCGTTTTCAAGCCTCCGTGACGACTTTGGCTGGCCCCTGTGAGCCCGAGGCGCTCCGTGGGCGCGAACCTTAGAGGACCAGTGTACCCTGGCCCCCACGCATATGCAGTGGGGAGGCACTTTCACGCGTTAAGTGGGGGGACCTCTGCTGCGCCGTTTCTGTTTTCCTGCCACACCACAGGTGCCTCAATCTCCCATTTCAAGCCTTCATGCCGTTCTGTGCTGGCTCCCGCCAGTGTCCCTTGGGCCCCACAAATGCGTGGTGGGTGGCATTTTCGCCCGTGGGGATGGGCCTTTGCTGCGGCGTTTCTGTTTTCCTGCCTCACCACAGGCGCCTTGACCTCCCCTTTGAAGCTTCCCTGCCGCCATGGGCTGGCCCCCGTGGGACTGAAACACTCTAAGTGTGAACCTGGGAGTCCCAGGGTCCCCGGGCCCCGCGCATGCGCAGGAGGGAGGCACGTTCTCCCATTGGGAGGGACCTCTGCCATGCCGTTTGTTTCCCTGACACACCACAGGCGCCTCGACCTACACTTTTAATCCTCCTCCTGCCTTGGGCTGGCCCCGTGGGCCCGAGGCGCTCCGTGGACGCGAATCTGGGAGGTCCAGGGTCGCCAGTCCCCGCGCATGCGCGTTGGGGAGGCACTTTCGCCCGTGGGCTGGGACCTCTGCCGCGCTGTTTCTGTTTTCCTGCCAAAATACAGGAGACTCGACCTCCCCTTTCAAGCGTCCCTGCCGCCTTGGGCTGGACCCTGTGGACCCAAGTCACTCCCTGGGCACGAACCTGGGAGGCTCAGGGTCACCTGCCCCAGCATAAGTGATGGGGTGGCACTTTCGCCTGTGGGAGAGACCTCTGCCATGCCGTTTCTGTTTTTCTGCCACACCACAGGCAACTCGACCTACCCTTTCAAGCCTCCCTGCCGCCTTGGGCTGGCATCCGTGGGCCCGAGACTCTCCGTGGGCACTAATCTGGGAAGCCCAGGGTCCCCTGGGCCCCATTCATGCGTGGTGGGTATGCACTTTAGCCCGTGGGCTTGTAGCTCTTCTGCGCCGTTTCTGTTTTCCTGCAACAACACAGGCTCCTCGACCTCCCCTTTCAAGACTTCCTGCCATTTTGCACTGGCCAAAGTGGGCCCAAGGCGCTCCGTGGGCATGAACCTGGAAAGCCCAGGGTCCCCTGGGCCCCATGCATGCACGGTGGGGTGGCAACTTCACTAGTGCGGGGGAACCTCTGCTGCGCCATTTCTGTTTCCTGCCACACCACAGGGGCCTCGACCTCCCCTTTAAAGCCTGCCTGCTGCCTTGGGGTTGGCCACCGCCGGTCCGAGGCTCTCCGTGGGCACGTACTGTGAGGCCGAGGGTCCCCTGGGCTCTGTACATGAGTGGTGGGGAGGTGTTTTCACCCGTGGGGAGGGGACATTTGCTGCGCCTTTTCTGTTTTTCTGCCACACCACAGGCACCTCGACCTCCCCTTTCAAGCCTCCCTGCCACCTTGGGCTGGCCACCGTCTGCCCGAGCGCTCCGTGGGTGTGAACCTGGGAGGCGCAGGGTCCCCTGGGCCCTGCACTTGCGCGGAGGGGAGACACTTTCGCCCGTGGATGGGGACCTCTGCCGTGCCGTTTCTGTTTTCCTGCCACACAGCCGGAGCCTCAACATCCCCTTTGAAGCCTCCCTGCCGCCTTGGGCTGGCCCCCATGGGCCCGAGGTGCTTCGTGGTGGTGAACCTGGGAGGCCCACGGTCTCCTGGATCCTGCGCATGCTCGCCCGGAAGTCACGTTATCCTGTGGTGGGGGACCTCTGCCATGCCATTTCTGTTTACGTGTCACACCACAGGAGCTTTGACCTTCCCTTTCAAGCCTCACTGCCGCTTTGGGCTAGCCCCTCTGAGCCCGAGGCGCTCCGTGGGCGCGAACCTGAGAGGCCAAGGGTCTCCTGGGCTCTGTGCCTGCGCGGCGGGGAGGCACTTTCGCCCATGGGGAGGGGACATTTCGTGCACCATTTCTGTTTTCCTTCCACACCACTAGCGCCTCGACCTCCCATTTCAAGCCTCCCTGCCGCCTTGGGCAGGCCCCTGTCGGCCCAAGGCGTTCCGTGGGCATGAAGCTGGAGACCCAGGGTCGCCTGGGCCCCACGCTTGCAGGGAGGGGAGACACTTTCTCCCGTGGGTGGGGACCTCTGCCACGCCATTTCTGTTTACCTGCCACACCACAGGCGCCTCGATCTCCCCTTTCAAGCCTCCCTGCCGCTTTGGGCTGGCCCTCCTGGGCCCGAGGCACTCCGTGGGCATGAACCTGGGAGGCCAAGGGTCTCCTGGGCTCTGTGCCTGCGCGGCGGGGAGGCACTTTCGCCCATGGGGAGGGGACATTTCGTGCACCATTTCTGTTTTCCTTCCACACCACTAGCGCCTCGACCTCCCATTTCAAGCCTCCCTGCCGCCTTGGGCAGGCCCCTGTCGGCCCAAGGCGTTCCGTGGGCATGAAGCTGGAGACCCAGGGTCGCCTGGGCCCCACGCTTGCAGGGAGGGGAGACACTTTCTCCCGTGGGTGGGGACCTCTGCCACGCCATTTCTGTTTACCTGCCACACCACAGGCGCCTCGATCTCCCCTTTCAAGCCTCCCTGCCGCTTTGGGCTGGCCCTCCTGGGCCCGAGGCACTCCGTGGGCATGAACCTGGGAGGCCAAGGGTCCCCTGGGCCCCGTGCATGAGCAGTGGGGAGGCACCTTCGCCCGTGGGGTGGACCTCTGCTGTGCCGCTTCTGTTTCCCTGCCACACCACAGGCACTTCAATATGCCCTTTCAAGGCTCTCTGCCGCCATGGGCTGGCCCCTGTGGGCCCGAGGCGCTCCGTGGGCATGAACCTGAGAGGTCCAGGGTCCCGTGGGCTTCACGCATCACTTTCGCCCGTGGAAGGGATCTCTGCCACGCCGTTTCTGTTTTCCAGCCAAACATTGGCGCCTCGACGTCCCTTTTCAAGCATCCCTGCCGCCTTGTTCTGGACCCCTTGGGCCCAAATTTCCCCGTGGGTGGGGACCTCTGCCACGCCATTTCTGTTTACCTGCCACACCACAGGCGCCTCGATCTCCCCTTTCAAGCCTCCCTGCCGCTTTGGGCTGGCCCTCCTGGGCCCGAGGCACTCCGTGGGCATGAACCTGGGAGGCCAAGGGTCCCCTGGGCCCCGTGCATGAGCAGTGGGGAGGCACCTTCGCCCGTGGGGTGGACCTCTGCTGTGCCGCTTCTGTTTCCCTGCCACACCACAGGCACTTCAATATGCCCTTTCAAGGCTCTCTGCCGCCATGGGCTGGCCCCTGTGGGCCCGAGGCGCTCCGTGGGCATGAACCTGAGAGGTCCAGGGTCCCGTGGGCTTCACGCATCACTTTCGCCCGTGGAAGGGATCTCTGCCACGCCGTTTCTGTTTTCCAGCCAAACATTGGCGCCTCGACGTCCCTTTTCAAGCATCCCTGCCGCCTTGTTCTGGACCCCTTGGGCCCAAATTTCCCCGTGGGTGCAAACCTGGGAGGCCCAGTGTTCCCTGGCCTCAGCATGTGCGGTTGGGAGGCACTTTCGCACACTGGGGGGTGGGGAGGGAACCTCTGCCGAGCCTTTTCTGTTTTTCAGCCACACCACAGGCGACTCGACCTACCTTTTCAAGCCTCCCTGTCGCCTTAGGCTGGACCTGTGGGCCCGAGGTGCTCCGCGGGTGGGAATCTGGGAGGCTCAGGGTACCCTAGGCCCCGCGCATGCGCAGTGGGGAGGCACTTTCACACGTTTGGTGAGTGGACTTCTGCCGTGCCTTTTCTTTTTTCCTGCCACACAACAGGGGCCTCGACCTCCTCTTTCAAGCCTCCCTGCTGCCTTGGGCTAGACCCCGTGGGCTCGAGACACTCAATAGGCATGAACCTGGGAGGCACAGTGTCCCCTCGGCCCAGCTCATGTGCGGTGGTGAGGCACTTACGCCCGTGGGAGGGGCCCTCTGCTACACCGTCTCTGTTTCCTTGCCACACCACAGGAGCCTTGACCTCCATTTTCAAGACTCCCTCCCGTTTTGTGCTGTCCCTTTTGGGCCTGAGGTGCTCTGTGGCCACGAATCTGGGTGGCCCACGGTTCCCTGGGCCCCTTGCATGCGCGGTGGGTATGTACTTTCGCCTGTGGGCTTGTACCTCTGCCGCGCTGTTTCCGTTTTCTGCAACACCACAGGTGCCTCGACCTCCCCTTTCAAGCCTCCCTGCCGTTTTGTGCTGGCCACAGTGGGCCCAATGCTCTCTGTGGGCATGAACCTGGGAAGCCCAGGGTCCCCTGGGCCCCTCGAATACAAGCTGGGGAGGCACCTTCGTCCGTGGGTGAAGGACCTGTGCCGCGTCGTTTCTGTTTTCCTGCCACACCACAGGGTCCTCGATCTCCTATTTCAAGCTTCCCTGCCGTTTCGTGCTGGCTCACGTGGCCGTGGGCACGAAACTGGGAGGCCCAGGATGCCCTGGGCCCCGGGCATGCGCAGTGGGCACTTTCTCCCGTGCGGGGAGACCTCTGCCATGCCGCTTCTGTTTTCTTGCCTCACCACAGGCGTCTTGACATCCCCTTTCAAGTCTCCCTGTCACCATGGGCTGGCCCCGTGGGCCCGAGGCACTTTGTGAGTGTGAACCTGGGAGTCCCAGGGTCCCCGGTCCCCACGCATGCGCATTGGGGAGTCACTTTCTCCCGTAGTGGGGCACCTCTGCCACGTCGTTTCTGTTTTCCTGCCAAAACACAGGGGCCTCGACCTCCCATTTCAAGCATCCCTGCGGCATTGGGCTGGCCCCCGTGGGCCCGAGACACTCTGTGGATGCGAATTTTTGAGTCCCACCATCCGTTAGGCTCCGCGTATGAGCGGTGGGGAGGCACTTTCGCCCGTGGAGGGGGGACCTCTGAGGCCATTCCTGTTTTCCTGTCACACCACAGGTGCTTCGACCTCCCCTTTCAAGCTTCCCTGCCGCCTTGGGCTGGCCACCGTGGGCCCCAGGTGCTCCGTGGGCGTGAACCTGGGAGGCCCCAGGTGCCCAGGGCCCCATGCATGCACAATGGGGAGGCATATTCGTCCGTGGGAGGGGACCTCTGCCACGTCGTTTCTGTTATCCAGCCACAACACAGGCACCTCGACCTCCCCTCTCAAGCCTCCCTGCCGCTTTGGGCTGGCACCCCTGGGCAAGCGGCACTCCATGGGTGTGAACCTGGGAGGCCCAGGGTCCCCTGGGCCCCGTGCATGAGCAGTGGGGAGGCACTTTCACACGTTTGGTGAGTGGACTTCTGCCGTGCCTTTTCTTTTTTCCTGCCACACAACAGGGGCCTCGACCTCCTCTTTCAAGCCTCCCTGCTGCCTTGGGCTAGACCCCGTGGGCTCGAGACACTCAATAGGCATGAACCTGGGAGGCACAGTGTCCCCTCGGCCCAGCTCATGTGCGGTGGTGAGGCACTTACGCCCGTGGAGGGGCCTCTGCTACACCGTCTCTGTTTCCTTGCCACACCACAGGAGCCTTGACCTCCATTTTCAAGACTCCCTCCCGTTTTGTGCTGTCCCTTTTGGGCCTGAGGTGCTCTGTGGCCACGAATCTGGGTGGCCCACGGTTCCCTGGGCCCCTTGCATGCGCGGTGGGTATGTACTTTCGCCTGTGGGCTTGTACCTCTGCCGCGCTGTTTCCGTTTTCTGCAACACCACAGGTGCCTCGACCTCCCCTTTCAAGCCTCCCTGCCGTTTTGTGCTGGCCACAGTGGGCCCAATGCTCTCTGTGGGCATGAACCTGGGAAGCCCAGGGTCCCCTGGGCCCCTCGAATACAAGCTGGGGAGGCACCTTCGTCCGTGGGTGAAGGACCTGTGCCGCGTCGTTTCTGTTTTCCTGCCACACCACAGGGTCCTCGATCTCCTATTTCAAGCTTCCCTGCCGATTCGGGCTGGCGCCCGTGGCCGAGGGCACGAAACTGGGAGGCCCAGGATGCCCTCGGGCCCGGGCATGCAGTGGGCACTTTCTCCCGTGCGGGGAGACCTCTGCCATGCCGCTTCTGTTTTCTTGCCTCACCACAGGCGTCTTGACATCCCCTTTCAAGTCTCCCTGTCACCATGGGCTGGCCCCGTGGGCCCGAGGCACTTTGTGAGTGTGAACCTGGGAGTCCCAGGGTCCCCGGTCCCCACGCATGCGCATTGGGGAGTCACTTTCTCCCGTAGTGGGGCACCTCTGCCACGTCGTTTCTGTTTTCCTGCCAAAACACAGGGGCCTCGACCTCCCATTTCAAGCATCCCTGCGGCATTGGGCTGGCCCCCGTGGGCCCGAGACACTCTGTGGATGCGAATTTTTGAGTCCCACCATCCGTTAGGCTCCGCGTATGAGCGGTGGGGAGGCACTTTCGCCCGTGGAGGGGGGACCTCTGAGGCCATTCCTGTTTTCCTGTCACACCACAGGTGCTTCGACCTCCCCTTTCAAGCTTCCCTGCCGCCTTGGGCTGGCCACCGTGGGCCCCAGGTGCTCCGTGGGCGTGAACCTGGGAGGCCCCAGGTGCCCAGGGCCCCATGCATGCACAATGGGGAGGCATATTCGTCCGTGGGAGGGGACCTCTGCCACGTCGTTTCTGTTATCCAGCCACAACACAGGCACCTCGACCTCCCCTCTCAAGCCTCCCTGCCGCTTTGGGCTGGCACCCCTGGGCAAGCGGCACTCCATGGGTGTGAACCTGGGAGGCCCAGGGTCCCCTGGGTTCCACGCATGTGCTTTGGGGAGGCACTTTCTCCCGTGGGGGTGTACCTCTGCCACGCCATTTCTGTTTTCCTGCCACACCACATGTGCCTCGACCTACCCTTTCAAGACTCCCTGTCTTTCTGTACTGGCCCCTGTGGGCCCGAGGAACTCAATGGGTGTGAAACTGGGAGGCTTAGGGTCCACTAGGCCCCACGCATGCACAGGGGACACTTTGTCCTGCGGGGGTCACCTTTGCCACGCCCTTTCTTGTTTCTGCCACACCACAGGCGCCTCGGCCTCCCCTTTCAAGCCTCCCTGCCGCCTTGGGCTGTCCCCCGTGGGCCCAAGGCACTCCTTTGGCACAAACTCGGCAGGCCCAGTGTCTCCTGGGCCCCAAACATGCGTGATGGGGGGGCACTTTCGCCCGTGGGAGGTGACCTCTGCCGTGCCATTTCTCTTTGCCTGCCACACCATAGTCTCCTCGACCTCCCCTTTCAAGCCTCCCTGCCGCCTTGGGCTGGACCCTGTGGTCCTGAGGCACTCCTTGGGAACAAATTTGGGAGGCCCAGTGTCCCCTCGGCCCTGCGCTTGCACAGTGGGGAGGCACTTTCGCCCGTGTGGGGTGAACTCTGCTGCGCTGTTTCTGTTTTCCTGCCACACCACAGGCGCCTCGACCTCCCCTTTCAAGCCTCCCTGCTGCCTTGGGCTGGCCCCCATGACCCCGAGGTGCTACACGGGCATGAAGCGGGGAGGCGCAGGGACCCCTGGGCCCTGCACTTGCGCGTAAGGGAGACACTTTCGCCCGTGGCGGGAGACCTCTGCCGCGCCATTTCTGTTTTCCTGCCACACCACAGGCGCCTCGACGTCCCCTTTGAAGCCTCCCTGCCACCTTAGGCTGGCCCCCATGGGCCCGAGGTGTTCATGGGGCTGAACCTGGAAGGCCCAGGGTCCCATAGGATCAGCGCATGTGAGCTGATGAGTCACTTTCGCCTGTTGAGGGGGGTGGGGGTACCTCTGCTGCGCCGTTTCTGTTTACCTGTGACACCACAGGGGCCTCGACCTCCCTTTTCCAGCCTCCCTTCCGCTTTGCACTGGGGCCTCTGGGCCCGAGGCGCTCTGTGGGCATGAACCTGGGAGACCCAGGTCCCCTGGGCCCCGCAAATGCGCAGTGGGGAGGCACTTTCGCTTGTGGAAGGGACCTCTGCCACGCCATTTGTGTTTTCCTTCCACAACACAGGTGCCTCGACTTCCCTTTTCTAGCCTTCCTGCTGCCTTGCGCTGGCCCTCGTGGGCTGAGGTGCTCCATGAGCATGAACCAGGGACTCTTGGACCCTGCGCATGCGCGGTGGGGAGGCACTTTCTCCCGTGGTGGGGGATCTCTGCCTAGCCGTTTGTTTTCCTTACATAACTCAGGTGCCTCGACCTCCCCTTTCAAGCCTTCCTGCCACTGCGGGCTGGCCTCGCGGGCACGAGGCATTCCATAGGTATGAACCAGGATACTCAGGGCCCCTTGGGGCCTGCACATGCATGGTGGGGAGGCACTTTCGCCCGTTGGGGAGACCTTTGCCGTGCTGCTTCTCTATTCCTTCACAATAAAGATGCCTCGACCTCCATTTCAAGACTTCCTGCCGCCTTCGGCTGGCCGTCTTGGGTCGAGGCCCTCTGTCGACATGAACCAGGGACGCCCGGGGTCCGCTGGGCAACATGCATGCATGGTGGGGCGGCACTTTCCCCCGTGGTGGGGGGGACCTCTGCCCCACCGTTTGTGTTTTCCTTCCACAACACAGGGGACTCGCCTTCCCTATTCAAGCATTCCTGCAGCCTTCGGCTGGCCCCCGTGGGTCCAAGGTGCTCCGTGAGCACGAGCTAGGGATGCCCAGGGTCCCCTGGGCCCATCACATGTGCAGTGGTGAGGTACTTTCTCCCATTGGGGGTGACCTCTGCCGTGCCGTTTCTGTTTTCCTTCCACAACACAGGTGCCCCGACCTCCCCTTTCAAGCCTTCCTGCCGCCTTGGGCTGGCCCCCATGGGACGAGGTGCTCCATGGGCCGAATCCAAGGTCCCCTGGGCCCCACAAATGCACCGTGGGGAGGCACTTTCGCCTCTGGGTCCTTACCTCTTCCACACCGTTTGTGTTTTCCTTCCACAACACAAGTGCCTCGACCTCCCCTTTCAAGCCTTTCTGCTGCCTTGGGCTGGCCCACTTGGGT
>JAKFGR010000097.1:0-45878 GCA_021498465.1 Hylobates pileatus | reverse complement strand
AAGATTGGTGACTTTGCAATAGAAGTCACAAGTACATATTATTCTTGGGTAATGGGATGAGGACTGGGATAGAAGATAGAGAAGATTGTTAAAATCAGACAGCATCTTTTTCTCTCCTAAATTGTGAAATAATATTTTTCAAAGAAAAGATACATTGTGGTACATTCGTGCTTCGTAAGGGCAAGGACTATAACTTATTCAGCTTCGTTTCCTCCAGCTTGGGTCTTCATAAATAGAAGTTGTTTTAATAAATGTTAGATGAATTGTAATCCTTAATAATTATTTTAAATAGTGAAACATGCCTCAAGTTTTAGTAAAAGCTCATAAATATATTGCATATAAAATTAAGTATATTTTATACAAAGGAATGAAGTATGCTGTACATACAGAACATAAAAATGTAACTCTAATGTATCATAAATTTGGTCTAAAGCTAACAAGCCAGCTATAAAAATCATTTCTAATTTCTTGTTCCTTTAAATTTAAAAGAGCTTGTTAGAAGGGTTAAGATGAACTAAGTTTCTATAAAAGGCTGACCTTGGAACTTTGACTTATACTTTCCTTTGATCTCAGTATATGTCCCTTAACAAACAAAAAATCATTTTATTTCTTGGTCTAGAGCTGAGCTCTTCAGAATAAACAGTCTAGTTTATTCTGTGCAGTTCAATGCAAAGTGTTAAACTGGTAAACCAGCACATCAGTAGGTAAAGGCACTTGAAATGTTCTTCTAGATTAAATATCTTCAGATAAACCAAATGAAGAAAATTATGGATTTCCTGTATGACCACACATATTAAATTCCAGGGTGTTACCATGAAAGGAACTTTTTCTTGGATTCTGATTTCCATCCTTCATGATCAAACAAGTATTTTGTCAGTTAAAAATTTAAATACGCCGTCTTACAATGGATGATTGCTACAATATGACTCAGTGCAGAAATTGTTCTTTAATCACAGGGTTGAAATACTAGAATGTGTTAAAATATATTGGAACATCACTACAGCAGTTATATAATTATCCTTTAAATGTTTTCTTTTTGAGTCTCGTATTATTATAGTTGGATCATGTAATATAGTTATTAGTGTATGTGAAACAATAGAACTGTGCTGTACTAAGTTCTGAAGTATGCACGTGTGTGTGTTTGTGATAGTGTGTGGGCTGTGAATAATACTTTGTCTAATATACGAGTATTCTAATATATGTTAAAAGGTCTCTTTATTTTCACTAATTGGTTTAAGAATGTGTGGTTTGAGCTATTCAACTAAGTTGACTGGTTATTTGAGTTTGAGTATCTTGATTGTTTTCCTGTTGTATCAACCAATTGTTTTGATTCCACATACAGTTAATTTCTTTTTTTTCCTTCCTTCCTTGCTTCCTTCCTCTCTATGACTGAGGATAACATAACTCACTGTCTTTACTTCAAACAAAAAACTTTGAGTGGTTGTATAGCTTAGAGTCATTTACTAGTGACCTTTTTAAATCATTCCATGCCTCAGTTTCCTCATTTAGAACCAACCTTGCCATTAAACGTATTAAAGTTCTCAATATATTGAGAACCCATTTCATTACAAGGATTATATTCCTTTAGGAATCTTTCAGTTCCCTGTTTATATTTTTTCAGTAAATAGTTGTGTGGTTTTTCTTTGTAAACTTTTCCAGGTTTTATTTAAAAAAAAAATTTTTGGTTGCTAGAGTGATTCTTTTGTTTTATATTATTTAATAGTACTATTATGGAATTATTACTACTTCCCAAAATCCTGCTCCCTTCCCACTCCCACAGATCAGTGAAGGTAAACTTTTGGAAGATCCATCACTTGAGGAATCAGGTTTCAGCTACTGTATCTCCTAGCTGGATGATGAAGGTGTTAAATTCATAATTCTGTTACTAATGCTTCCCTCCTTCATAACCATAATAATGTGCTTTCATCAGGAAGCATCCTAAAATATATCATGGAAAGACCCTTGTTACTCTATACCTCCTACACTGTCACTTCCTTGGGTACCCTTAATTCTTTGAAGCTTGAATCATACTTTGTATACATAGTTCATCCATGTCCAGCCTTTTAATAATCTTTCTCATTGTGGCATAAAGATTGTTGTACTAGTAGGAAAAAAATTCCATTTCCCTTAATGTTTCCTAGATCCACAATTCTGTGAAACTTTTCAGTGGAGGTCACCAAGTCCACTTTTACAGATTTTCTGACTTCACAACTTGCTCTCAGATACCATATTCAAAATTTCATTATCATCAGGAAATATATCTCCTTTAAATCACCAAACCGTTCAGTTGTAGTTGTTCTCAATAGCTTAGTCAATTTCATTCACTGAATTATAGATTTCCCTTATTCTTAATAAATTTACTAAATATACTTTTCTCCTAACACCCTCTGCTATGACTGTAAAATCACTGTTTATAACTGATAAAATATGCTAAACTCAGTTTCCTGATGTACTCAACTCCTCTGGATTTTGACATTCCTTCATTTCAGCTACCCAGTGGCAATGCCAATTCTTCAAAAGTGTCATCTCTCAGAAATTGTCCACCTCTGATTTGACAGTCTCAAAGATAGACAAGGACTGCCTCTCCACTTTTTTGACAAGTAACAAACACTGAACTGACAACTGATAAATTTGTACCTGAATCTGGTCCTCCTGTATATTCTTTATTTGTCCACTTCTGTTGCTAGGTTAGAGATGAAGATAATTTGTTTCCACACTGCCCAGTTAGTATCTGAGATGGCCTGACTCTTAGCATTCAAAAGTATCACTTTGCTGACACCATTCTACCTGGGTAGCAGGTAACTTTTGGTCTGTGTCTCTTGTGGAAAATCCACAGAACAAGAATAGTTGTGTCACTTGCCGAGGCGGGCGGATCACGAGGTCAGGAGATCGAGACTACGGTGAAACCCCGTCTCTACTAAAAATACAAAAAAATTAGCCGGGCGTGGTGGCGGGTGCCTGTAGTCCCAGCTACTCGGAGAGGCTGAGGCAGGAGAATGGCGTGAACCCGGGAGGCGGAGCTTGCAGTGAGCCGAGATTGCGCCACTGCACTCCAGCCTGGGCGACAGAGCAAGACTCCGGCTCAAAAAAAAAAAATAGGCCGGGTGCAGTGGCTCATGCCAGTGATTCTTACACTTTGGGAGGCTGAGGCGGTTGGATCTCTTGAGCTCAAGAGTTTGAGACCAGCCCTGTCTCTATCAGAAATATAAAAACTTAGCCAGGTGTGGTGGCCCATGCCTGTGGTCTCAGCTACTTGGGAGGCTGAGGCAGGAGAATCGCTTGAACCTGGGAGGCGGAAGTTGCAGTGAGCTGAGATTGTGCCACTCTACTCCAGCCTGGGCCACAGAGCAAGTCTGAGTCTCAAAACAAAGCAACACAATAAGTAGTAAGCACTTATTACAAACTACTAGATTTATTCACTATTAACAATAAAATATACATATATGAGTGTGCACATTATAGTGTCATATGTAATGTGTATGAATTACAATGCCAAAAATTTAATGAAAATTCCACTTATTTATTAGTCTAATCCTTGATATACTGTTTCAGATAATATGTCTCTTATGGTCCATTTTAAGCTGTTTCAGATTCCAGCCTTTCTTGATTGTTTCTTTGCTAATGACCACTTACTGTCCCAATTGGACTGTTCACTCCTTCTCTAGGAGATAAAATTAGAGTATTTTCTCTTTGCACTTAGCTAACAGCTTAGCTTTCCTTAATTGAAGTAATCCTTACAATGGGTAGACAGTTGAGATATTATTCGCTTAGCTGATGCCTCAAACATGTTAGCTATTTTTATTTTAAAATAATATCATAATGAAAAGGAATATTTTTTAAATAACATTATACCAGCCCAATAAATACATATGTTTATATTTCTGCAGCAACATGTTTCAAGATCAAAACATAAACATTAAATATATTTATGAATTACTACATTAAGTATATTTTTATATAACTAAGGTAAAATGCAATTATATGTGACGGATATCAAAATTGGTTTATAAAGACAATTTATTTTCCCATATAAAAATCCATGTCTTTTTAAGGATAATACTCAGAATTTTCATGTAGTATTTCTGTCTCAATCTCATTGGACAAAACTTATCAGCAAATCAGCCTTTAAATATAGACTTTATTCTAGGCATCCATGTACTTGACTTGAAATAGGAAGTTCTATGAGTAAGGACTAAAGTGTTAACAGAGATTAGGAGGCAACCAGCAGTGTCTGCCTCTGATATTCATGAGATTTCTGTGGTCATATTCCAAAAACACTTGGTTGACATGCCACCGCATGTTTGATCCAGAGGATATAAAAATGAATGAAATATGGCCTTCACCTGGAAGATTAGAAGCAATTTATTGTGAAAGGGGGTGATAGAGCAGTGAAAACTCAGGAATGGAAATGATTAACTCAGTGTGGGGTGGGGAGGGGAAACAAAGCATTTCAGAGAAGATCAGGCACTTGTAAATGATACTGAGTTTAATTAGGAATTTTTCAGGTGAAGTATAGGGTAAGATATTCTAGGTAGTCCAATACACAAGAAAACAAGCTCTATTGTGAAATGGCACAATCTAGAGAGCAGGCACAATTCCACAGTGGCAACCTGTGGAGTCTGCAGAGGGAATGTGGTAGGAGATAGGTCTATAGAGGCAGCTTGTGGTGTGATGTAAAGGGCCATGTATGTTTGAATTTCAACTTATGGACCAGGGTCTTGCGACCTAGGATCCATAGGCCATATCTGGCCTGCTGTCTCTTTTTGGAAATAGTTTTATTGGAACACAATCACATCCAGTTGTTTACCTTATGTATCTATGGCTGCTTTCCTGCTGCAATGGCAGAGTTGAGTGGTTGTGACGGAGACGGTATGACCCACAAAGCCCAAAATACTTTCTATCTGGCCCTTCACAGAAAAAAAAATGCCATTCCCCTCATCTCTCTCATCAATTGTTCTTGGAAGCTTTAAAGCAGTAGGCATTCATTAATGGGAGTTCTTTTTAAAAAGTGTGGAGTAACAGCTCATTTATTTTGAATATCTTCATAGTTTTTTTTTTGTTTTGCTCTTCTAATTTTTAATATGGACTATGCTTAGAAAATAGAATGTAAAAGAATCAGAAGAATATACACTATAAATAGTTTATTTACCACCAGTATAGAAAGCGAACTAAAAAATGATTAAAGAGTTTGCCAAAAAGGTATTAAAGAATTTGCTTAAGGAGGGAAAGGAGGACCACACTTTCATAGTGAAAGCATGGATGGGCTTTGGTTGCTATTTTAATTAGTTTTTGAGGCTGTCTTTCACAGTCTTTCACTTAGAACTTATTGCGGTAACATTCATTATTGGGAATTACATTGGCTATGTTCATTGTCATGCCAACACAATAGGAAGTGCTGCAGTACACCAGTCTGGGCCATGACAACTACTGAACAACTGCAGAGAACATCTGGGTTAGCTCACCATTTCTAGACCTAGAAATCTGTCAGTTTTAAGAATGACTTCTTTTCAAAGCCAAGGGTTCCTAGGTTTTCTTAAACTTGAAGCCTTTTAAGTGCTCTTCATGAAGTTGTCATACAGTATGAATACACAATAAGCGTCATTCATTAACTCTACATTAATCTGACATTGTACTTCACATAATTACTGCCTGCTGCATTACCTTTGTCCTTTGTAAGCTTTAATTTCACATGTCAACAGCAATCACCTTAGAGTGTTATATTTGTAGATACAGAAAAAGGCTTGCCATGGCAAATATGTACTTGAAAGCTAATGCCTTAAGCCATAAACTCTTGCACTTTTGTTTGCCTCCCAGCTTATTATAGGGTTTTAATTTAATTTAATGTTTTATAATTTCAACTTTTAGACTCAGGGGTACATGTGCAGGTTTATTACATGAGTATATTGCAGGATGCTAAGGTTTGGGATACGAATGATCCTGTCACCCAGTGAGCATAGTACCCAACAGTTAGTCAACCTTTGTCCCCCTTTCTCCCTCCCCACTCTGGGAGTCCCCAGTGTCTATCGTTATCAATTTTATGTCCATGAATGCCCAGTGTTTAGGTCCTACTTAGAAGTGAGAACATGGAGTATTTGGTTTTCTGTTCCTGCATTGATTCGATTAGGATGATGGCCTCCAGCTGCATCTATGTTGCTGCAAAGGACGTGATTTCATTCATTTTAAGGCTGCATTGTATTCCATGGTGTATGTGTACCACATCTTATTTATCCAGTCTACCGGTGATGAACACCTAGGTTGAGTCCATGTCTTTGCTACTGGGAACAGAGCTGTGATGAAGATACAAGTGCATTTATCTTTTTGGTGGAATGATTTATTTCTGGGGGGATATACACTCAGTAATGGGATTGTTGGGTCAAATGGGAGTTCTGTTTTAAGTTCTTTGAGAAATCTCCAAACTGCTTTCCACAGTAGCTGACCTAATTTACATTCCCACCAACAGTATGCAAGCATTTCTTTTTCTCCACAGCCTCACCAGCATCTGTTGTTTTTAACTTTTTACTAGCCATTCTGACTGTTGTGAGATGGTCATCTCATTGTGGTTTCGATTTGCATTTCTCTGATGATTAGTGATGTAGAATATTTTCTCATGTTTATTGATCACTTGTATGTCTTCTTTAGAGAAATATCTGCTCATGCCCTTTGCCTACTTTATATGGGATTATGTGTTTTTTGCTTTTTGAATTGTTTAAATTTTTTATACATTCTGGTTATTAGACCTTTGTTAGATGCATAGTTTGCAAATATTTTCTCCCGTTCTGGAGGTTGCCTGTTTGCTCTATTGAGAGTTTCTTTTGCTGTGTAAAAGCTCCTTAGTTTAATTAGGTATTATAGAGTCTTGTAAGCTTGAGTTTTACTTGTATAATTTTTCCTGTTATATTGTTGTAAATAAGACTATTTGCTATTTTATTAATGAAATATAAAGCACTGTGATCGGTTATTAAATAAGCAGATTCTGTTAGAACTTCTATATTTTTTCACAATAATTTCCTATCAATTCCTTAGATTTTACATGACAGCCATACTCTAGAACTATTTATTTTGCATATTGAAGATGTAAGCTAATTTGATGCCTTCAGATGCAGACCTGAGTCTGTTTTCAGTGGAACTCTGCTTTATTAAAAATCATATTGAATAAATCCCTTCAAGACTTACTCTAAAAGCACTACTTCATAGTTAAAACATGAAAGACAAGCTGGAAAATCGGAAAAGGGGATATTATTATGAATACGTAAAGAATTCATAAATATAAAAATGTATATCTCAATTGAAATTAAACAAAAATGTAGACATTCAATTCACAATGTAGATATAAGTAGCTAATAAATATGTGTAGAGATGCATAACTTCTCTGGAATAAAAGAGATACAAATTAAAAGCACAGTGTCATATTTATATTTTTACTTATTTCATTGTAAAGGTGAGTGAAACATATTAGCTACAGTAGTAGCTAGGGAAAATAAAAGCATAAACACCAATCTGCCATTTATAAGAGCATAATTTTTAGTCTTTCTGAAGGAGTGTTTGACAATATGTACTACATCTTAAATGTTATACTATTTACAAACCTATTTTAGTAATTTTGCAGGAATTTATGCTAAGGAAATAGTAGATCAAGGGCATAAAGATGCATGTATAAATTTGCTCATCATAGCATTGTTGATGCTGTGAATAAACTAGAAACAACCAAGGTTATCATCTGCTGGGAGTTGGCAAAATGCTGTAGGGTACACTCATAAAACGGATATTATTCAGCTACTATAAATGACAAGTAAAAGTAAAATGTAGCTTCCTTTTCAAGTACTCTTCCCTTTGCTTCCATCACAGCATACTTTGGGTTTTCTTCTAATGCCTCTAGATTTTGCTTATCTTTGAAGGCTTGTTATCCCCTAACTGGCATTGACATTTGGGATATCACAAAGTTCTACCCGACTCACTTCCTTTCTCAGGCTTTCTCCTTCAATTATACTTTTTCAAACTGTGGGTTTTGATAGAATCTTGAGACATTAAATGAATACAATGGGTAATAATCAAAATTTTAAAAATGTATTGCAAAGAAAATAGCATGAGCAAGGGTACAGAAATGGTGGTGTATTTGAAGAATGTCATGAACTTCAAGAAAACTGCATTATTTTCATTTGCACACATTCTAGGACTTGAGCCTGGCAGGAAAAGTCATGGAGAGCATTGTATGCTGTGAGAAATGGATAGCATTTGGTCTTGGAAATGATGAAGAAACACTGATATTTTAAGGTAGATTTTATTGAAGAATGTAATGTACTCAATCTCTTTATAAGCAGGAAGAACAGTGAATATTCTGCTTATTGGAAATGTATATAAGACATTCTAACATATCCTTAGCCTAAGGTGATATCCCGGCTCATCAATCATCTCCACAAAGACTGAACTTCTGTCAATAGTCTATTAGGGCCTATTAGAGTAGCTAGTCACCGTAAGATTGATCTTCGCACTTTTAGAGTTGTTGCATTGATAAAAATTATCTGTGTCTTTACTATCAAGGCAATATCCAAGAGCATGTGTGTCTGAGTCACAGAGAAGAATAAGGCTTATCTAATATTGTACAATTATAAGGTGTAATGCTGGAGCCAGAGCATCAAATTACTATAATAATCCTCATGTCCTTGGGATTCAATAAAATCTGATGTTACCTTTTAAAATAATTACTATTTTAGACTGGTTACAGACTCTGTACTTGGATTCCACATCTTTCTTGAAGCTGTCTTCAGAAATCCCATAAAAGTTAGTATTTCATTATGCATCCAGAAATGTTGATCTATGCTCATAGCCAAGGTCCACTGCAGGGATGAGGATATTATTATGAATGTGTAAATAATTCATAAATATATTAAATAAAAATGTGTATCTCAATTGAAATTAAAAACGTGGACATTCGATCTACAATGTAGATATAAGTAGCTAATAAATATGTGTAGAGATGCATAACTTCTCTGGAATAAAAGAAATATAAATTAAAAGCACAGTGTTGTATTTATATTTTTACTTATTTGATTGTAAAGGTGAGTGAAACATATTAGCTACAGTAGTAGCTAGGGCACATAAAAACATAAACACTCTAATCTACTGTTTATAAGAGCATAATTCTTAGTCTTTCTGAAGGAGTGTTTGACAATGTGTACTACATCTTAAATGTTATACTATTTACAAACCTATTTTAGTAATTTTGCAGGAATTTATGCTAAGGAAATAGTAGATCAAGGGCATAAAGATGCATGCATAAATTTGCTCATCATAGCATTGTTGATACTGTGAATAAACTAGAAACAACCAAAGTTATCATCTGCTGGGAGTTGGAAAAATGCTGTAGGATACACTCATAAAATGGATATTATTCTGCTATTACAAATGGCAAGTAAAAGTGAAACGTAGTTCCCTTTGCTTCCGTCACAGCATACTTTGGGTTTTCTTGTAATGCCTCTAGATTTTGGTTATCTTTGAAGGCTTGTTATCCCTTAACTTGCATTTAAATTTGGCATTTCACAAAATTCTACCCGACTCACTTCCTTTCTCAAGCTTTCTCCTTCAATCATACTTTTTCAAACTGTGGGTTTTGATCGAATCTTGAGACATTAAATCAATGCAATGGGTAATAATCAAAATTTTAAAAATGTATTACAAAAAAATAGCATGAGCAAGGGTACAGAAATGGTGGTGTATTTGAAGAATTTCATGAACTTCTAGAAAACTGCATTATGTTCATTTGCACACATTCTAGGACTTGAGCCTGGCAGGAAAAGTAATGGAGAGCATTGTATGCTGTGAGAAATGGATAGCGTTTGGTCTTGGAAATGATGAAGAAACACTGATATTTTAAGGTGGATTTTACTGATGAATGTAATGTACTCAATCTCTTTATAAGCAGGAAGAACAGTGAATATTCTGCTTGTTGGAAATGTATATAAGACATTCTAACATATCCTTAGCCTAAGGTGATATCCCGGCTCATCAATCATCTCCACAAAGACTGAACTTATATCAATAGTCTATTAGGGCCTATTATAGTAGCTAGTCATCATAATATTAATCTTTGCACTTTTAGAGATATTGCAGTGATAACAGTTATCTGTGTCTTTACTATTAAGGCAATATCCAAGAGCATGTGTGTCTGAGTCACAGAGAAGTATAAGGCTCACCTTATACTGTACAATTATAATGTGTAACACTGGAGCCACAGCATCAAATTACTATAATAATCCTCATGTCCTTGGGATTCAATAAAATCTGATGTTACCTTTTAAAATAATTACTATCTTAGACTACTTACAGACTCTGGACTTGGATGCCACATCTTTCTTGAAGCTGTCTTCAGAAATCGCATAAAAGTTAGTATTTCATTATGCATCCAGAAGTGTTGATCTATGCTTATAGCCAAGGCCCACTGCAGGGATGAGGAAAGCATTCTGAATTTAAAAACAAAAACTTATCTGAAAGGCCTATATAAATTTTTTCCCAAGATGTTTTTCATAGAAGTAAATTTAGCTATGACTAAGCAGTGCATAAATAAAGTAGCTCAGTATATAATTGTCTTATTTTCTCATAAAAATGACAGTGTTTCCATAAATTCTAAAATGCATTAAACACATGCTGACTTATTAAGCATAATATTCTGTTATCAAACACACACCTTCTACCTATTCTTGATGGTTCAGAGTAAATATTGTAGTTATGCAAATCATAATAATTCCTTAAATCTCTGTAATGTATTAAACAGGCATGTGTTATATTATTTGAATATTGTGCAGTTATATGTTTACGTTACGGGGTTCTTAAAATAGCTGAAGTTACATGACCTGACATTTAACAACCCCATCCTGCCAACATTTTGGGGTCTCGAATCCTCTTTTTAATCTTTTCTCTACCTTTCACATCTTACAAGATTTTAATTTTCTCTTACTGCTGCAGGCAATGTGGCTCCCTCAAATAATGCTCTTTTCCTTGTAAGAAAAAGATCATGACTTGTGTGTGTAGAAGAGAAGGGCATTTTACTAACATGTCAGTCTGAAGTGTCATCTGACTCTTCTTTCAGCCTTATTGGTCTGATTGCCTCTCACATTACCTTTCTTTGTTTTGGAGGTATCCAGAGCTTGGTTCTTAACAATCAACAGAAAAAAAAAAAGTACAGAGGACAGGAAAGAATCCATAGACTGAGAAAGGGAAATATAAAGATTATACACAATTTGACCCAATTGGTTATTGTTTTATTATATACGCATATACAAGCTCTGACTCAAAAGACAGAGGACAAAGGGGCAGGGGAATTCTCGGAGCATGAGAAATGGAAACAGGAGGATTATACAAGGTTGGATCCTTTAAAAAGTCAATCTTACAGAAAACGAGAAACCAATCAATGAAGGAACAAGGTAATAAAGAGAAATCTTATCTCCATTTATATTTTCTGAAGACCATTATTAATAATATTTTCCCCTTTTTTATGTGTACAAGTTTATAATTTTTAAACTCCTACCTATTTTCCTTTAATTGCCTGCTGCCAGTGCCTGTCTTCCTAGTGACCTTTAGAAGAGGATCCATGAGCAGAGAAAGACTAATGGAAGTATGCCCAGATAGTGGCAGTAAAGATGAACCTCTGGAGGCCATTCTTTGGATTCAGAGGAAAAGAGCTGGAGGGGAGGTGACCTGGAAACTAAACTAAGATCCAGAAGTGAACCCAGACAATTAAATCTCACAGTGATCCCTGGGAGATTTCCCTAAAAATATATCAGCAGCCCTGTCATTTCAAGCCACTTAAGCAGGAAAGCCGGTCTTACTCTAGGACATTCCTACTCTAAGGAAGAAAATTTCCAGCATACAAGAATGGAGAAATACTAAAATATTTTACAGAAGAGTCATCATAGCCACTTTAGAATCCATTTACATTTTATTATATCCTACTTGTTATTTTGTTTTTGTTTTTTGTTTTCCCTACCAAGAGAATGGTCTCAAGTTTAATGTTGAATTAACCCTTGGAATAACCAATGTGTGTTCTTACCATATTGTGCTAATGTTGGACACCTCACTATATCATTTTAGTTGTTTGTTCAGTCTCACCATGAATATCATTGAGATAATAATGAAAGTGCTTATAAAACACCTGACACGCACTAGGTGTTCTTTAATATTAGTGGTCTACTTGCAAATAAAACACACTGTGTTAGGCACAGTGAAAACTATTAAGATCAATTAAAACATAGTCTATCCCTTAGAAATATCTCAGTCTAATAGGGAAAATAATATAGGCATGTAATCATAGTTAAAATGGAAAAATATTAGATAAGACTCTGATGCAGTCTTTTTGCTTTGATTTTGAAATGACCACCCATTGCCCACTCCCAGTTCCCTAATACCAGCTCAAAGGAATTTACCTTATCCTCTTTATCTGGCCGGGTCAACTTCTAATACAGGTGACTTGGCCTAGAAAGCCTGCTGACTCTCCATTTTCAGACGTTCTGACATGTTCCCATTTGGATCAGATGAGCTTGGCTTTCTATAATTGAGTCAGACAATTTAGGTAAGAGTTGGAGACTGTAATGCCGGTTTTTGGAAAAGTCAATGGTCGCATATTTCCAGATGTAGATAATCCTCTTGAGTATATACCTCAATCATAAATTTATTTATTTATTTATTTTAGAATTTGAACAGCAGGGGTGGGGGCAGCTTGAAAGAGTCTTATTTTAACTTTTTTTTTCCCTTGGGACACGGTCTCACTGTGTTGCCCAGGTTGCAAGGCAGTGGGGCGATCTCTGTTCACTGCAACCTCCATCTCCTGGGATCAAGGGATTCTCCCACCTCAGCCTCCTGGGTAACTGGGACTATGGGTGCATGCTACCACACACAGCTAAATTTGTATTTTTTGTAGAGATGGGGTTTAGCCATGTTGCCCAGGCTGTTTCGAACTCCTGGGCTCAAGTGATCCACCCGCCTTGGCCTCCCCAAGTGCTGGGATTATAGGTGTGAGCTACCTCACCAGGCCATGTTTTAATACCAGGCCATCTTTTTAAAAAATCAGTTTTACCACTTTTATCTCACCATATTCAGTACTTTAAATCAGTCATGTATTTGATCATCAGGACAAGTATTGCCACTTGAAAAGTTGATAATTAAATTTTATATCAAATTATACCATATAACTATTATATAAATTATATATAATTTATGTAAGATATATAAATGAATTTATATAGAGAAATAAATTTAGAGCAAATTACAAACATGTTCTTTTATACATAAATGCTTCAGTATGTATTTCCTAAGAACAAGAACATCCTTTTACATAATTCTTAAATTATAAATATCATAAAATATATAGTTACATATTAAAGTAAATTAAAATTGTAACTTAACATTTAATATTATGTGTAATTAAACTATGTAATTATAAAAATTAAGAAGTTTAACCTACAGTGTATATATAAATTTTATTGGTTTTCTCTGTAATGTGTTTTATAGCTGTTTTCTTCCGATATCCACAATCCAATCCAGAATCATGTATTGCATTTAGTTATCACTGTTCTTTATTTTACCTTAGTCTGGAACATACCCTCAGCTTTCTAGACCTTTATATTTTTGGCATTATGAAGAATATTTGATATTCTTCATAATATTTGATATTTTGTTCCATTAGCACAATCTCTAGTCCAGTCCCATTTAGAGTCAGAATTCCAAATATCTTCTAAATTAAACCCCGTCCTCTTATCCAGCTCAAGCCTACTTTGGACTGGATGCCTATCATGGTAGAGGAAGAGGAAGACAATGTCAGATAGTTTTCTGTTCCTTCCCTCTTTTGTACTTTATCCCTCCCCTCACTGCTGCTTCTTTGTCGACTAACTCTTGTTTCTGACCTCCTCAGGGTTGGCAGAGGGGAGAGGCAGAAGGGAGGGAAAGCCACACATCACTGTCGTTGCAGTGGCTGGCATTGCTCATCTCTGAGTTTACTAAGTTCAAAGAATACTCTAATGGAGCATCTCCACAGCCTTCAGAGATTCCTCACAAGAGCTTCTGCTTGCAGCAGTCTCTCTCCTCTTGCTGGCCTCTTATGACATATTCTCAGCTTCTGACTGTGATGGGTGCATATCCATCTTCTCTCTGCTGATGTTTTCTTGCTCCCAGATGAAGCTATCTCAGTCCATCAGCATACTGCATGGCCAGTATTCACTCGATCCATGGGAAACAAGCATCTTTTGCTCTGTTGTCTTTGAAAGCACAGCTGCCTTCCAATATGGCTGTTTCTTTTCCCTCAACAGCTAAGCAGGCAGTTCCATTAAGTTTGTCTTAAAATCTTTGGGGGTTATGAGTCAGGAACCTATTGTGCAAACTGTGGGGGACACAAATCAAGTTTTCTGAATTTTGTATTGAATCGTCTCTCTTACCTGACTGGAGGGGAAGGAAAGCAATCTTCTCCCCTCCACTCCCGCAAGGAGATCAGAAAAAAAATACCATGCCATCATTTTGACTACTTCAAAGAGTGGTTTAATATGTCTAACATTTGTCTTTTCTTACCTTTTTCTGTTTTTTTTAACAACACCTGATTTTGCCAAATCATTTGCTCATCTTACTTGGTGGGCAAACATTTCTATTTGGAATGTAAGAGTATGTGCCCTGTTATTTTGGTTTCTCCTTTTTGGGCCTTCTGCAAAAACTGAGACAGAGGCCCTTGAAACATCCAGGATAATGATGAAGTCTAACAAGTGCAATTAAGTAAAAACCTTTCCAGCTTCTGTCCTCCTATAGAGAAAAACAAATGAAGAAAAAGTTGAATTTCTAGAGGGAGATTTTGTGCATGAGCAGGACTAAATCTAATAATCCCAATAGTCTGGCATATGGCATATGTGGATATTCAGTGAGAATGCAAAAATCATCCTGCAAGCTTTTCTGTATTTATTTTTGGGGATTGATTACAATCTGTATAGTACAGTGACTTCTCTACATGGATTACAGGAGACTGTTGTCTCAGTCCACAGTTCTTGGAATAGTCATATTTCTGAGCAACTGATTTTTTTTAACCTTATGGACACTGAAATTGATTGTTTGTCACTTGTGATGACTGCCAGATCTACTGGAGCTGAGATGGTTTTTCACTTCTAGAAAATGTGCAAAACTGCAAGATGCATGTTTGGTTTACAGTTTCAACCCAGGCTATTATATTTTACTTTTTTTCATTTTTCTTTTTTCCAATGTCCTCACTTTTTTCTTCACTTGTATACTCATATTTAAAAAATGATTTTTGGGGAAAAAGTAATGTATAAGTAAATAACTTCATTGAAAGGATAGCTATTAACACTTTCTTTTGTATCAGAGAAGGACCTCATTCCCAGTTTCTACATGCCTTAGGGATAGAATGGGATATTTTTAAAGTATGTAAAAGGCTAAGTGTTCTTATATGTGCCTTTATAGTGGTTGGGGAATCATTTAAAAATAAAGCAACACAAATTGATAATTGTTAGGGGATTGTCATGTGTTTTTTTAAGATGAGAAGTTCCAGAGAAACAAGCCTTATTTCCTTTTCATGGTATTAAACAGCTTATGCCAACAGTTTATACAGAGCTACAACCATCACTGCAGCTGACCCTGAAAACAGAAAGTGAGGGCCATCCATTAAGAGGTCCATGACTGAACTGAGTCTATGATGCACAATGTAGTGGAGCAGAAATGATGCTTGCTGCACATTTAGTTGAGCCTAGGAGAGCAGGGCCCTCCATAGACACTAGTTTGAACATTGCTAGGTTTAAAATGGTTTAAATATAAGATGGAAATCTACACACTATTAGTGTTTGCATATTTTTTATTTGGGAATAATCTATGTATCTATGTATCTATCTAGTTGCTTTAGCATTTTCATCATAGAATTAGTATAAAGTTGGTTATGTATAATAATTATTGAAAAGGGTTAATCAATTTATTACATTTTTACTTGAAGCCTACATCACAACATTACAATGGAAAGCCAGACTGTTACTATTTTATTTTCACAAATGTTTGGTGCATATTTGATTCATTTCAGTGTTGTTAGAAAATTAAACTGGCATTATTTTTCTGATGATGTCTCCCATTGTCATAACTATAGAAATGAGGCTAATAATGGTGGGACTGTAAAATAGTTCAACCATTGTGGAAGTCAGTGTGGCGATTCCTCAGGGATCTAGAACTAGAAATACCATTTGACCCAGCCATCCCATTACTGGGTATATACCCAAAGGATTATAAATCATGCTGCTGTAAAGACACATGCACACGTATGTTTGTTGCGGCACTATTCACAATAGCAAAGACTTGGAATCAACCCAAATGTCCAACAACGATAGACTGGATTAAGAAAATGTGGCACATATACACCATGGAATACTATGCAGCCATAAAAAATGATGAGTTCATGTCCTTTGTAGGGACATGGATGAAGCTGGAAACCATCATTCTCAGCAAACTATCACAAAGACAAAAAACTAAACACCACATGTTCTCACTCATAGGTGGGAATTGAACAATGAGAACACATGGACACAGGAAGGGGAACATCACACACTGGGGACTGTTGTGGGGTGGGGGGAGGGGGGGAGGGATAGCATTAGGAGATATACCTAATGCTAAATGACGAGTTAATGGGTGCAGCACACCAACATGGCACATGTATACATATGTAACAAACCTGCACATTGTGCACATGTACCCTAAAACTTAAAGTATAATAATAATAATAAAATAAAAAGAAATGTTTAGTGGAAAAAAAATAATAATGCCAGCTCATTCGAGGAATATAGCTTCAGGAATGAATTGTTTTTTTCTTTATATTGAAATGGTAGTTTTTTAATAGAGATACGGAATGCTGTATTTCAGATATCTTTTTTTTTTTTTTTGAGACGGAGTCTCGCTCTGCCGCCCAGGCTGGAGTGCAGTGGCGCAATCTCGGCTCACTGCAAGCTCCGCCTCCCGGGTTCACGCCATTCTCCTGCCTCAGCCTCTCCAAGTAGCTGGGACTACAGGCGCCCGCCACCATGACTGGCTAATTTTTTGTATTTTTAGTAGAGACGGGGTTTCACCATGGTCGCGATCTCCTGACCTCGTGATCCGCCCGCCTCAGCCTCCCAAAGTGCTGGGATTACAAGCATGAGCCACCGCGCCCGGCCTCAGATATCTTTAAAGGAACACTAAAAGCTGCAGAAGATCGTTCATCCATGTAGATACAATTATATTGTGGTGGATAATGGATTTGTGTTATTCTTAATGTCTATGCATGGCTACAGTAAGACTGAAGTTGTTTTTATAACTTTTCAGTACATTGAACGAAAGAAAGTATGACTGCAGAAAACATCTGATAAATTAAATGTGACGTGTTTTTTATTCATATAAACTGGTTTCTGAGCAGCTGGTAATTGTGAATATTTCAGCAGTCATTTTTGATGTGGAATACTTCTTCTGTGTTCAACACTAATGAGTTGTGAGTTGTGCTTCATCAAATTGACAGTTTCTTTACTTTTGTAAATAGGCATTTGATACACCTTGTAAAAGCTGGTAAAAGACACTCAACTCACCTTTTAAATGCATAGAATTTTCCCCTTATCCTCTTTCTACACTGTGCCATCTACCTTTCCTGTAAGGAAGATAATACAAAGAAAGGCTACCATTCACTGGGTGCTTAATAAATTCCCAGAATCATTCTGGGTACCATAATATACACTATCTATTCATAATTCTTATAGCTCAAATTAGCTCAAAGGAAAAACTAAGACTGTACATTGGCTAGGAGAGTAAACGAGTATGCCAAGAAATTACCTGTACTCAGGTTTTGTAAAGTGTCTTAATGTGAAATAGTTGTGTTTCTTGTTATTTTAAATACTAGGTATTTCTAGAGAATGAGATACCTTACATTCCCCCATCTTAAAAAAAACTTTAAAAAACATTTTTACAACATAAATATTTATAATAATCCTGTGAAATAGGAATTTTATGTGCTATTCTCATTTTATAGGTAAGAGAAATTACATAGAGATGAATGTTAGTCACAGAGTGGGATCGTAGTGCAGACTCCTGTACTTTAATATATTGTATTATTTTTACTTAGAGAAATAAATTAATTGTACTAGGGACATGAAAGAACATAGAATAAGAATTGTCCAAAGAGAACTAAAGATGTTAAGATCAATTAATCAGGAAGTATATTTTAACAAATCTCAGAGGATGAAATTAGCTGTGGTACTGCAATTTAAAAAAAATCTTGAAACAGATTGAGTATTATTAACAATATTAACCCAACCCATTCTTTGGGGAGGGAATATTATATATTAAGAGCTCTCTCAAAACAAGAATAATACTACATAGTTTGAGTGGAAGTATAACTTAGTGCTCAACTAGCACAGCTGAATTAGTACAGCTGCTGCTAGAATTTCAAATCAAACAGCCCTCTTTGGTCTGTTTCATACCTTGGTATTCTGTATAGTATTTTCGTGAGTAAAGAGTTCTGATACTAACACATTGTCTGACACAGTCATCCATATATTAAGGTAAACTACACTGATAATAATTTAGAGCACCACTAATAGACATGATAATGATAGCATCTTATGCTTTTACAGAATATTATTATTTTCCAAAAGAGTTTTATTTTGATGGTTCTGCCAATATGTCAAAATCAGTAACCTGCAATCCCTTCAAAAACAAGTGGATAGAAATTCTAAAAATATAACAAGCCTATTTTATGAAGGCATAAATAAGCTCACAAAAAATAAGAGGTATCCTCAGAAACCAAATACGAACAGATCACCAAAAGTCAAGGTGGCTCAGACATGATCCGACGATGGGGTTAACTAGAGCTAAAGGGATTAGGGTCAATCTTCTCAGTCCGGAGACTTTTGATGTCCCGTTTGTACACATGAGCAAATTTACAACTTAGTTTTTTGCATAAATTGGAACCACCAAGAGACTGCATGCAACCTAGATGTACCAGAACAGGGGTCCACAATGCCCTGGCCAAACCAGTACCAGTTTGTGGCCTGTTAGGAACTAGGCTGCACAGCAGGAGATGAGTGGCAGGCAAGCCAGTGAAGCTTCATCTGTATTTGCTGCCTCTCCCCATTCCTTGAATTATCACCTGAGCTCTGCCTCCTGTCAGATTAATGGTGGCATTAGATTCTCACAGGAGCATGAACCCTATTGTAGGTTGTGCACTCCTTATGAAAGTCTAATGCCTGATGATCTGTCATTGTCTCCCAGATGGGACCATCTAGTTGCAGGAAAACAAGCTGTGGGCTCCCACCGATTCTACATTATGGTGAGTTGTATAATTATTTTATTATATATTACAATGTAATAATAATAGAAATAAAGCACACAACAAATGTGCTCAAATCATCCTGAAACCATCCCACCCCCCAAGTCTGTGGAAAAATGGTCTCCCACAAAACCAGTCCCTGGTGCCAAAAAGATTGGGGACTGCTGGACTTGAAAACATTTCCCCCATCAGCATAGGGATGTGACAGAAAAATCTGCAGTAAGCTGAAATCGACCAATGCATCTTCCTAGTTCTGCTCACAGGACAACTTAGTACCAAATCTAGTGCATCCTCCATGAGTTGTTCTTTCATTTTATGAGGACAGTTATCATGTGATATGGTTTGGCTGTGTCCCCACCCAAATCTCATCTTGAAGTGTAGCTCCCATAATCCTCAAATGTCATGGGAAGGACCCAGTGGAAGGTAATTGAATCATGGGGGTGGGTTTTTCCCATGCTGTTCTTATGACAGTGAATAATTCTCACGAGATCTGATGGTTTTATAAAGGACAGTTCTCCTGCACATGCACTCTTTCCTGCCATCATGCAGGTCATGCCTTTGCTTCTCCTTTGCCTTCCACAATGATTGTGAGGCCTCCGTAGCCAAGTGAAACTGTGTCCATTAAACCTCTTTTTCTTTTAAATTACCAGTCTTGGGTATTTCTTCATAGCAGTATGAAAATGGACTAATATATCATGTCTTTGCTAGGTCTTGTCTTTTCTAAACTAAACTTAAAAAAATGTAGTAAGAACACAATATAAGATCTACTCGATTTTTAAGTGTAAAATACAGTGTTATTAGCTGTGGGCAAAATGTTGTACAGCAGATCTCTGGAACTTAATCATCTTGCGTAACTGAAACACCATATCCATTGAACTGCAACTCCCCATTTCCCTTCCTGCTAACCCTTGGTAACCACTATTCTACTCTTTATTTCAAAGTCTTTGACTATTTTAGATACTTCATGTAAGGGGAATCATGCAGTATCTATCCTTCTGTTACTGACTTATTTTACTTGGCATAATGTCCTCCAGGTTCACCCATGTCATCACATTTGGTAGGATTCCCTTCTTTTTTAAGGCTGAATAATATTCCATCACTATTCAAGTCACTATTTAAGGCTAATAAATCAATTGCTTGTATATAACACATTTTCTTTATTCACTCACCAGTGGGTAGTTTAAGGTGTTTCCATATCTTGACTATTTTAAATGATGCTGCAGTGTGCATGGGAGTTCAGATATCTCTTCTAGACCCTGATTTCAAATCTTTCAGATATATATCCAGAAGTAGAATTGCTGAATAATACTACATATTTTGAGTGGAAGTATAACTTAGTGCTCAACTAGCACAGCTGAATTAGTACAGCTGCTGCTAGATTTTCAAATCAAACAGCCCTCTTTGGTCTTTTTTATACCTTGGTATTCTGTATAATATTTCTATGAGTAAAGAGTTCTGATGCTAACACATTGTCTGACATAGTCATTCATATATTAATGTAAATTACACTGATAATAATTTAGAATACCACTAATAGACATGATAATGATAGCATCTTATGCTTTTACAGAATATTATTATTTTCCAAAAGAGTTTTATTTTGATGGTTCTGCCAATATGTCAAAATCAGTAACCTGCAATCCCTTCAAAAACAAGTGGATAGAAATTCTAAAAATATAACAAACCTATTTTATAAAGGCATAAATAAGGTCACAAAAAATAAGAGGTATCCTCAGAAACCAAATACGAACAGGTCACCAAAAGTCAGGGTGGCGCAAACATGATCTGACGATGGGGTTAACTAGAGGTAAGGGGATTAGGGTCAGTGTTCTCAGTCCAGAGGATTGTGATGTCCCATTTGTACACATGAGCAAATTTACACCTTAGTTTTTTGCATAAATTGGAACCACCAAGAGACTACATGTAACCTAGATGTACTGGAACAGGGGTCCACAATGCCCTGGCCATGAACCAGTACCCGTTTGTGGCCTGTTGGGAACCAGGCTGCACAGCAGGAGATGAGTGATAGGCAAACCAGCGAAGCTTCATCTGTATTTGCAGCCACTCGCAATTCCTTGCATTACCACCTGAGCTCCACCTCCTGTCAGATTAATGGCAGGATTAGATTCTCATAGGAGCATGAATCCTATTGAAGGTTGTGTACTCCTTATGAAAATCTAATGCCTGATGATCTGTCATTGTCTCCCAGATGGGACCATCTAGTTACAGGAAAACAAGCTGTGGGCTCCCACTGATTCTACATTATGGTGAGTTGTATAACTATTTTATTATGTATTACAATGTAATAATAATAGAAATAAAGTGTACAACACATGTAATGTTCTTGAATTATCCTGAAACCACCCCACCCCCCAGTTTGTGGAAAATGGTCTTCTGCAAAACCAGTCCCTGGTGCAAAAAAGCTTAGGGACTGCTGGACTCAAAAACATTTCCCCCGTCACCATAGGGATGTGACAGAAAAATTTGCAGTACACTGAAATCGACCCATGCCTCTTCCTAGTTCTGCTCACAGGACAACTTAGTATGAAATCTAGTGCTTCCTCCATGAGTTGTTCTTTCGTTTTATGAGGACAGTTATGTGATATGGTTTGGCTGTGTCCCCACCCAAATCTCATCTTGAAGTGTAGCTTCTATAATCCCCACATGTCATGGGAGGGACCCAGTGGAAGGTAATTGAAGCATGGGGGTGGGTTTTTCCCATGCTGTTCTCGTGATAGTGAATAATTCTCATGAGATCTGTTGGTTTTATAAAGGACAGTTCTCCTGCACATGCTCTCTTCCCTGCCGTCATGCAGGACATGCCTTTGCTCTTCCTTTGCCTTTCACCATGATTGTGAAGCCTCCCCAGCCAATGGAAACTGTGTGTCCATTAATCCTCTTTTTCTTTATTAAATTACCTACTTTCAGGTATTTCTTCATAGCAGTATGAAAATGGACTAATACATCAGGTCTTTTCTAGGTCTTGCCTTTTCTAAACTAAACTTAAAAAATGTAGTAAGAACACAGTGTAAGATCTACTCACTTGGTTTTTAAGTGTAAAATACAGCGTTATTAACTGTGGACACAGTGTTGTACAGCTGATCTCTGGAACTTAATCATCTTACATAACTGAAACACCATATCCATTGAACTGCAACTCCCCATTTCCCTTCCTGCTAACCCTTGGTAACCACTATTCTACTCTTTATTTAAAAGACTTTGACTATTTTAGATACCTCATGTAAGTGGAACCATGCAGTATCTATCCTGTTACTGACTTATTTTACTTGGCATAATGTCCTCCAGGTTCATCCATGTCATCACATTTGGCAGGATTCCCCTCCTTTTTAAGGCTGAATAAATTCCATCACTATTCAAGTCACTATTTAAGATGAAAAAATCAATTGCTTGTATATAATACATTTTTTAATTCATTCATCAGTGGGTAGTTAAGGTGTTTCCATATCTTGGCTATTTTAAATGATGCTGCAATGTGCACGGGAGTGCAGATCTCTCTTCTAGACCCTGATTTCAAATCTTTTGGATATGTATATCCAGAAGTAGAATTGCTGAATTATATTGTAATTCTATTTTTAAGTCTTTTGCAATTGCTATACTGTTTGTATATAGGCCACACCATTTTACATTCCTACCAATAGTGTATAATGGTTCCAGTTTTTCCATAATTTTGCAAGTATTTGTTGTTATTTTTGATAATAATAGCCATTCTAACAGGTGTGAGATGGTATCTCATTGTGGTTTTGATTTACGTCTCCCTAATGATTAGTGGTATGGAGCATCTTCTCATATGCTTGTTGACCATTTGTATGTCATCTTTGGAGAAATGTCCATTCCAGTTCTTCCTGTTTTCTAACCAGGTGGTTTTTTTTTGCTGTTGATTTGTAGGAGTTTTATAATTTTGGCTATTAACTATTTAACTATTTATCAGATAAGTGGTTTGCCAGTGAGAGACTAAATATTACCATTTTATTGAAATATGTGCACAGTCTTTAGTATTACAATATCATATTCCCCTTGCTCTTAACTGGGTAAAGCATGCAGGTTAACATGTGAAATTCTGTGCTCAAATTCTAGTTCTTTGAATCTAGTTTCCCTGATTTTAAAATTGAGAGGATTGTTACATGAGGCATAAACAAGGTTAGGAAGCATGTAACCCCTTAGCCCCTGATACATAGTAAATACTTAACAATTTCCTTCTTAAAATGATTTTTTCTATAATGTATCGGTATTGCATTTATATATCTACAATTCTGTTATAATATTCCATTGAGCTTACAAACCACATTTTCTTTATTCACTCACCAGTGGGTAGTTTAAGGTGTTTCCATATCTTGACTATTTTAAATGATGCTGCAGTGTGCATGGGAGTTCAGATATCTCTTCTAGACCCTGATTTCAAATCTTTCAGATATATATCCAGAAGTAGAATTGCTGAATTATATTGTAATTCTATTTTTAAGTCTTTTGGAATTGCTCTACTGTTTTTATACAGGCCACACCATTTTACATTCCTACCAATAGTGTATAATGGTTCCAGGTTTTCCATAATTCTGCAAGTATTTGTTATTATTTTTTGATAATAATAGCCATTCTACCACGTGTGAGATGGTGTCTCATTGTGGTTTTGATTTACTTTTCCCTAATGATTAGTGGTATGGAGCATCTTTTCATACGCTTGTTCACCATTTGTATGTCATCTTTGGAGAAATGTCTATTCCAGTTTCCTGTTTTCTAACCAGGTGATTTTTTTGTTGCCATTAATTTGTAGGAGTTTTATAATTTCAGCTATTAACTATTTATCAGATAGTTTGCCAATGAGAGACTAAACATTACCATTTTATTGAAATATTGTTATGTGCACGGTCTTTAGTAGTACAATATCATATTCACCTTGCTCTTAACTGGGTGAAGCAAGAGGGTTAACGTGAAATTCTGTGCTCAAATTTTAGTTATTTGAATCTAGTTTCCCTGATTTTAAAATTAAGACGACTGTTACCTGAGGCATAAACAAGGTTAGGAAGCATGTAACCCCTTAGCCCCTGGCACACAGTAAGTACTTAACAATTTCTTTCTTAAAAATTATTGTTTGTTTATAATGTATCAGTATTGCATTTTTATATCTACAATTCTGTTATAACATTCCATTTATATCCAAACTAAATTGCCCTTGAAAAGGTTAACTGTATATATAAATAAGTTAATTCAGAAGAATGACTGCCTGTTTTCTTTAAAATTAAAAAGAAAACATTCCTAATAATATAAACACATCATTCTTGAAAATATGCCCATAGAACCCATAGTAGCTTCTTATGTAAGGATTTTGTTTGAAAATATCAGTGTGAACCAGCTGTAAAGAAAACCATTGTACAGATATATTTCACCCATCTAGAAGTCACTATTCAAGTCACTATTCCAAAATAATCAATATCTATCATTTGAGAGTTATGGAGAATTTCCCATATGTAGAATGTAATAGAGAAAAATAGCTCATACCTCATAAAATGGTGATGAAGAGGATTTAATTAGGTTACACATGATCACCTAATGTAACTAACACAGAGGATGGCCCATAGTAAAGATTAGATGCATTATTATTATTTGCATTATGATAATATAGGCAAGAAAAATATTGTTAATAAGACTGGACTGACAAGATAAATGAAATATGAACACACACATACACTAAAGTTGATGAACTTCATTTATGGGAGAACCAAACCTTTACTTAGGGAATCATAATTCAGAAAATAAAAAGGACAAAAAGAGGATAGTCTATTAATGTCAGTCAAGTTCATAGCAGCAAAAATTGTTAACGATGCCTTGACAGTGAATGAGGGTACAGAACATCGTTCAATATATATATAAAACTCAAAAAGTGTGGTCCTCTCAAATCATTTAATATGAGACCAGCCAGGCCTACACACCCTAATCATCTGTGAAGGCATCAGCACAGTCCAGCATAGGGCCAAATTGATGTCTATGGTTTTTATTTTCTGAGATAACAGAGGAATATATAATACAATGAACAGAAAATGAAAATTGAGCAAACCAAAAGCTTTGGCGCTTGAAGAAGCGAATTTCAATTATCTAGAAAAATCACTGAAGTAGGTGTTTATTTCCAAATGATGATGGATAAGCCAAGCATTTATGTAGTTGCTTACTGAACAGATAAATGTTTGACCTAGGCTTCATATGCCAATTACTCCTAGATGTGGTACAGTGGGATCCAGCTAGCCAAGGTAATGCAGATTCATATCATGTCACTTCTGCATGCCTAGGTAATATGTTGTTTCATCAGGTGGTGCTTTACCTTGGCTTCCTTTGGTGTATGAACATATTACAGCAGAAGGAAATGGTCTGGGTGGGAAAATCTGATGAAGCAGGTGATGTAAACTGTCTGTAATCAGGAATTTCATTTTTTATAAAGTTATTTGTCACAGTGGGAGGGGACTTTGAAATGGATTTGTTTTCTCTTCAGTTTATTTTTTACAGCAATTGCAACCCATGATTTCACAGAGGAGACTATCATTAGGTATAATACAGATTAACCTATTAAGAAATACTTATAAATCTTACAATTGATAAAGATTATTTTGTTATGCAAAAAAATAGAAAACTATATTACTATTGAAAGTACTATTATCATACCTTTAAACTTTATAATTGTAAAAATATAACGAGTGGACAAGCAGAACTACTGTTAGGCCTCTAGCTTTTCCTACTGTTTGGAACTTGAATCAAAAGTCACAATAGAATTATGCCAATCTTTCCTATTTTTAAAATGCACAGAAATTCTGCAAAGTAATATGATACTTAGACATTGACCATTTGGTAGGCATCACAGAAGTAAAGAATTAAGTCACTCTACATTCAAAGTGGATCACAGCATTAACAGCTGTGATTCTTGGTATTAAAGAATAGTTTTTATCAAATGAGTATATTTTAAAGGTTTAGTTCTATAGGTTACTTCTCTATGAAAATTTAAAGAAAATCCTTCCACAGAGAGGTATGGAGGATATTTACTGTCAATAGGTTTATACTATTAATGAGTTATATTCATAGTGGTATGAAATATTAGTTATGTCAGCTTCTTAACAATTTATGGGACTTTTGCAGACCTTCAGAAATGCAGACAAGCATTGTTCTGCTCACTTTGAATATCGGATACATCCTCCTTGCACTTTGAAAAGCAAATAGAGTATGTACATTTATCAATGCTGACATTGATACCTTTCTACCTAGCTCAGCAAAGAATCATCCAAATAATATAAAATTGAAAAACTGGAAGGCTAAACGAAATAAGCAGTCTTATGTTTTACAGTTGAAATACTTAGATTTAAGTGAATTAAGTAATTCTGCCTCTATATAAAGTAATATTTTTCTTCCTCTTAATTCTTTCTTTCAAGAAGAAGCACAGATAAACAGAAGGCTAACACAATATGATTTATTTATTTATTTAATTTTACTTTTTAAGAAAAGGTCTCACTCTGTCACCCAGGCTGGAGTACAGTGGTGCAATCATGGCTCACTGCAACCTCAACCTCCAGGGCTCAACCATTCCTCCTGCCTCAGCCTTCCAAGTAGCTGGGACTATCAGCATGAGCCACCACACTGGGCTAATTTTTGTTGTTTTTGTAAAGATGAGGTTTAATCATGTTTCCCAGGTTGGTCTTGAACTCCTGAGCTCAAGAGTTTTTTTTTTTTTTAAACAATTGAAAACAAAACAGAAATAACTTATATAAAAGTTTAAAGATAACTGGATACGACCTACAGTGATATACGGCAATTGATTTGCTGATTATATTTAGAAAAATCTCCAATGTGTTCAATTTCATATTAAAATGCCTAGTACTTCTTAAGGTTTATAATTATCATTATTGGTGTAATCTTGTGCAACAGGAATTTCATTTTTTATAAAGTTATTTGTCACAGTGGGAGGGGACTTTGAAATGGATTTGTTTTCTCTTTAGTTTATATTTTATAGCAATTGCAACCCATGATTTCACAGAGGAGACTATGATTAGGTATAATACAGATTAACTCTTAAGAAATACTTGTAAATCTTACAATTGATCAAGATTATTTTGTTATGCAAAAAAGAAAACTATATTATTATTAAGAGTCTGTTATCATACCTTTAAGCTTTATAATTTTATATATTTTTTCCTTTATTCAAGGAAGATTATTTAAAGTAGTGTAACATACCTACGTACTTTCAGGAGCTGGGCAGTGACATAAGTGAATAAATGAGTCTGTTGGGGAAGGTGTAAGATGATTGCATTAACGGGCTTTTAGTTCGACATAGTAACACTTACTCCATTATATTTACTTTCTTATTCTGGGTGTGTTTGTTTTGATTTAATTTAATTTTTAATAATTTATTGTGACTAATTGTGGGGTACTCAGTTATATGTATGCAGTGTAGAATAATTAAATCACACTAACATATCCATCATCTTAAATATTAATTATTTGATCACTCAGTTGCAACTTTCCACCCCTTGAAAACATTATCCCATCCCTATTCGCATCCCCTAACCAGCAATCTACCCTCTGCTACTATAAGTTCAGCTTTTTTAGATTCCACATATCAGTGAGATCAGTGGTATTTGTCTTTTTGTCCTTGGCTTATTTCACTTAACATAATGTCTTCCAGGTTCATCCATGTTGTTGCAAATTATAGAATTTCCATCCTTTTTCAAGGCTGAGTAATATTCCATTGAGCTTACAAACCACATTTTCTTTGTCCATTCATCCAGTGATGGCCACAGGTTGATTTCAGATAGTGGCTTTTGTAAATAATGCTGGAGTGAACATGGGAGTAGGTATCTTTTTAATTCCTCATGATATGTACACCAAAGTGGGATTGCTGGATCATATGATAATTCTAGTTTCAGTTTTTTTTGTTTTTTTTTTTTGAACTTCCATACAGTTTTCCATAATGGCCATACTATTTTATTCTCTCACCAACAATGTGCAAGGGTTCCCTTTCTTTACATTGTCACACATTTGGGAGACAAACAGAACATGTTTATGGGTGTACTGGGCCTCAGAAAGTCACCAACTATAGCCACCTCTATTATGTTACTCAGTAAGATGCTCCCAGGGAGATGTTAGGTCAATGGTATCTGCCAACTTTTCATTAGAAAGTATTACCCTCCCCTCACAAACACAGTTTGGAAATACTTCATCATGGAAGTGAAATAAAATGCTATCATGATTTCTCTACTATGACGTGTCTACCTCAGTCTCTTCCTGTTCAATCCATATACACGTTACCCTTGCCACCGCGTTATCTTTACATACATGAGTCTTTTTATGTCTTCTATAAGCAGTTAATGGGTTGAATTCAATGAAATCACCTTCAAAAGAAAATCTAAACTCTGAGACTATTATGAAAGCACCTTTGGAAAGACCCTCCAGCATCTCCCTCTCATTTTCACTTCTCCCTGTCTACCTTCCTTCATCTCCTAATATATAGAAACACATTTTCTTCACTTCCCCATTAACGTAAATTGAGCACCACAAAGAAGGCTCTATGCTAGATACAAGTGTTAAATATGAGTGAACCAGAAAGACTTCATCTTACCCTTAGGGAGCTTCACAGAGGCTAGTGGGGTTCACAGATATTAACCAAATAATTATAGTTATGATGCACGCTGTGGAAAAGTTTAGGTACCCTGGCCTGTGCAGCAGTTTTCCAAGTTGTCTTTTACTACGTTTCTTATACCTGGTCTTTCCCTCTGTGAAACCTTCACCCAACCCTCCAGTCCTCATTAATTTATCTCCTTGAGACAATTATTATAACTTGTATGCATTTCTCTTATTCAAAATTACCCTAAGGAAATGGGTTGCTTGCTTGCTTGTATGTTTTCACATGAGCAATTGCTCTATTTTCTCTTCCTTTGCAGACATAGCCCTTGGTGAGGTGCCTGGCTCCATAGTAAGTGTTCAACAAATGTTTGAATAAAATATTGCATTGTTGAATTTTAAATATATTTAAGCAAACTGATGACCAACATCTGACCAGATTTCCCAAATTTAGATGCAATGTCAGATGCTTCTTTTAATGGTGTCAGAGATTGGCTGACAGGCTTGCCTTTCTTTAAAGCAATTTACTACCCATGTTGGTTTTTTGGTATAAATGGTTACTGTTTGTCATTGGAGTATGTTTGTATTCATGCATATGTATTGCATGAACTAACAAATGGTTATGCTAGTTGTAGGAAAGATTGATAAATGAAAGTTTCGAATGCTCTTTTATTGAGATGGAGTCTCACTCTGTCGCCCAGGCTGGAGGGCAGTGGGGCTATCTCAGCCCACTGCAACCTTCGCTTCCTGGGTTCAAGTGATTCTTGTGCCTCAGCCTCCCAAGTAGATAGAAGTATAGGTGTGTGCCACCACGTCCAGCTAATTTTTAGTTTTAGTAGAGACAGGGTTTCGCCATGTTGACCAGGCTGGTATCAAACTCCTAACCTCAGGTGATCTGCCCACCTCAGTCTCTCCTCAGTCTAATGTTCTTTTCAGGCCTATGAATATTTTATGCCAGAATATTGATTTTATTGGAGAACTAAAAATTGATACAATCCATAGCTTGAAAGTAAAAAAGGTCAGAATACTTAAGACCATACACAAATAAGTATTCTAAAATAAGAAATTGATATTTATAAAATATTTTTAAGAAATAAGGACATTTGGCCAGGCGCAGTGATTAACACCTGTGATCCCAGCACTTTGGGAGGCCAAGGTGGGTAGATCATAAGGTCGGGAGTACGAGATCAGCCTGGCCAATGTGGTGAAACCTTGTCTCTACTAAAAATACAAAAAAAATTAGTCGGGCATGATAGCGGGCACCTGTAAACCCAGCTACTCAGGAGGCTGAGGCAGGAGAATCACTTGAACCCAGGAGGCAGAGGTTGCAGTGAGCTGAGATCGTGCCACTGCACTCCAGCCTGGGTGACAGAGCAAGAAAAAAAAAAGAAAGAAAGAAATTAGCACATTTACCACTACAGTAATTTTAGCCCCCCATCTTGTTATTATTAAGAACAATAATAACAATAATAAAGTAGTAACCCCTTGACTTCTTTACTTTGCTGTCCTTTTTCATTTACTTTGCATTTCTTCATTTTCCTTGTGCAGATTTTATACTCTGCTATCCTCAGCCACCCCATGTGTATCATTTCTATGTTATCTCTGACCTCAACTATGTTAAGATTTCTCCATCTTCCCCTAACCACTGGCATCTTCCTTTTTTATCTGCTTCTACTTCCTCTGTGATTTTGAGCATTAGATCCTTCCTAATCTGCCCTCTCTAAGGTTAATATCCTGTTATTCTTGATTAGTTAGGGTCTCTTCCCATGTAGTTTTAATCTAATATACGCTTCTTCTCATCTCCCAGACTATTTTTGCCAATTGCTTCACCTTGGTTCTAATCCAGGGAAGGACATAAGTCCCTAATGTCTATTTTCTGAGCAGACAAAATAAAGTATGCATAAACTGTATCTGAAAATTTTAGTCCTCTAATTATTTGTGCTGTTTCACTGCAATTGAAATTTAAAAACTCCAGCCTCTGCAGAGGATCAGCATCAGCAGCTTTGCCTCTTAGGCTCTATTAAAAGAAAATCTGTAGACAAATTAAATTCAGCAAAGCTTGATATTTAAGTAAAGAACAATTCATGAGTTGGGCAGCACACTGAGCCTGTAGAGGTTCAGAGAGCTCATCCTAGTATTAGATAGTATTTACAGACAGAAAGGGAATTGATGAAAAAAACTAGCTTGATCAGTTAAAGTTTAGCATTTGCCTTTTTTGGGCATGGTGGGACAAGACATTTGCCTTATATGGACATAACCTGATCAGTTGGCAGCCTGTGATGGCTGAAGTTTGGCTGCTGTGATTGGCTGAGACTTAGCTATTTGTTAGAGGGATATACTATTAAATTAGATTACAGTTTATTTGCATACTAAGTAAGGTTGCAGTTTGCTATATATGTAGGCAGCTTTAAGACAAATTTAATTTAACAGCTCTATTTCCAAAATCACTTTTGAGGAAGTAACTCACCATTTGGTATCTTTGTGCCAGACTATACTGTCAAATGGTGTGGATTTTCAGAGACAGAGTTTGCTGACTGAGTGATGACTGAGCTTAAAGTTGTCTTGCAAGCAGTTTTTCTGTATTTTTTGCTTACATTGTTGCATTTCACATACCTTGCAAGAGCTCACTGCATGTCCTACTGACATTCATTCCTCCCAGGCTATTTTGCGCCCCCATTGCCATCAGTATCACTTTACAAAGTGGGTTATTTTACCCAGCCAGTTGTCCATTTAATGTACAGAAGGGTCTGTATAAAGGGTCTGACCAAATCATTGCAGAATGCCCAGGCAATTACACCACCAGGAACTATTACTGCTTTATCAACCATCAACATTTTTCTGAAGTTCAAAATAACAAGAAAACCATATTCCAGCAATTTCTAAAAAGGCATTCAATTTAAAAATTTAATCTGATCCTACAAATATTTATTTAGAACCAACTTTTACAAGTTCCGAGCCTATAATAGAAAATTGTGAGGGAAAAGGATTATGGTGTATGTATGTTCGGGTGGTGTATGTGTGTAAATTATCATAAGATGCATGGAAAGTTTTGACATTTCTGGGCCAGGGTTAGGGTTAGGTGAGTTAACCATAGGGTAACTATGGTTAACTAACCTATGGTTAACTCACCTATGGTTAGAGGTGCCCTCAATTGCAGGCTAAGTTATTCAAGCAACCCTGTAACAGGCTGGGTAGGGAAGAGAAGCCTAACACCACTAGTTTAGATTTGCTGCTTAACGCTTGGGACAAGTGTTCCTGAGATTAACCTATGGATACTCCAAGGTCCAGGGAACAACCATTCAGAGGCCATTTTTCTTTGCTTTCCCTGGATTTACCTTCCTATTTAAGTTTTGTCATATTTCCACACCACACCTAGAACTAGAACCAACATTTAAAACCCAGTTTATTTGGCTAGGATTCCAGGTACTCTATTTAATACTTACCACCCATCCCTCTCCAGGGCTAGGTCTACAAATTAGATGATTCATTCAGAAAAATGCTATTGCACCTTTCTCATCTTTATAACAGCAACTTGTATTGCAAATTTTGGTGAGTACTTCACATAGATTATACCCAGTTCTCACAGGAACATTATGTATTACAGTTTAAGAAACTTAACAAGGGGAAGAGCTGAAATCCAAACACACTTCAGTCTTTGACTAAATTTTGGTTATCATAAGTTCCCGAGAACTTCTGCTGCTGTCCCCTCCCTACCACACTGGACATCTTTGGTTAGTAGGTCATCCTTATGCAGTTACTTGAGCTTCAAATTCTGGAGTCTGCCTTGATATTTTCTCTCCCCCCACCTACCCTTATATTCAGTCATTATCAGTCATTGTTCTTAATTGCAATCAACAGATGCAAACACTTAAGTATCAAATATGTTCATTGTAATATGTTTATTAGAACACAGTATTGGTGAGAGTTACGGGAAGCCAAGTTTGAGGCTACATCTTCAAGAGATATGCTTAGAAGCATATCAGAAGGCTGGCCTTACATGAACGTGAGCCTAGTAACTACCGTGCAATGAGATGGAGGAATCACCCATCACCTTAATGAGGTTAGGTCTGAGCCAAGAACTTGACTTTGCATTGTTTTGGTCATCATTGTCTCTGCTGCTGTCACCAAGTATATCCAGACACCACTGCACAACCCCCAATCCCCCGGCAAAAATATAAACAACTTCTTCACATTACTCCCATTTGAATACAAGTATCTCTTGATTTTTGCATTTGATTTCTGGAGCCTAGGTCATATGTCTATATCACGACTGCAAAGGAACCTGCTTATTTCAAGTTGAGCTTCTGAGCTGAAAAGGTAGAATTCACTGTTTGAAAATATATTCAAGTACCAAATGGCTTTTCATAAGATACTGGGCAGCCCCATGTATGACCAATATCCACCACAGTTGGTTAGCCCTATAGCTTTATTTCCCCCACATACCCTGACACTCCCAATATCTTCTGCAGTCAACCAGTTCACAGTGATCTAAAATGCACATCAGGCTTCAAATCTGAATGCTTATAACAGTTTGCTATACTGCAAAACTATGCAGAAATAGTGCTGTTGAGTGCTGTTTTTCAAGTGTTTTTGTAAAATGAAGAATTTTTTAAAATATTTGCCTATGAATTTAGTTTGCTTTATTTTTCTTGTTTTATAATGTTCATTTGAAATCTGTATTGTCTCTGGTTGAGACAGTACTACGCTGGTCTGCTTGTGGGTTCCAGAATGAAATAAATAAGTCTGTAAGAAAATAAGCAACTAAGTAAATTAGTTAGTAAAAACAAGCCATGCATGTATTACCTCAGAACCAGGGCACTAGTAAACTTCACAAAGCCACATTATTCAGAGTGCTACACCATTTACAGTGACAAGTGGCCCCTTCTCATTATTATTGGGACAATACTGCCTTATATGGACATAATCTGATCAGTTGGCAGCCTGTGATGGCTGAAGTTTGGCTGCTGTGATTGGCTGAGACTTAGCTATTTGTTGGAGGAATATACTATTAAGTCAGATTACAGTTTATTTGCATACTAAGTAAGGTTGCAGTTTGCTACATATATAGGCAGCTTTAAGACAAATTTAATTTAACAGCTCTATTGCCAAAATAACTTCTGAGGAAGTAACTCACTATCTGGTATCTTTGTACCAGGCAATACTGTCAAAAGGTATGGATTTTCAGAGATAGAGTTTGCTGACTGAGTAATGACTGTGCTGAAAGTTGTCTTGCGCGCACTTTTTCTGTATTTTTTACTTAAATTGTTGGATTTCACTTACCTTGCAAGAGCTCACTGTATGTCCCACTGGCATTCATTCCTCCCAGGCTATTTTGCACCCCCATTCCCATCAGCATCACTTTACAAAGCGTGTTATTTTACCCAGCCAGTTGTCCATTTAATGTACAGAAGGGTCTATATAAAGGGTCTGATCAAATCATTGCACAATGCCCAGGCAATTACACTACAAGGAACAATTACTGCTTTATCAACCGTAAACATTTTTCTGAAGTTCAAAATAACAAGAAAACTATATTACAGCAGTTTCTCAAAAGGTATTCAATTTAAAAATTTAATCCGATCCTACAAATATTTATTTAGAACCAACTTTTACAAGTTCCGAGCCTATAATAGAAAATTGTGAGGGAAAACGATTATGGTGTATGTATGTTCGGGTGGTGTATGTGTGTAAATTATCATAAGATGCATGGAAAGTTTTGATATTTCTGGGCCAGGGTTAGAGTTAGGTGAGTTAACCACAGGTTAACTATGGTTAACTAACCTGTGGTTAACTCACCTATGGTTAGAGTTGCCCTCAATTGCAGGCTAAGTTATTCAGGCAACCCTGAAACAGGCTGGGTAGGGAAGAGAAGCCTAACACGACCAGTTTAGATTTGCTGCTTAAGGCTTGGGACAAGTGTGCCTGAGATTAACCTATGGATACTCTGAGGTCCAGGGAACAACCATTCAGAGGCCATTTTTCTTGGCTTTCCCTGGATTTACCTTCCTATTTAAGTTTTATCGTATTTCCAGACCACACCTAGAACTAGAACCAACATTTAAAACCCAGTTTATTTGGCTAGGATTCCAGGTACTCTAATACCACCATCCCTCTCCAAGGCTAGGTCTACAAATTAGATGATTCATTCAGAAAAATGCTGTTGCACCTTTCTCATCTATGTAACAACAACTTGTATTGTGAATTTTGGTGAGTACTCCACATAGATTATATCCAGTTCTCAGAGGAACATTATGTATTACAGTTTAAGAAATTGAACAAGGGGGAGAGCTGAAATCCAAACACACATCAGTCTTTGACTTAATTTTGGTTATCATAAGTTCCTGAGAACTTCTGCTGCTGTCCCGTCCCTACCACACTAGATATCTTTGGTTAGTGGGTCATCCTTATGCAGTTACTTGAGCTTCAAATTCTGGAGTCTGCCTTGATATTTTCTCTCCCCCAACCTACCCTTATATTCAGTCATTATCAGTCATTGTTCTTAATTGCAATCAACAGATGCAAACACTTAAGTATCAAAGGTGTTCATTATAATATATTTATTAGAACACAGAATTGGTGGGAGTTCTGGGAGGCCAGGCTTGAGGCTACATCTTCAAGAGATATGCTTAGAAGTGTATCACAAGGCTGGCCTTATATGAACATGAGCCTAGTAACTACCATGCAATGAGACGGAGGAATCACCCATCACCTCAGTGAGGTTAGGTCTGAGCCAAGAACTTGACCTTGCATCATTTTGGTCATCATTGTCTCTGCTGCTGTCACCAAGTATATCCAGACACCACTGCACAATCCCCAATCTCCCAGCAAAAATATAAACAACCTCTTCACATTACTCCCATTTGAATACAAGTGTCTCTTGATTTTTGCATTTGATTTCTGGAGCCTAAGTCATATGCCTATATCACAACCACAAAGGAATCTGCTTATTTCAAGTTGAGCTTCTGAACTGGAAAGGTAGAATTCACAGTTTGAAAATGTATTCAGGTGCCAAACGGCTTTTCATAAGACACTGGGCAGCCCCATGTATGACCAATATCCACCACAGTTGGCTAGCCCTATAGCTTTATTTCCCCCGCATACCCTGACACTCCCAATATCTTCTGCAGTCAACCAGTTCACAGTGATCTAAAATGCACATCAGGCTCCAAATGTGAATGCTTGTAACAATTTGCTATACTGCAAAACCATGCAGAAATAGTTGCTGTTGAGTGCTGTTTTTCAAGTGTTTTTGTAAAATAAAGAAATTTTTAAAAATATTTGCGTATTAATTTAGTTTGCTTTATTTTTCTTGTTTTATAATGTTCATTTGAAATCTGTATTGTCCCTGGTTTAGCAGAACTATACTGGTCTGCTTGTGGGTTCCAGAATGAAATAAATAAGTCTGTAAGAAAATAAGCAACTAAGTAAGTAAATTAGTAAGTAAATGTATTACCTAAGAACCAGGGCACTAGTAAACTTCACAAAGGCACATTAATCAGAGTGCTACACCATTGACAATAACAAGTGGCCCCTTCTCATTATTATTGGGACAATACTGCCAAATAAGCAAAACACAAATAAAACTCTCCAGTGGAAAATGGCTAAGAGTCATTAGGGGCAAGTAGTTTTATGTAGACTAAAATACTATAATTAGAAGGGAGGATTTGGAGCACTATTTGAAGGAGAGAAATCAATAGAAGAGTTGCTTTCTATGCTCCAAAGAGCTTTCCCAGCTATCTTTGTTCAGTGGTAAAATAGAGTTATTTTACAGTAGGAAATAAACTTGGGCACTAAGCACCTCTGTTGGGGAGATACCTGAGACTGCCTTGGAAAAGGAGGGGGTGAGCGGATGTGGCATGACATTGTTTTTCATAACATGTTAATAGCAAAACAAACTACCCAAAATAATAACGATAAAGAATTTATTCCCATTTGTTTGATCTGCGTTACTCTTCTTTAGAACCTTAAATATCGTGCAGTGTTACATTAAAGTAAAATGTTTATTTGTAACAGACAAAACCAGTTCAATACTAAATAATAACTTAATGTCATCTTGAATCTGATTAAGTAGTTATTCTATTATGAATGTTCTCAACTGATCAATGAGAGGAAAACTTTATGTATTCTTGTATATTACTTTTCTAAAACTGTCATGATATTAAAATTATGTACTTATAGTTGTGGTTTGTTCCTCAAACTATTACTTAATGTGATTTATTTTAAATGTGAATTTTGCCTTTAGACATTCATTTAAAAAGACAGCCTATTCTTTATTATTTTTACTTAGAATTTACAGAATCCTGTGGTACAGAGGGACTTTTCCAGCTCTCAGGGGTACATGAATTTCCTTTTACTGTATTACTGGCCAGTTGATGATTGACTAGCCTCTGCAATATCCCTACAATGTGGCCAACTAGATATTCTTCAATATGGCCCGTTTTATCTTTGGACATTTCTCTCTAATAGTCTCCCATATTGTTAATTCGAGATTTTTTCTTGTGGCAGCTTCGTTTTATTTGTCCTTGTTAGATCTCTTAAGACTACTTTGTTTTTATTTTTATTTGTTTTGCAAGGATGGGGTGCACAATTAGTGGTACAGTATGGTTGTTCCATAACTTTATTAAAAGGTATATAAAGTACTTGATGCTGCAGAGTATCTAGAAATATGCATTGTGCTTATTCATTTGTGATAATAGGTGTTTTGGCATTTTTAATACATTCAATACATTTGCAATTTAAGAAGCAAATGAATTAAGTTCATGATGACTGAATGGGATGGGAGTTAGAGTTTGTAAGGCGACCTGGAGAGGTTAATTTCACAGCATGCAGTAATTGTGAATTTTTAGATGGAATATATGTGTGTAAACCTGAATCTTACCCCACGTTGGAGACGAAGCTGCAGAGAAAGTTGTTCTTTTGACCTTAAAGCAAGTTAAATTTGGAGAGCTACCCAGTTAAGAAAGTTTTATCCACCAATATATTTTTAATTTAATTCTTACTTTGTGGGGATATTAGAGAATTTTTTTCCCCTCCAATTTGCTATTTCAGTGCTAGTAATATAAATCCAGTGCTAATCCAGAGGAAAAGATTTCCCATGCTTTGGATTTTACCCAGTTAGTTCTCTAGTTATACTCTTAAGTAATTTAGAGCCTCTGAAAAAACTGAAGTTAATAAAGAATAAGAAATTAATAGTGGAAACTAATAAACAAGAGATATGGAAATTTTTTTTTTTTTTTTTTTTTTTGAGACGGAGTCTTGTTCTGTCACCCAGGCTGGAGTGCAGTGGCGCCATCTCGGCTCACTGCAAGCTCCGCCTCCCAGGTTCACGCCATTCTCCTGCCTCAGCCTCTCTGAGTAGCTGGGACTACAGGCGCCCGCCACCACGCCCGGCTAATTTTTTGTATTTTTAGTAGGGACGGGGTTTCACCGTGGTCTCGATCTCCTGACCTTGTGATCCACCCGCCTCGGCCTCCCAAAGTGCTGGGATTACAAGCGTGAGCCACCGCGCCCGGCTGACGAGATATGGAAATTAAAAATACTGAGAAGAAACAAATCTTTGAAAGTCCCAACATACAGGGTTCAGATAAAATTAGGATATTTGAAGGGCCATTTTGGATATCTGTTATGCTTTTGTAATATTCCTGAGAGTGGATACCACTTTTGTTCCTATTTTACAAATGAGGAAACTGAATGACAGACAACTTAAATAACTTTCCCAAAGCCACACAACTAACAGGAGGTCAAGACTGAATAGTCAGACTAAATCTGGAATTAGGCTGTTTTTAGAAGCTATTAATGAAATGGAAGGGGAACTGAGATCCATCAAATGCAAAAATGAAAACTATATAATAAGTAATCTGCTGGCATTTGATGCTTATTTATTTCTCATTACAATCCTGTGGGTTAGCTATTGTTATCTTCCTTTTTCACATAATGAAACACACGTTTGGAAAGGTTAAACTATTTCCCCATGTTGGCCATGGGGAACTGATAGTCACTGGACCTAGCATTTGAACATTGAGCTCTGGACTGCAAATTTTATGTCTTTTTTACTCTGCAAAAAATTGTAAACTCTTTTTAGTAAGAAAATGCTTTATTTGAGTAATCTATTTCATAGAAATCCAAGCTAGGTAAGGTGCCAATTGCCGCGACCCCTGTTGGACCACCCCTAGACGTTTCCAGGACACCTGGGGACTTGAAAGTGCCCATGCTATCATGCTGCCTAAAGTCATTCTAGTTTTTTGAAACTATAATTACAAATAATTTCCCAGATACAGTCATATTAACATATACATATACAGTCCCTCCCATACTACTGTCATTGATTCAACATATGTTTATTGAGCACCCTCTGTGTCCCAGACTGCTTCTAGGTGCTGGGGAATATGAAGATCAAATTCTGGCCCTTCGTAGAACTTACATGGTTTTTACTCCCATCACTTAGCCCACTCCAGTGAGTCATTTACTGTCTTGGTGATATCTGTAAACTTTCCATCTCCTACTAGCTTTTAAGCCCCCATGGGACGGAAACTGTGTTTTATTCATGTTTGTGTCTCCCACAGATCACCTGCCACAGCAATATTCCCAGTGCATCTCTTCTTTTACACTATTTTCAGTCACAGAACTATAACATGCAGCTTCATAAAATTCATCCCTTCACCTAAATAGATTCCAGCTGTGACAGTGTTTATAATTTCCCTGTAGCTTGAAATTTTCATCAAATTTCTACTTTTAGATATGCAAATTTACAATTAATCAATGAATCACTGAGAAAATAGGAATCATTTTTTGTTCACGGGGCATTTCAAGATGTGTTACAAGGTGTAAGACTTAACATTACCTGCCTTTCTAACTTATGAAAAACATTTTAACCACCTAAAAAGGGTGTTTTGGTGAGCATTTGTTAGAAGACTGGGAGTTATTCTTCTGAGCAGGGTTAATAGAGCTGAGTAATTTTTTACTTATAAAGTCCTCTAAAAATATAAATAATTTTGTCTAGATTTGATAGTGTCATAAATGTCTTTGTTCCTCTTTGAAAGCCATTATATAACAGAAGGATCATTTTGAGTAAGAGATTGTTAACTTTAAATCACATACATATTTGTTACTGGATATCCCAGGATATCTTTTGAAAGTCTTGAGTTGCTGTCAGTGACTCACAGTGACAAAGTGCTTTTGTGTGTCTTTATTTGCATGCCTGAGGGAATCACTATTTTAAAAAATAGATTTTTTTCACATGGCCCTTTAAAAGAAAGTGTATTGTGGCTACTGAAGAAATTCCCAGAACAATGTTAAGAATTACAATTTGCATAATAATAATTTTTCCTTTGCCTCAACTCAGTGAAAGCCACTCTGATTAAAAACAGTTTGCTAGAAGTTTCTAGTTACTAGAAGGCACTTGAACTAAATTTATTTGGCAAATTTGTAACCCAATTCTGGGATGCAACTCCTTTTCCCTAAGTCCCATCTCAGCATGATTCTCCCTTAAAGTAAAATATAAAACCAACTCTGGGCCGGGCGCAGTGGCTCATGCCTGTAACCCCACCACTTTGGGAGGCCGAGGCGGGCGGATCACGAGGTCAGGAGACAGAGACTATCCTGGCCAACACGGTGAAACCCCGTCTCTACTGAAAAAAAATACAAAAAAATTAGCCAGGCGGGGTGGTGGGCTCCTGTAGTCCCAGCTACTTGGGAGGCTGAGGCAGGAGAAAGGCGTGAACCCGGGAGGTGGAGCTTGCAGTGAGCTGAGATTGAGCCACTGCACTCCAGCCTGGGCGACAGGGCGAGACTCTGTCAAAAAACAACAACAACAACAAAACAAAACAAAAAACAAAAAACCCAACCAACTCTGGACAGCTCTTAGGAGTTTTTACTGGATGCTTTTGGTGTGTGGTGGGATTGGGATTAGACACCATACACCACAAAGTAAAACTTCTGAAGAAATTCTCTTCCAGCTTTCTCTGGAGTCAGATCCTTCAAGACAACTCTCTACCGCCGTATTTCCCTGATTTTTCCTCAGTTTCTTTTTCAAAACTCCAGCTGTAGCGTCAGGACTTTCTCATTCCAAGTTGGCCGCTTTCTCCCACATTCTGAACTATTCTTTTTCTATGGCATGTGATTCATTCTTATATAACTTAAGTGAACCTGTTAAGACTTCTAATGTTTCTCTACATTAAATATCTAAGTCAGTACAGTGGAATCCTGGGAGCCAAGCTGAGCAAAGGAAGAGTCCTCCTTAGAAGGTAGGGGTAGCTAAAAGCTTATGTCTATTTATACTTTGGGATTTTTATGTTTATTACACTGAGAGCTAAAGGTTTCAGTTTTCTTTTGGTTAATGGTTCTTTAGAAAAGTCACACCATTAGGACCTCACGAAATAGTTCTACTTGGGTAAATGTACCACCTTCCTGGGAAAAGCCCTCAGCTTTGTAATGAATCCTGCGTTTGTGTTAGCATACCAAGTGTGCTTCTATCTCACGCTTATCACAAATATACAGCCAGGAGTTAAAATCACAGTAATAATTTACTTAGGAAATTATGACTTTTGAGAGGACAAGACTCTGTGTTTGATATGTCTACTTCCTCAATGAAGAAGACATGAGGAGAGAGCCAAATTTTACTCTGGGAAAGTTATTTGATATATCTGGAATCACACCAAGGGATCTTAAAAGTTCATTCTTCCATTGTTTCTGTCACTGCAAATTGAGTACTTAATCTGAGACAAGGGCTCTGCCGGGAACTAGGACTATAATGATAAATAAGTCACATCAGCTGCCCCCATATTGCATAGTTTAGTGGCAGAAACAGTATTAAATTAAGAACTGAAACTAATTCAGAAGGAAAAACAGTGTTGTAAGAGTGAGTAACTTGTGGTTTTCCAAATATATGGGTTAGGAAAAGCTTTTCCAAGGAAGTGAAAAGTGAGTTTGTATGTAGTTTGTATGTAGGAATGGAGACATGGCTCACGCATAGATCATGGGATTGATCTTATGTACCAGCATAAGAGTTTAAAATTTTGTTTTTGAGCAAAAGGAATTTATCCTTTTTCTAAGAGGACTAATATGATCAAATTTGTATTTTAAAATGATAAGTATGTGATATAAACAGAATGTGGTAGAGGGTGAAGGAGATTCATTACAACCAATTAGGAGATGATAGCAGGAAGTGCAGATAGCATGGGATAGTCACTAGGCTTACGAGGGTGGAAGTGGAAAGTGAGAAATGTAGATGGATTTCTTCATTTATATGCAGTCAAATCAAGAGCACTTAGTATCTGATTAGAAGTTGGGGTGAAGGGGTAGTGATAAAGGTGACTCTGAGGTTTTTGGCATTAACAGCTAGGTGAATGGTGGTGTGAAACATAGAATGATATGGTTTGGATTTGTGTCCCCGCCCAAATTGCATGTCGAATTGGAGGAGGAACCTAATGGGAGGTGATTAGATCATGGAGGTGGACTTCCCTCCTGCTGTTCTTGTGATAGTGAGTGAGTTCTTGGGAGATCTGATGGTTTAAAAGTGTGTGGCACTTCCCCCCTTCACTCTGTCTCTCTCCTGCCACCTTGTGAAGAAGGTGCTTCCTTCCCTTTCATCTTCTGCCTTGACTGTAAGTTTCCTGAGGCCTCCCAGTCATGCTTCCTGTTAAGTCTGTGTAAATATGAGTCAATTAAACCTCTTTTCTTCATAAATTACCCAGTCTCAGTGGTTCTTTATAGCAATATGAGAACTGACTAATACATAGGATAATAACCAGGTTTGAAGGTAGGATATTAAATTCAGTTTTGTATCAGTTGCAATAGATTTAGGCTGCATAAGATCAAAACAGTAATAGCTGTTGAAACCATACAAACTCTCCTTCTTTCACATATCAAGAAGATTAAGAGGGTAGTTCCAAGGCAATATATTGGTTCAGTGATATTTTGCCCTTTTATTCCATGCCTATTGCCTCATTGCTACATTGCTACAAAATGGCTACAACAGACATCATGTTATCATTAAAGGCAGAAGGATGGAACAGGAAAGTCTTAACATGCTCTCCTCTTGTTCTTACCCCTTTTATAATAAGTAATTTTTTACCTCAAAGACTCCAGAAGATTCATTTATAGGTCTACCCAGCCATGGCCTCTCCAAACTGTGAAGGATGTGGACTGTTTAGAAAAGGAGAAAGAGATCATCATAATTAGCTTAGAACAGTTGTTCTCAACTGTATTAGACACCAACTCTTTTGATTAGTAATCTGAAATGAAATTCACAGATGTAATTTACCTATGCACATAACCTAACAAGAAAATAATGTTATGCTCTCTTTGTCATAATACAGTAAAATAAAAGAATATGTAAACATTTGGGCCAGATTCAAATTGAGGTAATTAGATTATTGCAACTATGTATATAGAATAATGGGGTAAATAGTATTTGCAGCAATACATGGAATCACAACAAACACAGCAACAGTGATTCAGACAGACACTTGTTTGCTGTAAGGGTGTCACAAACAGAATGAGTTCAGTTACTCTTGCCTTCTCTAAAATACTGGACAACTCTTGGTAACATTCCAATTAAGACAATGTATAATGTTTCCTGATTAATATTTTACTTGCAATCCTGCTGCACATTGGAAAGTGGTAGGAAATGCAGAACAATTATTTGATAATGCACTTATGTCCCCTCACATTGTAGAATGACGCTTCTTAGACCTCGCTAACAAATGCCAGTAATGTCCCCAATCATTGTGACAAGCAAATTTCCGGAAAAAAATGTATAATTTACACACTATACATCAGAATAGAAATGTAAGATCAACTGAAAGCAAAGAAAGATTGATTTCCTTGATTTTGAGTGGCATTTCCTACATTCCTACTTACTGCCTATAGCTGTTACAGACATTCATTACAAAGTTAAATTAAAGGTTACTCTGCAATAATTTCTCATTATGTGCCAAGACCTAAAAAGAATCTAATGAATTCTGTCTAAGATAACACTAATTGCAAGGTTAAACTTTCCTTGGGAAATCTTGCCCGGTACCTTAGGCACAGGGGAAATGTATGCTAGTGATTTCAAAGTGAATTAAGACACAAGTTTTTAATCCATTTTTTCAAGAATTTTAGTGAAATACCTTGTTTATATCTTTAGAACTCTAGGAAAGTGCCTCATCATTTTAGGCTGTTTCCTTTTAAATCATTGGCATCTATAGGCTACCATCCTCTTAAACTAGATAGATTTTAACCTTGTTCCTTATTCATTCTAATTTAGCTTGTCATATATATATAAAAATATACATATTTATATAGTTATATATTTATGTATGTATATTTATATAGTTATATATTTATATATGTATATTTATATAGTTATATATTTATATATGTATATATAGTTATATATTTATATAGTTATATATTTATATAAGTATATTTATATAGTTATATATTTATATATGTATATTTATATATATGTATATATTTTGATAGTGGCTTTTTGCTCATTAAAAATCAAAAGTCAAAAGTAATTAATCTTATAAAATGGTTAACTGGCTTACCTGAGAAAAATTAAATTTAGCTGGTAAAGGCTGATTTCATTAAAGTTTGTATGTTTTACATTTCCTCTGCTCCATGATGGAAATAAGTATTTTTCTTTACGATGTGGTTTGCCATCTACATGAACATTTGAATAAGATAAAGCAAAATAATTTTGAAGAATACATTAGTATTTGTAGGAGTCATTCATATTGCTTTCTGCATTTAAGGTAAATTAGAATTATTCACTAAGTTAATGTCAAGTAGAAAACAGAAATAGATGTTGATGAATGAAGTAAATATGATGAGTCATATTTTATTCATTGTTTTTTCATTTTGAACTTTTTAGTGAAGACATTGAAATATCAAGTCATGGTCATAAAATTTCTTAATTCCTCTTAAAAATTAATTTAATAATACACAGTCATTTAATTAGTTTATAAAGCAAAATTGAAACACTTTGAGTATAGGACTTAATAGTGGAATTTAGAGAGTTCTCCAGAACTCTTCTTAGCTTTTAGGCTCTTAAAAGATAAAATTGTGTGTCTGTGTGTGTGCATATGCAATAAAATAATAAAATGACCTACTATGAATACAAGAAACTATGTTGTTTATTGTTGTGATATTTCAGATAAGGGAATATAAAGTAGGATTGATTAATAAAAGATGAAAGAAGAGATTAGTGAATGATGGCTTAGTAAATGATGAGCATGGTTTTGAGCAGGGGCTTGAAGAAATGATGGCTATGTGAAGCCTAGAATACTGACATGATATTACATGCTGAGAAAAATATGGAGAAAATAAGGCACTCCTGAAGTGCATATGTAAGAAGAATGGCTTAACTGCACTGGAGAAACTGTGTTAATGAGGAATTGAAAATTGCTTAGTTAGAAATAGAAATGTTGAGAGAATGAAGAGTTTGTTGATTTAATGTCTAGATGTGGATGAGAAAAATGAAAGAACCTTGTAGAGATTCTTTAGGCTCTAGCATTACAAGAACTATATGTGAGGTAATATTTATGGTAGCTTATTGGAGAAGTGCAGAGTTGGAAGGATCCAGAACTTATGTAAAATTGCTGAGTACTTTAAGCATTAGGTGATAAAGAACTAGGTGATTAAATTGATGGCAAACACATAAATATAAATATATATATATACATAAGTACATATTTATATATTCGTGTACCCGGTAATGAAAAATTGAAAAGTATACACACATGCACCACAAAGTATTTAACAATATTAATCCATTTTACTAAATTTGAATTAAAGAAAATATTATTTCTCCCCATTATTTCACAGTATGTAACCCTAATTTTATTTTCTTTGGGAACGGGGTGGGGGTTTGGAGGTACTTTGAACTATAAGGTATTTAAATTCTTTTGAGACCTTTTTTTAAAGAACAAACAAAAATTTTCATTATTGAGTGCTATTATCTTTTAGG
>JAKFGR010000096.1:0-45929 GCA_021498465.1 Hylobates pileatus | reverse complement strand
CTGACCAACATGGTGAAACCCGTCTCTACTAAAAATACAAAGTTAGTGGGTGTGGGCCGGGCGTGGTGGCTCATGCCTATAATCCCAGCACTTTGGGAGGCTGGTGTGGGCTGGTCAGGAGATGGAGACCATCCTTTCAACAAGGTCTGTGAAACTTCATTCTATTCTGTGCATTCATCTCACAGATTTGAACCTTTCTTTTGATTGAGCAGTTTTGAAACATTCTTTTTGTAAAATCTGCAAGTGGACATGTGAAGGGCTTTGAGGCCTACAGTGAAAAATGAAAAAATTCAAATAGAAACTACACAGAAGCATTCAGTGAAACTTCTTTCTGATCTGTGCATTCTTCTAAAGAGCTGAACATTTCTTTTGATTGAGCAGTTTTGAAACACTCTTTTTGTAGAAACTGCAAGTGGACATTTGGAGATCATTGAGGAGTACGTTGAAAAACGACATATCTTCCCATGAAAACTACAGAGAAGCATTCTGTGCAACTTCTTTCTCTTCTGTGGATTCATTTCATAGAGTTGAACCTTTCATTTGATTGAGCAGTTTTGAAAAACTCTTTTTGTAGAATCTGCAACTGGACATTTGGAACATCTTAGGGCATAGGGTTAAAAACAAAATATCTTCCCAAAAAAAATCACAGAAGAATTCGGTGAAACTCCTTTCTGATTTGTGCAATCATCTCAAAGATTTGAACTTTTCTTTTGATTGAGCTGTTTTTAAACACTCTTTTTGTAGAATTTGCAAGTGGACATATGGAGAGCATTGAGGACTATGGTGAAAAAAGAAATATCTTCCCATAAAAAATACACAGAAGCATTCTGTGAAACGTCTCTCTGTTCTGTGCATTCATCTCACAGAGATGAACCTTACTTTTGATTGAGCAGATTTGAAACACTCTTTTTGTAGAATCTGCAAGTGGACATTTGGAGTTCTTTGAGGCCTATGGGGTAAAAGAAAGTATCCACCCATAAAAACTCCAGAGAAGCATTCTGTGAAACTTCTTTCTGATCTGTACATTCGTCTCACAGATTTGAACCTTTTTTTGATTGAGCAATTTCGAAACACTGTTTTTGTAGAATCTGCAAGTGGACATTTGGAGCACTTTCAGGCCTATGGTTAAAAAGGAAATACCTTCAAATAAAAACTACACAGAAGCATTCTATGAAACTTCTTTCTCATCTGTGCATTCATCTAACAGATTTGAAACTTTCTTTTGATTGAGCTGTTTTTAAACACTCTTTTTTTCTTTTTTTTGTTTCTTTCCATAATTTTTTTTATTATACTTTAGGGTTTTAGGGTACATGTGCACAATGTGCAGGTTTGTTACATATGTATCCATGTGCCATGTTGATTTCCTGCACCCATTAACTCGTCATTTAGCATTAGGTGTATCTCCTAATGCTGTCCCTCCCCCCTCCCCCAACCCCACAACAGTCCCCGGAGTGTGATGTTCCCCTTCCTGTGTCCATGAGTTCTCATTGTTCAATTCCCACCTATGAGTGAGAACATGCGGGGTTTGGTTTTTTGTCCTTGCGATAGTTTACTGAGAATCATGTTTTCCAGTTTCATCCATGTCCCTACAAAGGACACGAACTCATCATTTTTTATGGCTGCATAGTATTCCATGGTGTATATGTGCCACATTTTCTTAATCCAGTCTATCGTTGGACATTTGGGTTGGTTCCAACTCTTTGCTATTGTGAATAGTGCCGCAATAAACATACGTGTGCATGTGTCTTTATAGCAGCATGATTTATAGTCCTTGGGGTATATACCCAGTAATGGGATGGCTGGGTCAAATGGTATTTCTAGTTCTAGATCCCTGAGTAATCGCCACACTGACTTCCACAATGGTTGAACTAGTTTACAGTCCCACCAACAGTGTAAAAGTGTTCCTATTTCTCCACATCCTCTCCAGCACCTGTTGTTTCCTGATTTTTTAATGATGGCCATTCTAACTGGTGTGAGATGGTATCTCACTGTGGTTTTGATTTGCATTTCTCTGATGGCCAGTGATGGTGAGCATTTCTTCATGTGTTTTTTGGCTGCATAAATGTCTTCTTTTGAGAAGTGTCTGTTCATGTCCTTTGCCCACTTTTTGATGGGGTTGTTTGTCTTTTTCTTGTAAATTTGTTTGAGTTCATTGTAGATTCTGGATATTAGCCCTTTGTCAGATGAGTAGGTAAAAAATTTTCTCCCATTCTGTAGGTTGCCTGTTCACTCTGATGGTAGTTTCTTTTGCTGTGCAGAAGCTCTTTAGTTTAATGAGATCCCATTTGTCAATTTTGGCTTTTGTTGCCATTGCTTTTGGTGTTTTAGACATGAAGTCCTTGCCCACGCCTATGTCCTGAATGGTATTGCCTAGGTTTTCTTGTAGGATTTTAATGGTTTTAGGTCTAACATTTAAGTCTTTAATCCATCTTGAATTAATTTTTGTATAAGGTGTAAGGAAGGGATCCAGTTTCAGCTTTCTACATATGGCTAGCCAGTTTTCCCAGCACCATTTATTAAATAGGGAATCCTTTCCCCATTTCTTGTTTTTGTCAGGTTTGTCAAAGATCAGATAGTTGTAGATATGCAGCATCATTTCTGAGGGCTCTGTTCTGTTCCATTGATCTATGTCTCTGTTGTGGTACCAGTACCATGCTGTTTTGGTTACTGTAGCCTTGTAGTATAGTTTAAAGTCAGGTAGCGTGATGCCTCCAGCTTTGTTCTTTTGGCTTAGGATTGACTTGGCAATGCGGGCTCTTTTTTGGTTCCATATGAACTTTAAAGTAGTTTTTTCCAATTCTGTGAAGAAAGTCATTGGTAGCTTGATGGGGATGGCATTGAATCTATAAATTACTTTGGGCAGTATGGCCATTTTCACGATATTGATTCTTCCAACCCATGAGCATGGAATGTTCTTCCATTTGTTTGTATCCTCTTTGATTTCATTGAGCAGTGGTTTGTAGTTCTCCTTGAAGAGGTCCTTCACATCCCTTGTAAGTTGGATTCCTAGGTATTTTATTCTCTTTGAAGCAATTGTGAATGGGAGTTCACTCATGATTTGGCTCTCTGTTTGTCTGTGATTGGTGTACAAGAATGCTTGTGATTTTTGTACATTGATTTTGTATCCTGAGACTTTGCTGAAGTTGCTAATCAGCTTAAGGAGATTTTGGGCTGAGACAATGGGATTTTCTAGATATACAATCATGTCATCTGCCCACTTTTTGATGGGGTTGTTTGTTTTTCTTGTAAATTTGTTTGAGTTCATTGTAGATTCTGGATATTAGCCCTTTGTCAGATGAGTAGGTTGCAAAATTTTCTCCCATTCTGTAGGTTGCCTGTTCACTCTGATGATAGTTTCTTTTGCTGTGCAGAAGCTCTTTAGTTTAATGAGATCCCATTTGTCGATTTTGGCTTTTTGTTGCCATTGCTTTTGGTGTTTTAGACATGAAGTCCTTGCCACGCCTATGTCCTGAATGGTATTGCCTAGGTTTTCTTGTAGGATTTTAATGGTTTTAGGTCTAACATATAAGTCTTTAATCCATCTTGAATTAATTTTTGTATAAGGTGTAAGGAAGGGATCCAGTTTCAGCTTTCTACATATGGCTAGCCAGTTTTCCCAGCACCATTTATTAAATAGGGAATCCTTTCCCCATTTCTTGTTTTTGTCAGGTTTGTCAAAGATCAGATAGTTGTAGATATGCAGCATCATTTCTGAGGGCTCTGTTCTGTTCCATTGATCTATGTCTCTGTTGTGGTACCAGTACCATGCTGTTTTGGTTACTGTAGCCTTGTAGTATAGTTTAAAGTCAGGTAGGGTGATGCCTCCAGCTTTGTTCTTTTGGCTTAGGATTGACTTGGCGATGCGGGCTCTTTTTTGGTTCCATATGAACTTTAAAGTAGTTTTTTCCAATTCTGTGAAGAAAGTCATTGGTAGCTTGATGGGGATGGCATTGAATCTATAAATGACCTTGGGCAGTATGGCCATTTTCACGATATTGATTCTTCCAACCCATGAGCATGGAATGTTCTTCCATTTGTTTGTATCCTCTTTTATTTCATTGAGCAGTGGTTTGTAGTTCTCCTTGAAGAGGTCCTTCACATCCCTTGTAAGTTGGATTCCTAGGTATTTTATTCTCTTTGAAGCAATTGTGAATGGGAGTTCACTCATGATTTGGTTCTCTGTTTGTCTGTTATTGGTGTACAAGAATGCTTGTGATTTTTGTACATTAATTTTGTATCCTGAGACTTTGCTGAAGTTGCTAATCAGCTTAAGGAGATTTTGGGCTGAGACAATGGGGTTTTCTAGATATACAATCATGTCATCTGCAAACAGGGACAATTTGACTTCCTCTTTTCCTAATTGAATACCCTTTATTTCCTTCTCCTGCCTGATTGCTCTGGCCAGAACTTCCAGCACTATGTTGAATAGCAGCGGTGAGAGAGGGCATCCCTGTCTTGTGCCAGTTTTCAGAGGGAATGCTTCCAGTTTTTGCCCATTCAGTATGATATTGGCTGTGGGTTTGTCATAGATAGCTCTTATTATCTTGAGATACGTCCCATCAATACCTAATTTATTGAGAGTTTTTAGCATGAAGGGTTGTTGAATTTTGTCAAAGGCCTTTTCTGCATCTATTGAGATAATCATGTGGTTTTTGTCTTTGATTCTGTTTATATGCTGGATTACATTTATTGATTTGCGTATGTTGAACCAGCCTTGCATCCCAGGGATGAAGCCCACTTGATCATGGTGGATAAGCTTTTTGATGTGCTGCTGGATTCGGTTTGCCAGTATTTTATTGAGGATTTTTGCATCAATGTTCATCAAGGATATTGGTCTGAAATTCTCTTTTTTGGTTATGTCTCTGCCAGGTTTTGGTATCAGGACGATGCTGGCTTCATAAAATGTGTTAGGGAGGATTCCCTCTTTTTCTATCGATTGGAATAGTTTCAGAAGGAATGGTACCAGTTCCTCCTTGTACCTCTGGTAGAATTCAGCTGTGAATCCGTCAGGTCCTGGACTCTTTTGGTTGGTAAGCTATTGATTATTGCCACAATTTCAGAACCTGTTATTGGTCTATTCAGAGATTCAACTTCTTCCTGGTTTAGTCTTGGGAGGGTGTATTTGTCAAGGAATTTATCCATTTCTTCTAGATTTTCTAGTTTATTTGCATAGAGGTGTTTGTAGTATTCTCTGATGGTAGATTGTATTTCTGTGGGATCGGTGGTGATATCCCCTTTTTCATTTTTTATTGCATCTATTTGATTGTTCTCTCTTTTCTTCTTTATTAGTCTTGCTAGCGGTCCATCAATTTTGTTGATCTTTTCAAAAAACCAGCTCCTGGATTCATTAATTTTTTGAAGGGTTTTTTGTGTCTCTATTTCCTTCAGTTCTGCTCTGATTTTAGTTATTTCTAGCCTTCTGCTAGCTTTTGAATGTGTTTGCTCTTGCTTTTCTAGTTCTTTTAATTGTGATGTTAGGGTGTCAATTTTGGATCTTTCCTGCTTTCTCTTGTGGGCATTTAGTGCTATAAATTTCCCTCTACACACTGCTTTGAATGTGTCCCAGAGATTCTGGTATGTTGTATCTTTGTTCTCGTTGGTTTCAAAGAACATCTTTATTTCTGCCTTCATTTCATTATGTACCCAATAGTCATTCAGGAGCAGGTTGTTCAGTTTCCATGTAGTTGAGTGGTGTTGAGTGAATTTCTTAATCCTGAGTTCTAGTTTGATTGCACTGTGGTCTGAGAGACAGTTTGTTATAATTTCTGTTCTTTTACATTTGCTGAGGAGAGCTTTACTTCCAACTATGTGGTCAATTTTGGAATAGGTGTGGTGTGGTGCTGAAAAAATGTATATTCTGTTGACTTGGGGTGGAGAGTTCTGTAGATGTCTATTAGGTCCACTTTATGTAGAGCTGAGTTCAATTCCTGGATATCCTTGTTAACTTTCTGTCTCGTTGATCTGTCTAATGTTGACAGTGGGGTGTTAAAATCTCCCATTATTATTGTGTGGGAGTTTAAGTCCCTTTGTAGGTCACTCAGGACTTGCTTTATGAATCTGGGTGCTCCTGTGTTGGGTGCATATATATTTAGGATAGTTAGCTCTTCTTGTTGAATTGATCCCTTTACCATTATGTAATGGCCTTCTTTGTCTCTTTTGATCTTTGTTGGTTTAAAGTCTATTTTATCAGAGACTAGGATTGCAACCCCTGCCTTTTTTTGTTTTCCAGTTGCTTGATAGATCTTCCTCCATCCCTTTATTTTGAGTCTATGTGTGTCTCTGCACGTGAGATGGGTTTCCTGAATACAGCACACTGATGGGTCCTGACTCCTTATCCAGTTTGCCAGTCTGTGTCTTTTGATTGGAGCATTTAGCCCATTTACATTTAACGTTAATATTGTTATGTGTGAATCTGATCCTGTCATTATGATGTTAGTTGGTTATTTTGCTCGTTAGTTGCTATTGTTTCTTCCTAGCCTCGATGGTCTTTACAATTTGGCATGTTTTTGCAGTGGCTGGTACCGGTTGTTCCTTTCCATGTTTAGTGCTTCCTTCAGGAGCTCTTTTAGGGCAGGCCTGGTGGTGACAAAATCACTCAGCGTTTGCTTGTCTGTAAAGTATTTTATTTCTCCTTCACTTATGAAGCTTAGTTTGGCGGGATAGCAAATTCTGGGTTGAAAATTCTTTTCTTTAAGAATGTTGAATATCTTACTCTCTTCTGGCTTGTAGAGTTTCTGCTGAGAGATCAGCTGTTAGTCTGATGGGCTTCCCTTTGTGGGTAACCCGACCTTTCTCTCTGGCTGCCCTTAACATTTTTCCTTCATTTCAACTTTGGTGAATCTGACAATTATGTGTCTTGGAGTTGCCCTTCTCGAGGAGTATCTTTGTGGCGTTCTCTGTATTTCCTGAATCTGAATGCTGGCCTGCCTTGCTAGATTGGGGAAGTTCTCCTGGATAATATCTTGCAGAGTGTCTTCCAACTTGGTTCCATTCTCCCCATCATTTTCAGGTACACCAATCAGACGTAGGTTTGGTCTTTTCACATAGTCCCAAATTTCTTGGAGGCTTTGTTCATTTCTTTTTATTCTTTTTTCTATAAACTTCCCTTCTCTCTTCATTTCATTCATTTCATCTTCCATCAGCGATACCCTTTCTTCCAGTTGATCGCATCTGCTACTGAGGCTTCTGCAATCTTCGCGTAGTTCTCGAAACTTGGCTTTCAGCTCCATCAGCTCCTTTAAGCCCTTCTCTCCATTGGTTATTCTAGTTATCCATTCTTCTAATATTTTTTCAAAGTTTTTAACTTCTTTGCTATTGTTTTGAATTTCCTCTCGTAGCTCAGAGTAGTTTGATCGTCTGAAGCCTTCTTCTCTCCACTCATCAAAGTCATCCTCCATCCAGCTTTGTTCCGTTGCTGGTGAGGAACTGCGTTCCTTTGGAGGAGGAGAGGTGCTCTGTTTTTTAGAGTTTCCAGTTTTTTTGTTCTGTTTTTTCCCCATCTTTGTGGTTTTATCTACTTTTGGTCTTTGATGATGGAGATGTACAGATGGGTTTTTGGTGTGGATGTCCTTTCTGTTTGTTAGTTTTCCTTCTACCAGACAGGACCCTCAGCTGCAGGTCTGTTGGAGTTTACTAGAGGTCCACTCCAGACCCTGTTTGGCTGGGTGTCAGCAGCGGTGGCTGCAGAACAGCGGATTTTCGTGAGACCACAAATTCAGCTGTCTGATAGTTCGTCTGAAAGTTTTGTCTCAGAGGAGTTCCCGGTTGAATGAGGTGTCAGTCTGTCCCTACTAGGGGGGTGCCTCCCAGTTAGGCTGCTCAGGGGTGAGGGACCCAGTTTAGGAGGCAGTCTGTCCGTTCTCAGATCTCCAGCTGCGTGCTTGGAGAACCACTACTCTCATCAAAGCTGTCAGTCAGACAGGGACCTTTAAGTCTGTGGAGGTTCTTGCTGAGTTTTTGTTTGTCTGTGCCCTGCCCCCAGAGGTGGAGCCTATAGAGGCAGGCAGGCCTCCTTGAGCTGTGGTGGGCTCCACCCAGTTCGAGCTTCCTGGCTGCTTTGTTTACCTAAGCAAGCCTGGATAATGGCGGGCGCCCCTCCCCCAGCCTCGCTGCCGCCTTGCAGCTTGATCTCAGACTGCTGTGCTAGCAATCAGCGAGACTCCGTGGGCACAGGACCCTCCGAGCCAGGTGCGGGACACAATCTCCTAGTGTGCCGTTTTCCAGGCCCGTTGGAAAAGCGCAGTATTGGGGTGGGACTGACCCGATAATCCAGGTGCCGTCTGTTTCCGCTTTCTTTGACTAGGAAAGGGAACTCCCTGACCCCTTGCGCTTCCCGAGTGAGGCAATGCCTCGCCCTGCTTCGGCTCGCGCACAGTGCGCTTCACCGTCTGTCCTGCACCCACTGTTAGGCACTCCCTAGTGAGATGAAACTGGTACCTCAAGCAGAAATGCAGAAATCATCCGTCTTCTGTGTCGCTGGGGCTGGGAGCTGGAGACCGGAGCTGTTCCTATTCGGCCATCTTGGCTCCTCGAAACCAGAAATATCTTCTTATAAAAACTACACAGAAGCATTCTGTGAAACTTATCTCTGTTGTGTGCATTCATCTCACAGAGATGAACCTATTTTTTGATTGAGCAGTTTTGAAACACTCTTTTTGTAGAATCTGCAAGTGGCCATCTGGAGTGCTTTGAGGACTATGGGGGAAAAGAAAGTATCCACCCATAAAAACGACAGAGAAGCTTTCTGTAAAACTTGATTCTCATCTGTGCATTTATCTCACAGAGTTGAACCTCTCTATTGATTGAGCAATTTCGAAATACTCTTTTTGTAGGACCTGCAAGTGGACATTTTGAGCGCCTTCAGGTCTATTGTGAAAAACGAAATATCTTCAAATAAAAACTACACAGAACCATTCAGACTTGAAAATTTCTATTCATTCATCTAGAGTTGAAACTTTCTCTTAGTTTTAAGCCACTTATGTAGTTCCTAAGTGGGACATTTGGAGAACATTTCAGTGAAACCGAAATATCTTCCCATAAAAACTACACAGACGCATTCTGTGAAACTTCTTTCTGTTCTGTGCATTCATCTCACAGAATAGAACCTTTCTTTAGATTGAGCAGTTTGGAAACACTCTTTTTGTAGAACCAACAAGTGGACATTTGGAGAGCATTGAGGCCTATGGGGAAAAATGAAATATCTTCAAGTAAAAACAACACAGAATCATTCTGTGAAACTTCTTTCTATTCTGTGCTTTTATCTCAAAGAGTTGAACCTTTCTTTTGATTGAGCAGCTTTGAAACACACTTTTTGTACAGTCTGCTAGTGGACGTTTGCAGTGCTTTGAGGGCTATCGTGGAAAAAGAAATACCTTCAAATAAAAATTACAGAAAAGCATTTTGTGAAACTTCTTTATGATCTGTGCATTCATCTCAGACAGTGAAACCTTTGCTTTGATTGTGCAGTTTTGAAACCCGCTTTTTGTAGAATCTGCAATTTGTCATTTGGAGAGCATTGACGCCTGTGTTGAAAAAAGAAGTATCTTCCCATAAAAACTACACAGAAGCATTCTGTGAAACTTCTTTCTGTTCTGTGCATTCGTCTCACAGATTAGAATCTTTCTTTTGATTGAGCAGTTTTGTAGCACTCTTTTTGTAGAATCTGGAAGTGGACATGTGGAGAGCTGTGAGGCCTAGGGTGAAAATCAAAATATCTTCCCATAAAAACTACACAGAAGTGTTCTGTGAAACTTCTTTCTGTTATGTGCATTCATCTCACAGAGATGAACCTATTTTTTGATTGAGCAGTTTTGAAACACTGTTTTTGTAGAATCTGCAAGTGGACAATTGGAATTCTTTGAGACCTATGTGGAAAAAGGAAGAATCCACACGTAAAAACTACAGAGAAGCATTCTGTGAAACTTCTTTCTGATCTGCGCATTCATCTTACAGAGTTGAACCTTTCTTTTGATTGAGCAATTTCGAAACATTCTGATTGTAGGATCTACAAGTGGACATTTGGAGTACTTTCACGCCTAAGGTGAAAACGAAATATCTTCAAAGGAAAACTACACAGAAGCATTCTGTGAAACTTCTTTCTGATCTGTGCATTCATCTAACAGAGTTGAATGTTTCTTTTGGTTGAGCAGTTTTTAAACACTCTTTTTGTAGAATGTGCAAGTGGACATTGGAGAACATTGAGGCCTATGGTGAAAAACGAAATATCTTCCCATAAAAACTACACAGAAGCATTCTGTGAAACTTCTTTCTGTTCTGTGCATTCATCTCACAGAGCTGAAACTTTCTTTTAATTGAGCAGTTTTGAAACACTCTTTTTGTAGTATCTGCAAGTGGGCATTTGGAGAGCTTTGAGGCCTATAGTGAAAAACAAAATATCTTCAAGTAAATACTACACAGAATCATTCTGTGAAACTTCTTTCTATTCTGTGCATTCATCTCACAGAGTTGAACCTTTCTTTTGATTGAGCAGCTTTGAAACACTTTTTGTGTAATCTGCAAGTGGACATTTGGAGTGATTTGAGGCCTATCGTGGAAAAAGGAATATCTTCAAATAAAAACTACAGAGAAATATTCTGTGAAACTTCTTTATGATCTGTGAATTCAACCCAGAGAGTGGAACCTTTCTTTGGATTGTGCAGTTTGAAACAGGCTTTTTTGTAGAATCTGCAATTGCACATTTGGAGAGCCTTGAGGCCTATGGTGACAAGAGAAATTTCTTCCCATAAACACTACACAGAAGCATTCTGTGAAACTTCTTTCTGTTCCGTGCATTCATCTCACAGAGATGAACCTATCTTGTGATTGAGCAGTTTTGAAACACTGTTTTCGTATAATCTGCAACTGGACATTTGGATCGCTTTGAGGCCTTTGGTGAGAAATGAAATATCTTCAATTAAAAACTACACATAAGCATTCTGTGAAACTTATTTCTGGTCTGTGCATTCAACTAACAGAATTGAACCTTACTTTTGATTGAGCAGTGTTGAAACATTCTTTTTGTAGAGTCTGCAAGTGGACATTTGGAGCGATTTGAGGCCTGCCATGGAGAAAGAAATGTCTTCAAATAAGAACTACACAGAAGCATTCTGTGAAACTTCCTTATCATCTGTGCATTTATCTCATAGAGTGAAACCTTTCTTTTAATTGTGCAGTTTTGAAACACTCTTTTTGCAGAATCATGCAAGTGGACATTTGGAGCGATTTGAGGCCCATGCTTAAAAAGTAATATCTTCCCATAAAAACTACAGAGTGGCATTCTGTGAAACTTCTTTCTCATCCGCTCACTCATCTCACAGATTTGACCCTTTCTTTGGATGGAGCAATTTCGAAACACTCTTTTTGTAGAATCTACAAGTGGACATTTGGAGTGTTTTTGGGCGTATGGTGAATAACGAATTTTTTTCCCACAAAGACTACACAGAAGCATTCTGTGAAACTCCTTTCTGATCAGTGCTTTCATCTCAGAGAGTTGAACCTTTCTTTTGCTTGAGAAGTTTTGAAACACTCTTTTTGTAGAATCTGCAAGTGGATATTTGGAGGATTTAAGGCCTATATCATAAAAGGAATATCTTCAAATAAAAACTACAGAAATATTCTGTGAAACTTTTTATGATCTGTGAATTCAATTGAGAGTGGAACCTTTCTTTGGATTGTGCAGTTTGAAAAGCTTTTGTAGAATCTGCAATTGCACATTTGGAGCCTTGTGCCTATGACAAAGAAATTTCTTCATAAAACTACACAGAAGCATTCTGTGAAACTTCTTTCTGTTCCGTGCATTCTCTCACAGAGATGAACCCTTTTTGATTGAGCAGTTTTGAAACACTGTTTTTGTATAATCTGCAACTGGACATTTGGATCGCTTTGAGGCCTTGGTGAGAAATGAAATATCTTCAATTAAAACTACATAAGCATTCTGTGAAACTTATCTGAGTCTGTGCATTCAACTCACAGAGTTGAATCTTTCTTTTGATTTACCGGTTTTGAAACATTCCTTTTGTAGAGTCTGCAAGTGGACATTTGGAGCGATTTGAGGCCTCATGGAGAAAGAAATATCTTTAAATAAGAACTAGAAGCATTCTGTGAAACTTTTTATCATCTGTGCATTTATCTCATAGAGTGAAACCTTTTGATTTTTAATTGTGCAGTTTGAAACACTCTTTTGCAGAATCTGCTGGACATTTGGAGCGATTTGATATGCTTAAAAAGTAATATCTTCCTATAAAACTACAGAGCATTATGTGAAACTTCTTTCTCATCCACCTCATATCTCACAGATTTGACCTTTCTTTGATGGAGCAATTCAAATACTTTTGTAGAATCTGGGACATTTTTTGAGTGTTATATTTATGGTGAATAACGAATTTTTTTCCCACAAAGACTACACAGAAGCATTCTGTGAAACTCCTTTCTGATCAGTGCTTTCATCTCAGAGAGTTGAACCTTTCTTTTGCTTGAGAAGTTTTGAAACACTCTTTTTGTAGAATCTGCAAGGATATTTATTTTGAGATTAGAAAAAGAATTATCTTCACATAAAAACTACACAGAAGCATACTGTGAAACTTGTTTCTTTTTTTATTTTTATTTATTATCATACTTTAGGTTTTAGGGTACATGTTCACAATGTGCAGGTTTGTTACATATGTATCCATGTGCCATGTTGTTTTGCTGCACCCATTAACTTGTCATTTAGCATTAGGGTGTATCTCCTGTGCTGTCCTCCCTCCCTCCCCTCCCCACAACAGTCCCCAGAGTGATGTTCCCCTTCCTGTGACCATGAGGTCTCATTGTTCAATTCGCAACTATGAGTTAGAACATGCGGTGTTTGTTTTTTTGTCCTTTCGATTGTTTACTGAGAATGATGTTTTCCAGTTTCATCCATGTCCCTACAAAGGACACGAACTCATCATTTTTTTTGGCTGCATAGTATTCCATGGTGTATATGTGCCACATTTTCTTAATCCAGTCTATCGTTGTTGGACATTTGGGTTGGTTCCAACTCTTTGCTATTGTGAATAGTGCCGCAATAAACATACGTGTGCATGTGTCTTTATAGCAGCATGATTTATAGTCCTTTGGGTATATACCCAGTAATGGGATGGCTGGGTCAAATGGTATTTCTAGTTCGAGATCCCTGAGGAATCGCCACACTGACTTCCACAATGGTTGAACTAGTTTACAGTCCCACCAACAGTGTAAAAGTGTTCCTATTTCTCCACATCCTCTCCAGCACCTGTTGTTTCCTGATTTTTTAATGATGGCCATTCTAACTGGGGTGAGATGGTATCTCACTGTGGTTTTGATTTGCATTTCTCTGATGGCCAGTGATGATGAGCATTTCTTCATGTGTTTTTTGGCTGCATAAATGTCTTCTTTTGAGAAGTGTCTGTTCATGTCCTTCGCCCACTTTTTGATGGGGTTGTTTGTTTTTTTCTTGTAAATTTGTTTGAGTTCATTGTAGATTCTGGATATCAGCCGTTTGTCAGATGAGTAGTTTGCAAAAATTTTCTCCCATTCTGTAGGTTGCCTGTTCACTCTGATGGTAGTTTCCTTTGCTGTGCACAAGCTCTTTAGTTTAATTAGATTCCATTTGTCAATTTTGGCTTTTGTTGCCATTGCTTTTGGTGTTTTAGACATGAAGTCCTTGCCCACGCCTATGTCCTGAATGGTATTGCCTAGGTTTTCTTGTAGGATTTTAATGGTCTTAGGTCTGATATTTAAGTCTTTAACCCATCTTGAATTAATTTTTGTATAAGGTGTAAGGAATGGATCCAGTTTCAGCTTTCTACATATGGCTAGCTAGTTTTCCCAGCACCATTTGTTAAATAGGGAATCCTTTCACCATTTCTTGTTTTTGTCAGGTTTGTCAAAGATCAGATACTTGTAGATATGTGGCATCATTTCCGAGGTCTCTCTTCTGTTCCATTGATCCATGTCTCTGTTTTGGTACCAGGACCATGCTGTTTTGGTTACTGTACCCTTGAAGTATAGTTTGAAGTCATTTAGCGTGATGCCTCCAGCTTTGTTCTTTTGGCTTAAGATTGACTTGGCGATGTGGGCTCTTTTTTCGTTCCATATGAACTTTAAAGTGGTTTTTTCCAATTCTGTGAAGAAAGTCATTGGTAGCTTGATGGGGATGGCATTGAATCTCTAAATTACCTTGCGCAGTATGGCCATTTTCACGATATTGATTCTTCCAACCCATGAGCATGGAATGTTCTTCCATTTGTTTGTATCCTCTTTTATTTCATTGAGCAGTGCTTTGTAGTTCTCCTTGAAGAGGTCCTTCACATCCCTTGTAAGTTGGATTCTTAGGTATTTTATTCTCTTTGAAGCAATTGTGAATGGGAGTTGACTCATGATTTGGCTCTGTTTGTCTGTGATTAGTGTACAAGAATGCTTGTGATTTTTGTACATTGATTTTGTATCCTGAGACTTTGCTGAAGTTGCTAATCAGCTTAAGGAGATTTTGGGCTGAGACAATGGGGTTTTCTAGATATACAATCATGTCATCTGCAAACAGGGACAATTTGACTTCTTCTTTTCCTAATTGAATACCCTTTATTTCCTTCTGCCTGATTGCCCTGGCCAGAACTTCCAGCACTGTGTTGAATAGGAGTGGTGAGAGAGGGCATCCCTGTCTTGTGCCAGTTTTCAAAGGGAATGCTTCCAGTTTTTGCCCATTCAGTATGATATTGGCTGTGGGTTTGTCATAGATAGCTCTTATTATTTTGAGATACGCCCATCAATATCTAATTTATTGAGAATTTTTAGCATGAAGGGTTGTTGAATTTTGTCAAAGGCCTTTTCTGCATCTATTGAGATAATCATGTGGTTTTTGTCTTTGGTTCTGTTTATATGCTGGATTACATTTATTGATTTGCGTATGTTGAACCAGCCTTGCATCCCAGGGATGAAGCCCACTTGATCATGGTGTATAAGCTTTTTGATGTGCTGCTGGATTCGGTTTGCCAGTATTTTATTGTGGATTTTTGCATCAATGTTCATCAAGGATATTGGTCTGAAATTCTCTTTTTTGGTTATGTCTCTGCCAGGTTTTGGTATCAGGACGATGCTGGCTTCATAAAATGTGTTAGGGAGGATTCCCTCTTTTTCTATCGATTGGAAGAGTTTCAGAAGGAATGGTACCAGTTCCTCCTTGTACCTCTGGTAGAATTCAGCTGTGAATCCGTCAGGTCCTGGACTCTTTTTGGTTGGTAAGCTATTGATTATTGCCACAATTTCAGAACCTGTTATTGGTCTATTCAGAGATTCAACTTCTTCCTGGTTTAGTCTTGGGAGGGTGTATTTGTCGAGGAATTTATCCATTTCTTCTAGATTTTCTAGTTTATTTGCATAGGGGTGTTTGTAGTATTCTCTGATGGTAGATTGTATTTCTGTGGGATCGGTGGTGATATCCCCTTTTTCATTTTTTATTGCATCTATATGATTCTTCTCTCTTTTCTTCTTTATTAGTCTTGCTAGCGGTCTATCAATTTTGTTGATCTTTTCAAAAAACCAGCTCCTGGATTCATTAATTTTTTGAAGGGTTTTTTGTGTCTCTATTTCCTTCATTTCTGCTCTGATTTTAGTTATTTCTAGCCTTCTGCTAGCTTTTGAATGTGTTTGCTCTTGCTTTTCTAGTTCTTTTAATTGTGATGTTAGGGTGTCAATTTTGGATCTTTCCTGCTTTCTCTTGTGGGCATTTAGTGCTATAAATTTCCCTCTACACACTGCTTTGAATGTGTCCCAGAGATTCTGGTATGTTGTGTCTTTGTTCTTGTTGGTTTCAAAGAACATCTTTATTTCTGCCTTCATTTCATTATGTACCCAATAGTCATTCAGGAGCAGGTTGTTCAGTTTACATGTAGTTGAGCGCTTTTGATTGAGTTTCTTAATCCCGAGTTCTAGTTTGATTGCACTATGGTCTGAGAGACAGTTTGTTATAATTTCTGTTCTTTTACATTTGCTGAGGAGAGCTTTACTCCAACTATGTGGTCAGTTTTGGAATAGGTGTGGTGTGGTGCTGAAAAAAATGTATATTCTGTTGATTTGGGGTGGAGAGTTCTATAGATGTCTATCAGGTCCACTTTATGCAGAGCTGAGTTCAATTCCTGGATATCCTTGTTAGCTTTCTGTCTCGTTGATCTGTCTAATGTTGACAGTGGGGTGTTAAAATCTCCCATTATTATTGTGTGGGAGTTTAAGTCCCTTTGTAGGTCACTCAGGACTTGCTTTATGAGTCTGGGTGCCCCTGTGTTGGGTGCATATATTTTTAGGATAGTTAGCTCTTCTTGTTGAATTGATCCCTTTACCATTATGTAATGGCCTTCTTTGTCTCTTTTGATCTTTGTTGGTTTAAAGTCTATTTTATCAGAGACTAGGATTGCAACCCCTGCCTTTTTTTGTTTTCCATTTGCTTGATAGATCTTCCTCCATCCCTTTATTTTGAGTCTATGTGTGTCTCTGCACGTGAGATGGGTTTCCTGAATACAGCACACTGATGGGTCCTGACTCCTTATCCAGTTTGCCAGTCTGTGTCTTTTAATTGGAGCATTTAGCCCATTTAAAGTTAATATTGTTATGTGTGAATCTGATCCTGTCATTATGATGTTACTTGGTTATTTTGCTTGTTAGTTGACGCAGTTTCTTCCTGGCTTCGATGGTCTTTACAATTTGGCATGTTTTTGCAGTGGCTGGTACCAGTTGTTCCTTTCCATGTTTAGTGCTTCCTTCAGGAGCTCTTTTAGGGCAGGCCTGGTGGTGACAAAATCACTCAGCGTTTGCTTGTCTGTAAAGTATTTTATTTCTCCTTCACTTATGAAGCTTAGTTTGGCTGGATATGAAATTCTGGGTTGAAAATTCTTTTCTTTAAGAATGTTGAATATCGGCCCCCACTCTCTTCTGGCTTGTAGAGTTTCTGCTGAGAGATCCGCTGTTAGTCTGATGGGCTTCCCTTTGTGGGTAACCCGACCTTTCTCTCTGGCTGCCTTTAACATTTTTTCCTTCATTTCAACTTTGGTGAATCTGACAATTATGTGTCTTGGAGTTGCTCTTCTCGAGGAGTATCTTTGTGGCGTTCTCTGTATTTCCTGAATCTGAATGCTGGCCTGCCTTGCTAGATTGGGGAAGTTCTCCTGGATAATATCTTGCAGAGTGTTTTCCAACTTGGTTCCATTCTCCCATCATTTTCAGGTACACCAATCAGACGTAGGTTTGGTCTTTTCACATAGTCCCAAATTTCTTGGAGGCTTTGTTCATTTCTTTTTATTCTTTTTTCTCTAAACTTCCCTTCTCTCTTCATTTCATTCATTTCATCTTCCATCAGTGATACCCTTTCTTCCAGTTGATCGCATCTGCTACTGAGGCTTCTGCAATATTCGTGTACTTCTCGAAACTTGGCTTTCAGCTCCATCAGCTCCTTTAAGCCCTTCTCTCCATTGGTTATTCTAGTTATCCATTCTTCTAATATTTTTTCAAAGTTTTTAACTTCTTTGCTATTGTTTTGAATTTCCTCTCGTAGCTCAGAGTAGTTTGATCGTCTCAAGCCTTCTTCTCTCAACTCATCAAAGTCATCCTCCATCCAGCTTTGTTCCGTTGCTGGTGAGGAACTGCGTTCCTTTGGAGGAGGAGAGGTGCTCTGCTTTTTAGAGTTTCCAGTTTTTCTGCTCTGTTTTTTCCCCATCTTTGTGGTTTTATCTACTTTTGGTCTTTGATGATGGTGATGTACAGATGGGTTTTTGGTGTGGATGTCCTTTCTGTTTGTTAGTTTTCCTTCTACCAGACAGGACCCTCAGCTGCAGGTCTGTTGGAGTTTACTAGAGGTCCACTCCAGACCCTGTTTGGCTGGGTGTCAGCAGCAGTGGCTGCAGAACAGCAGATTTTCGTGAGACCACAAATTCAGCTGTCTGATAGTTCCTCTGGAAGTTTTGTCTCAGAGGAGTACCCGGCCGAGTGAGGTGTCAGTCTGTCCCTACTGGGGGGGTGCCTCCCAGTTAGGCTGCTCAGGGGTGAGGGACCCACTTTAGGAGGCAGTCTGTCCATTCTCAGATCTCCAGCTGCGTGCTGGGAGAACCACTACTCTCTTCAAAGCTGTCAGTCAGACAGGGACATTTAAGTCTGTGGAGGTTCTTGCTGAGTTTTTGTTTGTCTGTGCCCTGCCCCCAGAGGTGGAGCCTACAGAGGCAGGCAGGCCTCCTTGAGCTGTGGTGGGCTCCACCCAGTTCGAGCTTCCTGGCTGCTTAAGCAAGCCTGGGCAATGGCGGGCGCCTCCCCAGCCTCGCTGCCACCTTGCAGTTTGATCTCAGACTGCTGTGCTAGCAATCAGCGAGACACCTGGGCATAGGACCTCCGAGCCAGGTGCGGGACACAATCTCCTAGTGTGCCGTTTTCCAGGCCCGTTGGAAAAGCAGTATTAGGTGGACTGACCCATTTTCCAGGTGCCGCCTGTTACCCCTTTCTTTGACTAGGAAAGGAACTCCCTGACCTTTGTGCTTCCTGAGTGAGGCAATGCCTCGCCTGCTTGGCTCATGCACAGTGCACTGCACCGACTGTCCTGCACCCACTGTTTGGCACTCCCTAGTGAGATGAAACCGGTACCTCAAACAGAAATGCAGAAATCACCCGCCTTCTGTGTCACTCAGGCTGGGAGCTGTAGACCAGAGCTGTTCCTATTTGACCATCTTGGCTCCACCCCGAAACTTGTTTCTGATCTGTACATTCATCTCACAGAGTTGAACATTTCTTTTGATTGAGCAGTTTTAAAACATTCTTTTTGTAGAAACTGCAAGTGGACATTTGGAGTGCATTGAGGCCTACGGTGAGAAATGAAATATCTTCAAATAAAAACTACACATAAGCATTCTGTGAAACTTCTTTTTGATCTGTGGATTCATCTCAGAGATTTGAACCTTTCTTTTGATTGAGCAGTTTTGAAACACTCTTTTTGTAGAATCTGCAAGTGGACTTTTGGAGCACTTTGAGGCCTTTGGTGAAAAACGAAATATCTTCACACAAAAACTACACAGAAGCATTCTGTGAAACTTCTTTCTGTTCTGTGCATTCCTCTCACAGAGTTGAACCATTCTTTTGAGTGAGCAGTTTTGAAACACTCTTTTTGTAGAATCTGCAATAGGACATTTGTAGCATTTTGAGGCCTACGGTGAAAAAGGAAATATCTTCAAATAAAAACTACACAGAAGCATTTTATGAAACTTCTTTCTGATCTGTGCATTCATTTAACAGAGTTGAACCTTTCTTTTGATTGAGCAGTTTTGAAACACTCTTTTTGTAGAATCTGCAAGTGGACATTTGGAGCGCTTTGAGGTCTATGGTGTAAAATGAAATATCTTCAAATAAAAACTACACAGAAGCATTCTGTGAAACTTCTTTCTGATCTGTGAAATTATGTCACAGGGTTGAACATTTCATTTGATTGGACAGTTTTGAAACAGTCTTTTTGTAGAATATTCAAATGAACATTTGGTGTGCTTTGAGGCTTATGGTGAAAAATGAAATATCTTCAAATAAAAACTACACAGAATCATTCTGTGAAACTTCTTTCTGATCTGTGCATTCATCTCACAGAGTTGAACCTTTCTTTTGATTGAGCAGTTTTGAAACACTCTTTTTGTAGAATCTGCAAGTGGACATTTGGAGTGCTTTGAGGCCTATGGTGAAAAATGAAATATCTTCAAATAAAAACTACACAGAAGCATTCTGTGAAACTTCTTTCTGATCTGTGCATTCATCTCACAGAGTTGAACCTTTCTTTTGATTGAGCAGTTTTGAAACACTCTTTTTGTAGAATCTGCAAGTGGACATTTGGAGCGCTTTGAGGCCTATGGTGACAAAAGTATTTTATTTCTCTTTCACTTATGAAGCTTAGTTTGGCTGGATATGAAATTCTGGGTTGAAAATTCTTTTCTTTAAGAATGTTGAATATCGGCCCCCACTCTCTTCTGGCTTGTAGAGTTTCTGCTGAGAGATCAGCTGTTAGTCTGATGGGCTTCCCTTTGTGGGTAACCCAACCTTTCTCTCTGGCTGCCCTTAACATTTTTTCCTTCATTTCAACTTTGGTGAATCTGACAATTATGTGTCTTGGAGTTGCTCTTCTTGAGGACTATCTTTGTGGCATTCTCTATATTTCCTGAATCTGAATGTTGGCCTGCCTTGCTAGATTGGGGAAGTTCTCCTGGATAATATCTTGCAGAGTGTTTTCCAACTTGGTTCCATTCTCCCTGTCAGTTTGAGGTACAGCAATCAGATGTAGGTTTAGTCTTTTCACATAGTCCCAAATTTCTTGGAGGCTTTGTTCGTTCTTTTTATTCTTTTTTCTCTAGACTTCCCTTCTCACTTCATTTCATTCATTTCATGTTCCATCAGTGATACCCTTTCTTCCAGTTGATCGCATCAGCTACTGAAGCTTCTGCAATCTTCGCGTAGTTCTCAATACTTGGCTTTCAGCCCCATCAGCTCCTTTAAGCCCTTCTCTCCATTGGTTATTCTAGTTATCCATTCATCTAATTTTTTTTTTTCAGTTTTTAACTTCTTTGCTATTGTTTTGAATTTCCTCCCATAGCTCAGAGTAGTTTGATCGTCTGAAGCCTTCTCTCAGCTCGTCAAAGTCATCCTCCGTCCAGCTTTGTTCCGTTGCTGGCGAGGAAGTGCATTCCTTTGGAGGAGGAGACGTGCTCTGCTTTTCAGAGTTTCCAGTTTTTCTGCTCTGTTTTTTCCCCATCTTTGTGGTTTTATCTACATTTGGTCTTTGATGATGGTGATGTACAGATGGGTTTTTGGTGTGGATGTCCTTTCTGTTTGTTAGTTTTCCTTCTACCAGACAGGACCCTCAGCTGCAGGTATGTTGGAGTTTACTGGAGGTCCACTCCAGACCCTGTTTGGCTGGGTGTCAGCCACAGTGGCTGCAGAACAGTGGATTTTCATGAGACCACAAATTCAGCTGTCTGATAGTTCCTCTGGATGTTTTGCCTCAGGGGACTACCCGGCCGAGTGAGGTGTCAGTCTGTCCCTACTGGGGGGTGCCTCCCAGCTAGGCTGCTCGGGGGTCAGGGACCCACTTTAGGAGGCAGTCTGTCCATTCTCAGATCTCCAGCTGCGTGCTGGGAAAACCACTACTCTCTTAAAAGCTGTCAGTCAGACAGAGGCATTTAAGTTTGCAGAGGTTCCTGCTCAATTTTTGTTTGTCTGTGCCCTGCCCCCAGAGGTGGAGCTTACAGAGGCAGGCAGGCCTCCTTGAGCTGTGGTGGGCTCCACCAAGTTCGAGCTTCCTGGATGCTTTGTTTACCTAAGCAAGCCTGGGCAATTGCAGGCGCCCCTCCCCCAGCCTCACTGCCAAATTGCAGTTTGATCTCAGACTGCTGTGCTAGCAATCGGCGAGACACCATGGGCATAGGACTATCCGAGCCAGGTGCGGGACACAATCTCCTAGTGTGCCGTTTTCCAGGCCCGTTGGAAAAACACAGTATTACAGTTGGACTGACCTGATTTTCCAAGTGCTGTCTGTTACCCATTTCTTTGACTAGGAAAGGGAACTCCCTGACCCCTTGTGCTTCCCCAGTGAGGCAATGCATCTCCCTGCGTTGGCTCATGGACAGTGCACTTCACCGACTGTCCTCCACCCACTGTTTGGCACTCCCTAGTGAGATGAAACCGGTACCTCAAACAGAAATGCAGAAATCAACTGTCATCTGTGTCGCTCAGGCTGGGAGCTGTAGAAAGGAGCTGTTCCTATTTGGCCATCTTGGCTCCACCCCGAAACTTGTTTCTGTTCTTTGCATACATCTCACAGAAAGGAACCTTTGTTTAGATTGAGCAGTTTTGAAAGACTCTTTTTGTGGAGTCTGCAAGTGGACATTTCGAGAGCTTTGAGGCCAACGGTGAAAAATGAAATATCGTCAAAAAAAAACTACACAGAAGCATTCTGTGAAACTTCTTTCTTATCTGTGCATTCGTCTCACAGAGTTGAACATTTCACTGAGCAGTTTTGAAACAATCTTTTTCTAGAATCTGCAAGTGGACATTTTGAGAGCATTGAAGCCTATGGTGAAAAACCAAATATCTTCCAAAAACAACTACACAGAAGCATTCTGTGAAACTTCTTTGTGTTCTGTGCATTCATCTCACAGAGATGACCCTTTTTTTTTATTTAGTAGTTTTGAAACACTCTCTTTTTAGAACCTGCCAGTGGACATTTGGAGCGCTTTGTGGCCTATAGTGAGAAATGATATAACTTCAAATAAAAACTACACAGATACATTCTGTGAAACTTATTTCTGATCTCTGCATTCATCTAACAGGGTTGAACCTCTGTTTTGATGGAGCAGTTTTGAAACACTCTTTTTATAGAATGTGCAAGTGGGCATTTGGAGAGCTTTGAGGCCTATGGGGAAATAGAAAGTATCCACCTATAAAAACTAGAGAAGCATTCTGTGAAACTTCTTTCTGATCTGTGCATTCTTCTAACAAGGTTGAAATTTTCTTTTGGTTGAGCAGTTGTGAAACAGTCTTTTTGTAGAATCTGAAAGTGGACATTTGGAGAACATTGAGGCATATGGTGAAAAACGAAATATCTTCAAATAAAAACTACACAGGATCATTCTGTGAAACTTCTTTCTGATCTGTGCATTCATGTCACAGAGATGAACCTTACTTTTGATTGAACAGTTTTGAAACACTCTTTTTGTAGAATCTGAAAGTGGACATTTTGAGTTCTTTGAGGCCTACGGGGAAAAAGGAAGTTTCTAACCTATAAAAACAACAGAGAAGCATTCTGTTCAACTACTTTCTAATCTGTGCATTTATCTCAAAGGATTGAACTTTTCTTTTGATTGAGCAATTTTGAAGCACTCTTTTTGTAGAATCTGCAAGTGGACATTTGGAGCGTTTTGGGGCCAATGGTGACAAAAGAATTATATTCCCACAAAAACTACGCAGAAGCATTCTGTGAAACTCCTTTCTGATGTGTGCTTTCATCTCTTAGAGTTGTACTTTTCTTTTGATTGGAAGTTTTGCAGCACTCTTTTTGTAGAATCTGCAAGTCAATATTTGGAGATCATTGAGGCCTATGGTGGAAAAAGAAATATTTCCACATAAAAACTACAGAGAAGAATACTGTGAAACTTTTTATGTTCTTTGCATTCATCTAATGGAAATGAACCTTTCTTTAGATTGAACAGTTTTGAAAGGCCCTTTTTGTGGAATCTGCAAGTGGACATTTGGAGAGCTTTGAGGCCTACGGTAAAAAACAAAATATCTTCAAACAAAAACTACACAGAAGCATTCTGTGAAACTTCTTTCTCATCTGTGCATTCGTCTCACAGAGTTGAACATTACTCTTGATTGAGCAGTTTTGAAACAATGTTTTCCTAAAATATACAAGTGGATATTTGGAGAGCATGGAGGCCTATGGTAAAAAATGAAATATCTTCCATGAAAACTATACAGAAGTACTCTGTGAAACTTCTCTCTGTTCTGTGCATTCATCTCACAGAGTAGAATGTTTCTTTTGATTGAGCAGTTTTTAAACATTCTTTTTGAACAATCTGAAAGTGGACATTTGGAGAACTTTGAGGCCTATGGTGAAAAACTAAATATCTTCAAATAAAACCTACACAGAATAATTCTGTGAAGCTTCTTTCTATTCTGTGCATTCATCACACAGTGTTGAACCTTTCTTTTGATTGAGCAGTTTTGAAACACTCTTTTCGTAGAGTCTGCAAGTTGACATTAGGATCGCTTTGAGGCCTAACGTGGAAAATAAATATCTTCAAATAAAAACTAGACAGAAGCATTCTGTGAAACTTCTTTATGATCTGTGCATTTATCTCAGAGAGTGGAACCTTTCTTTTGATTGTGCAGTTTTGAAACAGGTTTTTTCTAGACTCTGCAATTGCACATTTGGAGAGCGTTGAGGCCAATGGTGAAAAAAAGAAATATCTTCCCATAAAAACTACACAGAAGCATTCTGTGAAACTTCTTTCTGTTCTGTGCATTCATCTCACAGAGATGAAACTTACTTTTGATTGAGCAGTTTTGAAACACTCTTTTTGTAGATTCTGCAGGTGGACATTTGGAGTGCTTTGAGGCCTATGGGGAAGAAGGAACTATCCACCCATAAAAACTACAAAGAAGCATTCTGTGAAACTTCTTTCTGATTGTTGCATTCATCTCACAGTGTTGAACCTTTCCTTTGATTAAGCAAATTCGAAACACTCTTTTTGTAGAAGCTGCACATGCTCATTTGGAGTGCTTTCAGGCCTATGATAAAAAACGAAATATCCTCAAATAAAAACAAAACAGAACCATTCTGTGAAACTTCTTTCCGATCTGTGCATTCATCTAACAGTGACGAAACTTTCTTTTGTTTGAGCAGATTTGAAACAAACTTTTTGTAGAATCTGCAAGTGGACATTTGGAGCGCTATGAGGCCTATGGTGAAAAACGAAATATCTTCCCATAAAAACTACACAGAAGCATTCTTTGCAACTTCTTTCTGTTTTGTGCATTCATCACACAGAGTAGAACCTTTATTTTAATTGAGCAGTTTTGGAACCCTCTTTTTGTGGATTCTGCAAGTTGTCATTTGGAGTGATTTGAGGACTATCGTGTAAAAAGAAACAACTTCAAATAAAAATTACACCGAAAAATTCTGTGAAACTTCTTTATGATCTCTGCGTTCATCTCACAGAAATGAATCTATCATTTGATTGAGCAGTTTTGAAACACGCTTCTTGTAGGATCTGCAAGTGGACATTTGGAGCACTTTGAGGCCTGTGATGAAAAACAAAATATCTGCAAACAAAATCTACACAGAAACATTCTGTGAAACTCCTTTCTGATATGTGCATTTATCTCACACAGATTAATCTTTCTTTTGATGGAGCAGTTTTGAAAAACTCTTTTTGTAGAATCTGCAAGTGGACATATAGAGCGCTTTTAGGCCTATGGTGAAAAACGAAATATCTTCAAGAAAAAACTACCGAGAATAATTCGGTGAAACATCTTTCTATTCTGTACATTCATCTCACAGAGTTGACCCTTCCTTTTGACTGAGCAGTTTGGAAACACTCTTTTTATATAATCTGCAAGTGTACATTTGGAGCGCTTTGGGGCCTATTGTGGAAAATGAATATCTTCGATAAAAACTACACAGAAGTATTGTGTGAAAATAATTTATGATCTGTGCATTCATCTCAGAGAGTGGAAACTTTCTTTTGATTGTTCAGTTTTGAAACACTCTTTTTGTAGAATCTGCAAGTGGACATTGGGAGAATATTGAGGCATATGGTGAAAAAAGAAATATCTTCCCATAAAAAGTACACAGAAACATTCTGTGAAACTCCTTTCTGATCTGTGCATTCATGTAACAGATTTAAACCTTTCTTTTTATTGAGCAGTTTTGAAACACACTTTTTGTGGAATCTGCAAGTGGACATTGGGAGAACATTGAGGTCTATGGTGAAAAACGAAATATCTTCCCATCAAAACTACACTGAACTATTCTGTGAAACTTCTTTCTGATCTCTGAATTCATCTCACAGAGATGAACGTTTCTTTTGATTGAGCAGTGTTGAAACCCTCTTTTAGTAGAATCTGCAAGTGGACATGTGGAGCGCTTTAAGGTCTATGGCGCAAAATGAAATATCTTCAAATAAAAACTACACAGAAGCATTCTGTGAAACTTCATTCTGATGTGTGCATTCATCAAACAGAGTTGAACCTTTCTTTCGATTCAGCAGTTTTGAAACACTCTTTTTGTAGAATCTGCAAGTGGACATTTGGAGTTCTTTGAGGCATATGGGGAAAAAGGAAGTATCCACCCATAAAAACTACAGAGAAGCATTCTGTGAAACTTCTTTCTGATCTGTGCATTCATCTCAGAGAGTTGAACCTTTCTTTTTATTGTGCAGTTTTGAAACACTCTTTTTGTAGAATCTGCCAGTGGACATTTGGAGTGCTTTCAGGCATTTGGTGTAAAACGACATACCTTCAAACAAAAACTACACAGAAGCATTCTGTGAAACTCCTTTCTGAACTGTGAATTCATTTAACAGCTTTGAAACTTTCTTTTCATTAAGCAATTTCAAAACACTCTTTTTGTAGGTTCTGCAAGTCGACATTGGGAGAACATTGAGGCCTATGGTGAAAAGCGAATTATCTTCCCATCACAACTACACAGAAGCATTCTGTGAAACTTCTTTCTGTTTTGTCCATTCATCTCACAGAATAGAACCTTTCTTTTGATTGACCAGTTTTGAAACACTCTTTTTATAGAATGTCCAAGTGGGCATTGGGGAGCTTTGAGGCCTATGGTGAAAAACAAAATATTTTCAAATAGAAACTACACAAAATCATTCTGTGAAACTTCTTTCAATTCTGTGCATTCATCTCACAGAGTTGAGCCTTTCTTTTGATTGAGTTTTTTTGAAACACTCTTTTTGTAGAGTCTGCAAGTGGACATTTGGAATGCTTGAGGCCTATCGTGGAAAAAGAAATGTCTTCAAATAAAAACTACACAGAAGCATTCTGTGAAACTTCTTCATGATCTGTGCATTTTTCTCAGTGAGTGGAACCTTTCTTTTGATTGTGCAGTGTTGAAACACGCTTTTTGTAGAATCTGCAATTGGACATGTGGAGAGAATTGAGGCCTATGGTGAAAAAGCAATATCCTCCCATCAAAACTACACAGAAGCATTCTGTGAAACTTCTTTCTGAGCTGTGCATTAACCTCACAGAGTTGAACTTTTCTTTTGTTTGAGCAATTTCGAAACACTGTTTTTGTAGGATCTGCAAGTGGACATTTGGAGCACTTCCAGGCCTATGTTGAAAAACGAAATATCTTCCCATTAAAACTACAAAGACGCATTCTGTGAAAACTCTTTATGTTCTGTGCATTCATGTCACAGAGTTGAAACTATCATTTGATTGAGCAGTTTTGAAAAACTCTTTTTGTAGAATCTGCAAGTGGACATTTGGAGGGCCTCGAAGACTCTGGTGAGAAACAAAATATCTTCAAATAAAAACAGTACAGAAGCATTCTATGAAACTTGTTTCTGATCTGTGCATTCATCTAACAGAGTAGAACCTGTCTTTTGATTGTGCAGTTTTGAAACTCTCTTTTTGTAGTATCTGCAAGTGGACATTTGGAACGTTTTGGGACCTATGGTGAAAGACGAAATATCTTCCAAAAATAACTGCACAGAAACATTCTGTGAAACTGCTTTCTGCTCTGTGCATATATCTCAGAGTGTTGAACCTTTCTTTTGATTGATCAGTTTTGAAACACTCTTTTTGTAGAATCTGCAAGTGGACATTTGGAAAGCTTGGTGGCCTAGGGTGAAAAACGAAATGTCATCCCATAAAAACTACACAGAAACATTCTGTGAAAATTCTTTCTGATCTGTGCATTCACCTCACAGAAATGAACCTATCGTTTGAATGAGCAGTTTTGAAAAACTCTTTTTGTATAAACTGCAAGTGGACATTTGGAGCGCCTTCAGGCCTTTGGAGGAAAAAGAAATATCTTCAAATAAAAACTACACAGAAGTATTCTGTAAAACTTCTTTATGATCTGTTCATTCATCTCAGAGAGTGGAACCATTCTTTTGATTGTGCAGTTTTGAAACAGGCTGTTTGTAGAATCTACAATGGACATTTTGATAGATTTCAGGCCTATGATGAAAAACGAGATATCTTCAAATAAAAACTACACAGAAGCATTCTGTGAAACTACTTTCTGATCTGTACTTTCATCTCACAGAGTAGAACCTTTCTTTTGAGCAGTTTTGAAACACTCTTTTTGTAGAATCTGCAAGAGGACATTTGGAGTGCTTTGGGGCCTATGGGGAAAAAGGAAGTATCCACCCATGAAAACTACAGAGAAGCATTCTGTGAAACTTCTTTCTGATCTGTGCATTCATCTCACAGGGTTGAACCTTTCTTTTGATTGAACAATTTCGAAACACTCTTTTTATAGAATCTGCAAGCAGACATTTGAGCGCCTTCAGGACTATGGTGAAAAATGAAATATCTTCAAATTAGAACTACACAGAATCATTCGGTGAAACTTCGTTCTATTCTGTGCATTCATCTCACAGATTTGAACCTTTCTTTGATTGAGCAATTTTGATACACTCTTTTTGTAGAATCTGCAAGTGGACATTTGGAGCACCTTCAGGCCTATTGTGAAAAACGAAATATCTTCAAATAAAAACTACACAGAATTATTCTGTGAAACTTCTTTCTATTCTGTGCGTTCATCTCACTGAGTTCAACCTTTGTTTTGATTGAGCAGTTTTGAAACACTCTTTTTGTATAATCTGCAAGTGCACATTTGGAGCGTTTTTAGGCCAATTGTGGAAGAAGGAATATCTTCAAATTAAAACTACACAGAATTATTCTGTGAAACTTCTTTGTGATCTCTGCATTCATCTAAGGGAGTGGAAACTTTCTTTCAATTGTGGAGTTTTGAACCAGGCTTTTTGTAGAAACTGCAGTTGGAAATTTGGAGAGCATTGAGGACTATAGTGAAAAAAGAAATATATTCCCAGGAAAACTACATAGTACATTCTGTGAAACTTCTTTCTGTTCTGTGCATTCATCTCACAGAGTAGAACCTTCCTTTTGATTGAGCAGTTTTGAAACACTATTTTTGTAGAATCTGCAAGTGGACATTTGGAGCGCTTTGAGGCCTACGGTGAGAAACGAAATATCTTCAAATAAAAACTATACAGAAGCATTCTGTGAAACCTATTTCTGTTCTGTGCATTCGTCTCACAGAGTTGAATCTTTCTTTTGATTCGGCAGTTTTGAAACACTCTTTTTGTAGAGTCTGCAAGTGGACACTTTGAGCACTTGCATGCCTATCATGGAAAAAGAAATATCTTCAAATTAAAACTACCCAGAAGCATTCTTTGAAACTTCTTTGTGACCTGTGCTTCATCTCAGAGAGTGGAAACTTTCTTTTGGTTGTGCAGTTTTGAAACATTCCTTTTGTAGATTCTGCAATTGGATATTTGGAAAGCATTGAGGCCTATGGTGAAAAAAGAAATGTCTTCCCATAAAAATTAAACAGAAGCATTCGGTGAAATTTCTCTCTGTACTGTGCATTCATCTCACAGAGATGAACCTATCTTTTGATTGAGCAGTTTTGAAACAATCTTTTTCTAGAATATGCAAGTGGACGTTTGGTGAGCTTTGAGCCCTATGGTGAGAAACGAAATATCTTCAAATAAAAAATACACAGAAGATTCTGTGAAACTTCATTCTCACCTGTGCATTCATATAACAGAGTTTAAATTTTCTTCTGATTCAGCAGTTTTGAAACACTCTTTTTGTACAATCTGTAAGTGGACATTTCTAGAACATTGAGGCCTATGGTGAAAAACGGAATATCTTGCCATGAAAACTACACAGAGGCATTCCGTGAAACTTCTTTCTGGTCTGTGCATTCATCTCAGAGAGTGGAAACTTTCTTTTTATTGTGCAGTTTGAGACACTCTTTTTGTACAATCTGGAATTGGACAATTGGGGAGCATTGACGCCTATGGTGAAAAAAGAAATATCTTCCCATAAAAACTACACTGAATAATTTTCTGAAATTTCTTTTGGTTTTGCACATTCATCTCACAGAAATGAACCTATCTTTCTATTGAGCAGTTTTGAAACACTCTTTTTGTAGAATCTGCAAGTGGACATTTGGAGCGCTTTCAGGACTATGGTGAAAAACGATAGATCTTCAAACAAAAACTACACAGAAGCATTTTGTGAAACTACTCTCTGATCTGTGTATTCATCTAACAGAGTTGAGCCATTCTTTTATTGAGCAGTTTTGAAACATTCTTTTTGTAGAATCTGCAAGTGGACATTTGGAGCACTTTGAGGCCTATCGTGGAGAAAGAAATATCTTCAAATAAAAGCTACACAGATGTGTTCTTTGAAACTTCCTTAAGATCTGTGATTCATCTTAGTGCAACGTTTCTTTTCATTGTGCAGTTTGGAAACACGAGTTTTGTAGAATCTGCCATTGGACATTTGGAAAACATTGAGGCCTAGGGTGAAAAAACAAATATCTTCAAATAAAAACTACTCAGGAGCATTATGTTAAACTTCTTTCTGATCTGTGCATTCATCTCACAGAGATGAACCTTTTTTTTGATAGAGCGATTTTGAAACACTCTTTTTGTAGAAACTGCAAGTGGACATGTGGTGCGCTTTTAGGCCTATGGTGAAAAACGAAATATGTTCAAATAAAAACTACACAGAAGCATTCTGTGAAACTTCTTTCTGATCTGTGCATTCATCTAACACAGTTGAACCTTTCTTTTGATTGAGAAGTTTTGAAACACTCTTTTTGCATAATCTGCAAGTGGACGTTGTGAGAACAGGGAGGCCTATGGTGAAAAACGAAATATCTTCCCATAAAAGCTACACAGAAGCATTCTGTGAAACTTCTTTCTGTTCTGTGCATTCATCTCACAGAGATGAAACTTTCTTTTGATAGAGCATTTTGAAAAACTCTTTTCATAGAATCTGCAAGTGGACATTTGGATTGCTTTGGGGCCTATGGGGGAAAAAGAATTATCCAGCCATTAAAACTACAGAGAAGCATTCTGTGAAACTTGTTTCTCATATATGCATTCATCTCACAGTGTTGAATCTTTCTTTTGTTTGAGCAATTTCGACACACCCTTTTGGTAGGATCCGCAAGTGGACATTTGGAGCGCCCTCAGGTCTATGTTGAAAAACGAAATATCTTCAAGTAAAAACTACACAGAATCATTCTCTGAATCATCTTTGTATTCTGTGCCTTCATCTCACAGAGTTGAACCTTTCTTTTGTTTGAGCAATTTCGTAACACTCTTTTTGTAGAATCTGCAATTGGACCTTACGAGCCCTTTCAGGCCTATGGTTAAAAACGTAATATCTTCAAATAAAAACTACACAGAATCATTCTGTAAAACATTTTGCTGATCAGAGCACTCATCTCACAGAAATGTACCTTCCTTTTGATTAAGCAGTTTTGAAACACACTTTTAGTAGAATCTGCATGTAGAAATTTGGAGAACATTGAGACCTATGGTGAAACATGAAAAATCTTACCATAAAAACTACACAGAAGAATTTTGTGAAACTCCTTTCCGTTCTGTGCAGTCATCTCACAGGGTAAAACCTTTCTTTTGATTAAGAAGTTTTGAAACACTCTTTTTGCGGAATCCGCAAGTGGACAATTGGATAGCTTTGAGGCCTACAGTGAGAAACGAAATATCTTCAAATAAAAACTACACAGAAGCATTCTATTAAACTTCTTTCTGATCTGTGCATTCATCTAACAGAGTTGAAACTTTCTTTCGATTGAGCAGTTTTCAAACACTCTTTTTGTATTATCTGCAAGTGGACATTTTGAGTGCTTTGAGACCTACCATGGAAGAAGGAATATCTTCAAATAAAAACTACACAGAAGTATTGAGTAAAACTACTTTATGATCTGTGCATTCATCTCAGGGAGTAGAAGGTTTCTTTTGATTTTGCAGTTTTGAAAAAGCCTTTTTGTAGAATCTGCAATTGGACAATTGGAGAGCATTGAGGCCTATGGTGAAAAGAGAAATATCTTCCCATAAAAACTACACAGAAGCATTCTGTGAAACTTCTTTCTGTTCTGTGCATTCCTCTCACAGAGATGAACCTATCTTTTGAATGAGCAGTTTTGAAACACTCTTTTTGTAGAATCTGCAAGTGGACAATTGCAGCGCTTGGAAGCCTATGGTGAAAAAGGAAATATCTTCAAATAAAAACGACACAGAAGCATTCAGTGAAACATCTTTATGATCTGCGCATTCATCTCACAGAGTTGAACCTTTCCTTTTTTGAGCAGTTTTGAAACCCTCTTTCCTTGTAGAATCTGCATGTGGAAATTTGGAACATTGAGACCTATGGTGAAACATGAAATATCTTCCCATAAAAACTACAAAGAAGAATTCTGTGAAACTCTTTCCTGTTCTGTGCATTCATCACACAGTGAAACCTTTCTTTTGATTGAGAAGTTTTGAAACACTCTTTTTGTAGAATCTGTAAATGGACATTTGGAACGCTTTGAGGCCAATGATGAAAAAGGAAATATCTATACATAAAAACTACACAGAACCATTCTGTGAAACTTATTTCTGATCTGCGCATTCATCTAACAGAGTTGAAACTTTCTTTTTATTGAGCAGTTTTGTAACACACTTATGTAGGATCTGCAAGTGGACATTTGGTGCTTTGAGACCTACCATGGAAGAAGGAATATCTTCAAATAAAAACTACACAGAAGATTGTAAAACTACTTTCTGATCTGTACATTCATCTAAGAGTTGAAGGTTTCTTTTGAATGAGCAGTTTGGAAGCACTCTTTAGTAGAATCTGCAATTGGACAATTGGAGAGCATTGAGGCCTATGGTGAAAAGAGAAATATCTTCCCATAAAAACTACACAGAAGCATTCTGTGAAACTTCTTTCTGTTCTGTGCATTCCTCTCACAGAGATGAACCTATCTTTTGACTGAGCAGTTTTGAAACCCTGTTTTTGTAGAATCTGCAAGTGGATATTTGGAGTGCTTTGAGGCCTACAGTGAGAAATGAAATATCTTCAAATAAAAACTACACAGAAGCATTCTATTAAACTTCTTTCTGATCTGTGCATTCATCCAACAGAGTTGAACCTTTCTTTTGACTCGAAGTTTTTAAATACACTTTTTGTAGAATCTCAAAATGGAAATTTGGAGAAAATTGAGGCCTATGGTGAAAAACGAAATATCTTGCCATAAAAACTACACAGAAGCATTCTCTGAAACTTCTTTTTGTTCTGTGCAGTCATCTCATTGATTAGAACCTTTCTTTTGATTAACAACTTTTGAAACACTCTTTTTGTAGAATCCGCAGGTGGACATTTGGAGAGTTTTGAGGCCCAAGTTGAAAAAAAGAAATATCTTAAAGTAAAAACTACACAGAATCATTCTGTGAAACATCTTTGTATTCTGTGCCTTCATCTCACAGAGTTGAACCTTTCATTTGATTGAGCTGGTTTGAAATACTCTTTTTGTAGTCTCTGCAAGTGGACATGTGGAGCGCTTTGAGGCCTGTGGTGAAGAAGCAAATATCTTTAAATAAATACTACACAGAATTATTCTGTGAAACTTTTTTCTGATCTGTACATTCATCTAACAGAGTTGAAACTTTCTTTTGATGGAGGAGTTTTGAAGCACTATTTTTGTAGAATCTGCCAGTGGAGATTTGGAGGACATTGAGCCCTGTGGTGAAAAATGAAATATCTTCCCATAAAACTACACAGAAGAATGCTGTGAAACTTCTTCCTGTTCTGTGCATTCATTCTGCGGATTAGAACCTGTCTTTTGATTGAGCGGTTTTGAAACACTCTTTTTGTAGAATCCGCAGGTGGACATATGGAGAGCTTTGAGGTCTATGGTGAAAAACGAAATATCTTAAAATAAAAACTACACAGAACAATTCTGTGAAACTTCTTTCTATTCTGTGCATTCATCTCACAGAGTTGAACCCTACTTTTGATTGACCAGTCTTGAAACACTCTTTTTGTATAATCTGCAAGTGGACATTTTGAGCGCTTTGAGGCCTATCGTGGAAAAAGGAATATCTTCAAATAAAAATTACACAGAAGTATTCTGTGAAACTTCTTCATGATTTGTGCATTCATCTCAGAGAGTGGAACATTTCTTTTGATTGTGCAATTTTGAAATAGGCTTTTTATAGAATCTGCAACTGGACATTTTTATAGCATTCAGGTGTATTTTGAAAAACGAAATATCTGCCCATAAAAACGACACAGAAGCATTTTGAGAAACTTCTTTCTGTTCTGTGCACTCACCTCGCAGAGTTGAACATTTCAACTGATTGAACAGTTTTGAAACACTGTTTTTGTAGAATCTACAAGTGGACATTTGGAACGTTTTGGGGCGTAAGTTGAAAAACGAAATATCTTCCCAAAAAAACTACACAGAAGCACTCTGTGAATCTCCTTTCTTATCTGTGCATTCCTCTCAAAGAGTTGAAACTTTCTTTTGATTGAGCAATTTTGAAACACTCTTTTTGTAGAATCTACAAGTTGACAATTGGAAAGCTTTGAGGCATATTGTGAAAAAGGAAATATCTTTCCATAAAAACTACACAGAAGCATTCTGTAAAAACTTTTTTGTGTTTTGTGCATTCATCTCACAGTGATGACCCTATCATTTGATTGAGCAGTTTTGAAAAATTCTATTTGTAGAATCTGCAAATGGACATTTGGAGAGCCTTGAAGCCTATGGTGAGAAAAGAAATATCTTCAAATAAAAACAAAACAGAAGCATTCTGTGAAACTTGTTTCTGATCCGGCATTCATCTAACAGAGAAGAAACTTTCTTTTGATTGAGCAGTTTTGAATCACTCTTTTTGTAGAATCTGTAAGTGGATATTTCGAATGTTTTGGGTCCTATGGTGAAAAACGAAATATCTTCCCAAAATAAGTACACAGAAGCATTCTGTGAAACTCCTTTCTGATCTGTGCATTCATCTCAGAGTGTTGAAATTTTCTTTTGATGGAGCAGTTTTCAAACACTCTTTTTGTACGTTCTCCATGTGGACATTTGGAAAGCTTTGAGGCCTCTGGTGAAAAACAAAATATCTCCCCATAAAAACCACAAAGAAGCATTCTGTGAAAATTCTTTCTGTTCTGTGCATTCATCTCACAAAGATGAACCTATCATTTGATTGGGCAGTTTTGAAAAACTCTTTTTGTAGAATCTGCAATTGTACATTTGGAGCGACTACAGGCCTATGATGAGAAACGAAATATCTTGAAATAAAAACTACACAGAAGCATTCTGTTAAATTTCTTTGACATCTGTGCATTCATCAAACAGAGTTGAACCTCTCTTTTGAGCAGTTCTGAAACTCTCTTTTTGTAGAATCTGCAAGTGGACATTTGGAAAGATTTGAGTTGTATGGTGAAAAAGAAATATCTTCCCTTAAAAACTGCACAGAAGCATTCTGTGAAAATTATTTTTGTTCTGTGCAATCATCTCACAGAGATGAACATTTCATTTGATTGAGCAGTTTTGAAACACTCTTTTTGTAGAATCTGCAAGTGGATATTTGGAGCGCCTTGAGGCCTTTGCTGAGAAATGAAATATCTTCAAATAAAAACAAGTCAGAAGCATTCTGTGAAACTAGTTTCTGATCTGTGCATTCATCACACAGGGTTGAACCTTTCTTTTGATTGAGCAGTTTTGAAAAACTCTTGTTGTAGAATCTGCATGTGGACATTTGGAGAACGTTGAGGCCTATGGTGAAAAAGGAAATGTCTTCACATAAATACTACACAGAAGCATTCTGAAACTTCTTTCTTTTCTGTGGATTCATCTCATGGAGTAGAACCTTTCTTTTGATTGAGCAGTTTGGATACACTCTTTTTGTAGAATCTGCAAGTGGACATTTGGAGAGCTTTGATGCCGATGGAGAAAAATGAACTATCTTTAGGTTAAAACTATACAGAATCATTCTTTGAAACTTTTTTCTATTCTGTGCATTCATCTCACAGAGTTGAACATTTATTTTGATTGAGTAGTTTTGAAAAGCTTTTTTGGTATAATCCGCAAGGGGATATTTGGGGCGCTTTGAGGCCTATTGTTGAAAAAGGAATATCTTGAAATAATAATTACACACAAGTATTCTGTGAAACTTCTTTATGATCTGTGCATTCATCTCCGAAAGTGGAACATTTCTTTTGTTTGTGTAGTTACGAAAGACGCTTTTTGTAGAATATGCAGGTGGACATTTGGAGCGCTTTCAGGCCTATACAAAAAGAAATATCTTCAATAAAACTACACAGAAGCATTCTGTGAAACTTCTTTCTGTTCTGTGCATTCATCTCAGAGTTGAACATTTGTTTTCATTGGTGAATTTTGAAACACTCTTTTGTAGAATCTGCAAGTGGACAATTTGGACTTTGACCTATGGTGAAAAGGAATATCTTGAAATAATAATTACACACAAGTATTCTGTGAAACTTCTTTATGATCTGTGCATTCATCTCCGAAAGTGGAACATTTCTTTTGTTTGTGTAGTTACGAAAGACGCTTTTTGTAGAATATGCAGGTGGACATTTGGAGCGCTTTCAGGCCTATGGTCAAAAACGAAATATCTTCAAATAAAACCTACACAGAAGCATTCTGTGAAACTACTTTCTGTTCTGTGCATTCGTCTAAGACAGTTGAACATTTGTTTTCATTGGTGAATTTTGAAACACTCTTTTGGAATAATCTGCAAGTGGACAATTTGAGTACTTTGAGACCTATGGTGAAAAAGGAAATATCAAAAAATAGAAACAACACAGAAGCATTCTGTGAAACTTGTTTCTGCTCCGTACATTCATCTAACAGAGAAGAACCTTTCTTTTCATTGAGCAGTTTTGAACCACTCTTTTTGTAGAATCTGCAAGTGGACATTCGGAGAGCTTTGAGGCCTTTGGTGTAAAACGAAAGATCTTCAAGTAAAAATTACACAGAATAATTCTGTGAAACTTCTTTCCGTTTTGTGCATTCGTCTCACAGAGTTGAACCTTTCTTTTGATTGAGCAGTTTTGAAACACTCTTTTTGTGTAAGCTGCAAGTGGACATTTGGAGCGCTTTGAGGCCTATCGTGGAAAATGGAACATCTTCAAAAAAAGAACTACATGGAAGTATTCTGTGAAACTTCTTTATGATGTGTTCATTCTTCGCAGAGAGTGGAAACTTTCTTTTGATTGTGCAGTTTTGAAAGACTCTTTTTGTAGAATCTGCAGTTCGACATTTGAGCGCTTTCAGGCCTATGATGAAAAACGAAATATCTTCAAATAAAAACTACACAGAAGCATTCTGTGAAACTACTTTCTGTTCTGTGCATTCATCTAAGACAGTTGAACGTTTCTTTTGATTGAGCAGTTTTGAAACACTCTTTTGGAATAATCTGCAAGTGGACATTTGAAGTACTTTGAGACTTATGGTGAAAAAGGAAATATCCAAAACTAAAAACAACACAGAAGCATTCTGTGAAACTTGTTTCTGATCTGTGCATTCATCTAACAGAGAAGAACCTTTCTTTTCATTGAGCAGTTTTGAACCACTCTTTTTGTAGAATCTGCAAGTGGACATTTGGAGAGCTTTCAGGCCTTTGGTGTAAAACGAAAGATCTTCAAGTAAAAATTACACAGAATAATTCTGTGAAATTTCTTTCTATTCTGTGCATTCACCTCACAGAGTTGAACTTTTCTTTTGATTGAACAGTTTTGAAACACTCTTGTTGTATAATCTGCAAGTGGACATTTGGAGCGCTTTGAGGCCTATCGTGGAAAAAGAGAATATCTTCAAAAAAAAAAAAAAAACTACACAGAAGCATTCTGTGAAACCTCCTTATGATCTGTGTATTCTTTGCAGAGAGCAGAATCTTTCTTTTGATTGTGTAGTTTTGAAAAAGGCTTTTTGTAGAATCTGTAATTGGACAATTGGAGAGCATCGAGCCTTATGGTGAAAAAAGAAATATCTTCAAATAAAAACTACACAGAAGCATTCTGTGAAACTTCCTTCTGATCTGTGCATTCATCTAACAGAGTTGAAACTTTCCTGTAATTGAGCAGTTTTGAAACACTCTTTCTATACAATCTGGAAGTAGACATTTGGAGCGCTTTGAGGCCTATCGTGGAAAAAGGAATATCTTCAAACAAAAACTACACAGAAGCATTGTGTGAAACTTCTTTTTCTTCTGTGCATTCATCACATGGGGTACAACTTTTCTTTTGATTGAACAGTTTTGAAACACTCTTTTTGTAGAGTCTGCAAGTGGAGATTTGAGAGCTTTGAGGCCTATGGTGAAAAAAGAAATATCTTCTAGTAAAAACTATGCACAATAATTCTTTGAAACTTATTCCTGTTCTGTGTATTCATCTCATGGAGTTGAATCCTTCTTTTGACTGAGAAGTTTTGAAACAGTCTTTTTGTATAATCTGCAAGTAGACATTTGGAACATTTTGAATGGACACTAGTGCACTTTGGAAAAAATGGAATATCTTCAAAAACAAAAACTACAGAATGGAATTCTGTGGAAACTTCTTCTGTTCAGTGTATTGAAGTGAACAGAGTTGAATGGATTTTGATTGTTGAGTGAAACACTCTTTTGTAGAATGCAAGTGGAATGGAGCGCTAGAGGCATGGTGGAATGGAATATCTAACAAAAAATACACAGAAGCATTGCAGTGAAACTACTTTCTGTGCATTCAATAAAATGTTGAGCACTTTTGATTGAGTAGTGAAACACTCTTTTGTAGAATCTGCAAGTGGATGGCTAAGGCTAATGGAGTGGAAAAGGAATATCTTCAAATAAAATGCACTACAGAAGCATTCTGAGAAACTTTTGAATTGAATGGAATGAATTCAATGGATTGGAGAGTTGAACTTTGGAAAGAATTTGAAAATGGAACAGAATGGAATGGAATGCAGAATGGAATAATAGCATGGAATGTGATGGTGAAAAAGGAATATCTTAATAAAACTACACAGAAGCAATGGAATGAAAATCTTTCTGTTCTGTGCATTCAGCAAGAGAATGGAAAATATGATTGAGAGTTTTGAAACACCTGTATAAACTGCAAGTGGACATGGAATGAGGGACTGGAATGGAAGGAATATCTTCATAAAACTCAAGCATTCTGTGGAGAAACTTCTTTTGTTCTGTGGAATGATTTGAGAGTGGACTCATTTTGATTACAGTGAAACACTTTGTAGAAACTGCAAGGATTGGAGTGGAGTGGCTTAGTGAGTGGATTCTAAAAAAAATAATCTTAATAAAACTACACAGAAGCATGGAATGAAATTTTTCTGTGCATTCAACTAACAGAGTTGAAGTACTTTGAAATGGAGTTTGAAACTTGCAGTTTCTGCAGAAATCATAAGTGGACAATCATGAGAACCTATCAGGTTGAATGCACACAACAGAAGCATTTTCTGTAAATGCTTCTGAGTTTATTGAGGATAACTCACAGAGTATACCTTATCAGGGATGTCCACTTGCAGTTTCTACAGAAAGTGTGCTTCAGAATTACTCAGTCAGTAATTGAAAAAGGAATGCACAGACAAATTTCACAGAATGCTTCTGTGAATGTTTTATTCTGAAAGATTCTTTTTGACTATAGGAGTTCTAAACACTCTTTCTGTAGAACTGTTTCAAAATTCATCAATCAAAAGGAATATCTTTAACAAAGAACAGAAAATTCTGAAACTTTGTGATTTATTATTTATTTGAGATATTCTTTGCACTAAGATAGATGTCACTTGCAGTTCTAGAAAAGTCTAGAACTCAATCAAAAGTAAGAGGTGGAGCCAAGATGGCGAATAGGAACAGCCCGGTCTCCAGCTCCCAGCCCCAGCGACACAGAAGACGGGTGATTTCTGCATTTCTGCTTGAGGTACCGGTTTCATCTCACTAGGGAGTGCCTAACAGTGGGTGCAGGACAGACGGTGAAGCTGACTGTGCAGCTGCAGGCGAGGCATTGCCTCACTGGGAAGCGTGGGGTCAGGGAGTTCCTTCCTAGTCAAAGAAAGGAAACAGACGGCACCTGGAATATCGGGTCAGTCCCACCCCAATACTGCGCTTTTCCAACGGCCTGGAAAACGGCACACTAGGAGATTGTGTCCCGCACCTGGCTGGAGGGTCCTGCCCACGGAGTCTCGCTGATTGCTAGCACAGCAGTCTGAGATCAAGCTGCAAGGCGCAGCGAGGCTGGGGAGGGCGCCCGCCATTGCCCAGGCTTGCTTAGGTAAACAAAGCAGCCAGGAAGCTCGAACTGGGTGGAGCCCACCACAGCTCAAGGAGGCCTGCCTGCCTCTGTAGGCTCCACCTCTGGGGGCAGGGCACAGACAAACAAAAACTCAGCAAGAACCTCCACAGACTTAAAGGTCCCTGTCTGACTGACAGCTTTGAAGAGAGTAGTGGTTCTCCCAGCACGCAGCTGGAGATCTGAGAACGGACAGACTGCCTCCTAAAGTGGGTCCCTCACCCCTGAGCAGCCTAACTGGGAGGCACCCCCCAGTAGGGACAGACTGACACCTCATTCAACCGGGTACTCCTGAGACAAAACTTTCAGAGGAACTATCAGACAGCTGAATTTGTGGTCTCACGAAAATCCGCTGTTCTGCAGCCACTGCTGCTGACCCAGCCAAACAGGGTCTGGAGGGACCTCTAGTAAACTCCAACAGACCTGCAGCTGAGGGTCCTGTCTGGTAGAAGGAAAACTAACAAACAGAAAGGACATCCACACCAAAAACCCATCTGTACATCTCCATCATCAAAGACCAAAAGTAGATAAAACCACAAAGATGGGGAAAAACAGAACAAAAAACTGGAAACTCTAAAAACAGAGCACCTCTCCTCCTCCAAAGGAACGCAGTTCCTCACCAGCAACGGAACAAAGCTGGATGGAGGATGACTTTGATGAGTTGAGAGAAGAAGGCTTCAGACGATCAAACTACTCTGAGCTACGAGGAAATTCAAAACAATAGCAAAGAAGTTAAAAACTTTGAAAAATATTAGAAGAATGGATAACTAGAATAACCAATGGAGAGAAGGGCTTAAAGGAGCTGATGGAGCTGAAAGCCAAGTTTCGAGAACTACGCCAAGATTGCAGAAGCCTCAGTAGCAGATGCGATCAACTGGAAGAAAGGGTATCGCTGATGGAAGATGAAATGAATGAAATGAAGAGAGAAGGAAGTTTAGAGAAAAAGAATAAAAAGAAATGAACAAAGCCTCCAAGAAATTTGGGACTATGTGAAAAGACCAAACCTACGCCTGATTGGTGTACCTGAAAATGATGGGAGAATGGAACCAAGTTGGAAAACACTCTGCAAGATATTATCCAGGAGAACTTCCCCAATCTAGCAAGGCAGGCCAGCATTCAGATTCAGGAAATACAGAGAACGCCACAAAGATACTCCTCGAGAAGGGCAACTCCAAGACACATAATTGTCAGATTCACCAAAGTTGAAATGAAGGAAAAATGTTAAGGGCAGCCAGAGAGAAAGGTCGGTTACCCACAAAGGGAAGCCCATCAGACTAACAGCTGATCTCTCAGCAGAAACTCTACAAGCCAGAAGAGAGTAATGATATTCAACATTCTTAAAGAAAAGAATTTTCAACCCAGAATTTGCTATCCCGCCAAACTAAGCTTCATAAGTGAAGGAGAAATAAAATACTTTACAGACAAGCAAACGCTGAGTGATTTTGTCACCACCAGGCCTGCCCTAAAAGAGCTCCTGAAGGAAGCACTAAACATGGAAAGGAACAACCAGTACCAGCCACTGCAAAAACATGCCAAATTGTAAAGACCATCGAGGCTAGGAAGAAACAATAGCAACTAACGAGCAAAATAACCAACTAACATCATAATGACAGGATCAGATTCACACATAACAATATTAACGTTAAATGTAAATGGGCTAAATGCTCCAATCAAAAGACACAGACTGGCAAACTGGATAAGGAGTCAGGACCCATCAGTGTGCTGTATTCAGGAAACCCATCTCACGTGCAGAGACACACATAGACTCAAAATAAAGGGATGGAGGAAGATCTATCAAACAAATGGAAAACAAAAAAAGGCAGGGGTTGCAATCCTAGTCTCTGATAAAATAGACTTTAAACCAACAAAGATCAAAAGAGACAAAGAAGGCCATTACATAATGGTAAAGGGATCAATTCAACAAGAAGAGCTAACTATCCTAAATATATATGCACCCAACACAGGAGCACCCAGATTCATAAAGCAAGTCCTGAGTGACCTACAAAGGGACTTAAACTCCCACACAATAATAATGGGAGATTTTAACACCCCACTGTCAACATTAGACAGATCAACGAGACAGAAAGTTAACAAGGATATCCAGGAATTGAACTCAGCTCTACATAAAGTGGACCTAATAGACATCTACAGAACTCTCCACCCCAAGTCAACAGAATATACATTTTTTTCAGCACCACACCACACCTATTCCAAAATTGACCACATAGTTGGAAGTAAAGCTCTCCTCAGCAAATGTAAAAGAACAGAAATTATAACAAACTGTCTCTCAGACCACAGTGCAATCAAACTAGAACTCAGGATTAAGAAATTCACTCAACACCGCTCAACTACATGGAAACTGAACAACCTGCTCCTGAATGACTATTGGGTACATAATGAAATGAAGGCAGAAATAAAGATGTTCTTTGAAACCAACGAGAACAAAGATACAACATACCAGAATCTCTGGGACACATTCAAAGCAGTGTGTAGAGGGAAATTTATAGCACTAAATGCCCACAAGAGAAAGCAGGAAAGATCCAAAATTGACACCCTAACATCACAATTAAAAGAACTAGAAAAGCAAGAGCAAACACATTCAAAAGCTAGCAGAAGGCTAGAAATAACTAAAATCAGAGCAGAACTGAAGGAAATAGAGACACAAAAAACCCTTCAAAAAATTAATGAATCCAGGAGCTGGTTTTTTGCAAAGATCAACAAAATTGATGGACCGCTAGCAAGACTAATAAAGAAGAAAAGAGAGAAGAATCAAATAGATGCAATAAAAAACGAAAAAGGGGATATCACCACTGATCCCACAGAAATACAATCTACCATCAGAGAATACTACAAACACCTCTATGCAAATAAACTAGAAAATCTAGAAGAAATGGATAAATTCCTCGACAAATACACCCTCCCAAGACTAAACCAGGAAGAAGTTGAATCTCTGAATAGACCAATAACAGGTTCTGAAATTGTGGCAATAATCAATAGCTTACCAACCAAAAAGTCCAGGACCTGATGGATTCACAGCTGAATTCTACCAGAGGTACAAGGAGGAACTGGTACCATTCCTTCTGAAACTATTCAATCGATAGAAAAGAGAATCCTCCTAACACATTTATGAAACCAGCATCGTCCTGATACCAAAACCTGGCAGAGACATAACCAAAAAGAAATTTCAGACCAATATCCTTGATGAACATTGATGCAAAAATCCTCAATAAAATACTGGCAAACCGAATCCAGCAGCACATCAAAAAGCTTATCCACCATGATCAAGTGGGCTTCATCCCTGGGATGCAAGGCTGGTTCAACACACGCAAATCAATAAATGTAATCCAGCATATAAACAGAACCAAAGACAAAAACCACATGATTATCTCAATAGATGCAGAAAAGGCCTTTGACAAAATTCAACAACCCTTCATGCTAAAAACTCTCAATAAATTAGGTATTGATGGGACGTATCTCAAGATAATAAGAGCTATCTATGACAAACCCACAGCCAATATCATACTGAATGGGCAAAAACTGGAAGCATTCCCTCTGAAAACTGGCACAAGACAGGGATGCCCTCTCTCACCGCTCCTATTCAACATAGTGCTGGAAGTTCTGGCCAGAGCAATCAGGCAGGAGAAGGAAATAAAGGGTATTCAACTAGGAAAAGAGGAAGTCAAATTGTCCCTGTTTGCAGATGACATGATTGTATATCTAGAAAACCCCATTGTCTCAGCCCAAAATCTCCTTAAGCTGATTAGCAACTTCAGCAAAGTCTCAGGATACAAAATTAATGTACAGAAATCACAAGCATTCTTGTACACCAATAACAGACAAACAGAGAGCCAAATCATGAGTGAACTCCCATTCACAATTGCTTCAAAGAGAATAAAATACCTAGGAATCCAACTTACAAGGGATGTGAAGGACCTCTTCAAGGAGAACTACAAACCACTGCTCAATGAAATAAAAGAGGATACAAACAAATGGAAGAACAGTCCATGCTCATGGGTTGGAAGAATCAATATCGTGAAAATGGCCATACTGCCCAAGGTGATTTATAGATTCAATGCCATCCCCATCAAGCTACCAATGACTTTCTTCACAGAATTGGAAAATCTACTTTAAAGTTCATATGGAACCAAAAAAGAGCCCGCATTGCCAAGTCAATCCTAAGCCAAAAGAACAAAGCTGGAGGCATCACGCTACCTGACTTTAAACTATACTACAAGGCTACAGTAACCAAAACAGCATGGTACTGGTACCACAACAGAGACATAGATCAATGGAACAGAACAGAGCCCTCAGAAATGATGCCACATAGCTACAACTATCTGATCTTTGACAAACCTGACAAAAACAAGAAATGGGGAAAGGATTCCCTATTTAATAAATGGTGCTGGGAAAACTGGCTAGCCATATGTAGAAGGCTGCAACTGGATCCCTTCCTTACACCTTATACAAAAATTAATTCAAGATGGATTAAAGACTTATATGTTAGACCTAAAACCATTAAAATCCTACAAGAAAACCTAGGCAATACCATTCAGGACATAGGCATGGGCAAGGACTTCATGTCTAAAACACCAAAAGCAATGGCAACAAAAGCCAAAATTGACAAATGGGATCTCATTAAACTAAAGAGCTTCTGCACAGCAAAAGAAACTATCATCAGAGTGAACAGGCAACCTACAGAATGGGAGAAAATTTTTGCAACCTACTCATCTGACAAAGGGCTAATATCCAGAATCTACAATGAACTCAAACAAATTTACAAGAAAAAACAAACAACCCCATCAAAAAGTGGGCAGAGGACATGAACAGACACTTCTCAAAGAAGACATTTATGCAGCCAAAAACACATGAAGAAATGCTCATCATCACTGGCCATCAGAGAAATGCAAATCAAAACCACAGTGAGATACCATCTCACACCAGTTAGAATAGCCATCATTAAAAATCAGGAAACAACAGGTGCTGGAGAGGATGTGGAGAAATAGGAACACTTTTACACTGTTGGTGGGACTGTAAACTAGTTCAACCATTGTGGAAGTCAGTGTGGCGATTCCTCAGGGATCTCGAACTAGAAATACCATTTGACCCAGCCATCCCATTACTGGGTATATACCCAAGGACTATAAATCATGCTGCTATAAAGACACATGCACGTATGTTTATTGCGGCACTATTCACAATAGCAAAGAGTTGGAACCAACCCAAATGTCCAACAACGATAGACTGGATTAAGAAAATGTGGCACATATACACCATGGAATACTATGCAGCCATAAAAATGATGAGTTCGTGTCCTTTGTAGGGACATGGATGAAACTGGAAAACATCATTCTCAGTAAACTATAAGGACAAAAACCAAACACGCATGTTCTCACTCATAGGTGGGAATTGAACAATGAGAACTCATGGACACAGGAAGGGGAACATCACACTCCAGGGACTGTTGTGGGGTGGGGGAGGGAGGGACAGCATTAGGAGATACACCTAATGCTAAATGACGAGTTAATGGGTGCAGGAAATCAACATGGCACATGGATACATATGTAACAAACCTGCACATTGTGCACATGTACCCTAAAACCCTAAAGTATAATAAAAAAAAATTATCGAAAGAAAAAAAAAAAAAACTGAACCTTGAGTTGTAATAAAATCAGGATTTAGTGTTAAAAAAAAAAAAAAAGTAAGCTTCAATTCAGTTAGTTGAATGCACAGAACAGAAAGAAGCTTCACAGAATGCTTCTGTGTAGTTTTTATTTGAAGATATTCCTTTTTACACTATAGGCCCCTTAGCGCTGCGAATGTCCACTTGCAGTTTCTACAGAAAGTGTTTCAAAACTGCTCAATCAAAAGTAAGCTTCAACTCTGTTAGCTGAAGGCACAGAACAGAAAGACGTTTCACAGAAAGCTTCTGTGTAGTTTTTATTTGAAGATATTACTTATTCCACTATAGGCCCCTAAGCGCCACGAATGTCCACTTGCAGTTTCTACAGAAAGAGTGTTTCAGAACTGATCAATCAAAAGTA
>JAKFGR010000095.1:0-46344 GCA_021498465.1 Hylobates pileatus | reverse complement strand
GCATGGGTACACCTCCCAGACCTGTTGATGAAAGAAGCCAGATGATCAAGAAATCTCATAACTGAGTAAAGGAATCTATAAGAAGGGAAGTTGCAGGAGTCCACTTAGATTTATTAAAAATCATTAGGGATGTAGAGTGAGGTGTTTGTTTTGTTTCTGAATCAATGTGTCACTCTGTCATCCAGGCTGGAGTGCAGTGGCGCGATCTCGGCTCACTGCAACCTCCGCCTCCCAGGTCAAGCAATTCTCCTGCCTCAGCCTCCTGAGTAACTGGGATTACAGGCGTGAGCCACCGCAGCTAAATATATGAGATTTCTTTTTTTTTTTTTTGAGACGGAGTCTTGCTGTCGCCCAGGCTGGAGTGCAGTGGTATGATCTCAGCTCACTGCAAGCTCCGCCTCCCCAGGTCAAGCAATTCTCCTGCCTCAGCCTCTCAAAGTGTTGTGAGCCACCCCACCCGGGCAGAGTGAGGATGTTTTTGAGGACTGTGGTAGATAGCTTCCTCATATTCATGTCCTGTGTAATCCTCTCCCTTTGAGCATGGGCTGGACCTAGGGACTATTTTCTTTTCTTTTCTTTTCTTTTTTTTTTTTTTTTTTGGACAGAGTCTTGCTCTGTCACCCAGGCTGGAATGCAGTGGCATGATCTCAGGCTACTGCAACCTCCACCTCCCGGGTTTGAGTAATTCTCCTGCCTCAGCCTCCTGAGTAGCTAGGATTACAGGTGGCTGCCACTGCGTCTGGCTATTTTTGTATTTTTAGTAGAGACGGGGTTTCACCGTGTTAGCCAGGATGGTCTCGATCTCCTGACCTCGTGATCCGCCCGCCTCGGCCTCCCAAAGTGCTGGGATTACAGGCGTGAGCCACCGCGCCCGGCTAAATATATGAGATTTCTTGAAGACAAATATGGTGCTTTAGTGCCCCTCTATTAGTGATTTTAAAGTGCATATACATCCAATCCAATAAATTATAAAAGTAATGTATTTCAATAAGTTAAAATATAGGAAAAAAACATAATACTCAATGCATTTTTTGCTTTTATGTATTAGTATGTAACTACAGTTTATATAGGTTTATTTTTAAGAGTAGTAGTTGGTATTTTATTTTGGGCATATTAGCTCATGTAGCGTTCCTATGCAACTTACAAAGCAGATATTATTGTCATCAATTTACAGACACACATACACATACACAAAACAACTATGAAACTCAGAGAATCTAAGTTATTTCCCAAGACTGCACAGCTCATTAGTGGCAGATAGATTTGAATCCCTGTATGTCTGGCTCTAAGCTGATGTTTTAATCATGCTATCACAGAGTTTCTTTGAAATTGCATACCACTGAATTTTTTTTCATTTTATCATTCACCGTCTATCCATCCATTCAACAGGCATCTGTCGAATAAATATTGAATGTGAGAAAGAAAAAAATTATCTGAGCAATGAGAGCTCCTTTAAATTATCAGTCCCAAAGAGGCATTTAAAATGTAACAAGTCTCACTCTCCCTTGAACTAATTACCTCTTGAAACCACTTGCTATGTGGGCATTTTGTGACTACTGATGGCAAGTAGCCATAAAATACCATACTCTTACTACCATAACTCTTACCCTTACTCTTAGTTTAACAATGTATAACCAGTTGCTAATCAAAGCTATTTCTGTAACAGAGTAAGAATTCCTGATGAACTACTTTTATAATTGCCCCCCCTCCTGATTTGCCTTTTCTTTTGTTTTTTTTTGGACAGAGTCTTGCTCTGTCACCCAGGCTGGAGTGCAGTGGTGCGATCTCAGCTCACTGCAACCTCCGCCTCCCAGGTCCAAGCAATTCTCCTGCCTCAGCCTCCTGAGTAACTGGGATTACAGGTGGCTGCCACTGCGTCTGGCTATTTTTTGTATTTTTAGTAGAGGCGAGGTTTCACCATCTTGGCCAGGCTGGTCTCGAACTCGTGACCTCATGATCCACCTGCCTCAGCTTCCCAAAGTGTTGGGATTACAGGCGTGAGCCACCGCAGCTAAATATATGAGATTTCTTGAAGACAAATATGGTGCTTTAGTGCCCCTCTATTAGTGATTTTAAAGTGCATATACATCCAATCCAATAAATTATAAAAGTAATGTATTTCAATAAGTTAAAATATAGGAAAAAAACATAATACTCAATGCATTTTTTGCTTTTATGTATTAGTATGTAACTACAGTTTATATAGGTTTATTTTTAAGAGTAGTAGTTGGTATTTTATTTTGGGCATATTAGCTCATGTAGCGTTCCTATGCAACTTACAAAGCAGATATTATTGTCATCAATTTACAGACACACATACACATACACAAAACAACTATGAAACTCAGAGAATCTAAGTTATTTCCCAAGACTGCACAGCTCATTAGTGGCAGATAGATTTGAATCCCTGTATGTCTGGCTCTAAGCTGATGTTTTAATCATGCTATCACAGAGTTTCTTTGAAATTGCATACCACTGAATTTTTTTTCATTTTATCATTCACCGTCTATCCATCCATTCAACAGGCATCTGTCGAATAAATATTGAATGTGAGAAAGAAAAAAATTATCTGAGCAATGAGAGCTCCTTTAAATTATCAGTCCCAAAGAGGCATTTAAAATGTAACAAGTCTCACTCTCCCTTGAACTAATTACCTCTTGAAACCACTTGCTATGTGGGCATTTTGTGACTACTGATGGCAAGTAGCCATAAAATACCATACTCTTACTACCATAACTCTTACCCTTACTCTTAGTTTAACAATGTATAACCAGTTGCTAATCAAAGCTATTTCTGTAACAGAGTAAGAATTCCTGATGAACTACTTTTATAATTGCCCCCCCTCCTGATTTGCCTTTTCTTTTGTTTTTTTTTGGACAGAGTCTTGCTCTGTCACCCAGGCTGGAGTGCAGTGGTGCGATCTCAGCTCACTGCAACCTCCGCCTCCCAGGTCCAAGCAATTCTCCTGCCTCAGCCTCCTGAGTAACTGGGATTACAGGTGGCTGCCACTGCGTCTGGCTATTTTTTGTATTTTTAGTAGAGGCGAGGTTTCACCATCTTGGCCAGGCTGGTCTCGAACTCGTGACCTCATGATCCACCTGCCTCGGCCTCCCAAAGTGCTGGGATTACAGGCATGAGCTACCGTACCCGGCCTGCCTTTTCTTTAAAAACCTGAGCCCCTCCTTTGTTTGCCAGAGCCCTTCCCAAGGCAACTTGGAAGTGTGTCCCTGGCCACAGTCCTCAATCTTGTCTCAAATACTCTCTCCATGTTAATTTTGCTTCAGCTTCTCCCTTTTAGGTCAACAAATAAATGATACTAATATAAAACCTGATGAGCCATTCAGATTATACTACCAAAAACTAGCCTACTTACAAAGGCTTTAGCTATGTATGAGGTATGTGATTCTCTCTCTCTTTTGTTTCTTCTGAAAAAAAAAAAAATTGGGACACATGTGCAGAACGTGCGATTTTGTTCCGTAGGTATACGTCTGCCATGGTGGTTTGCTGCACCTATTGACCCATCCCCTAAGTTGCCTCCCCTCCCACTCCACCCCCAACAAGCCCTGGTGTGTGTTGTTTCCCTCTCTGTGTCCATGTGTTCTCAATGTTCAGCGCCCACTTATGAGTGAGAACGTGCGACGTTTCGTTTTCTGTTCCTGTGTTAGTTTGCCAAGGATGATGGCTTCCAGCCTCATGCATGTCCCTGCAAAGGACATGATCTCATTCCTTTTTATGGCTGCATAGTTTTTGATGGCCTATTATGTACCACGTTTTCTTTATCTTGTGTGTCATTGATGGGCATTTGAGTTGGTTCCATGTCTTTGCTACTGTAAACAGTGCTGCAATAAACATACGTGTGCATGTATCTTCATAGTAAGACGATTTTTATTCCTTTGGGTATATACCCAATAATGGGATTGCTGGGTCGAGTGGTATTTCTGGTTCTAGATCCTTGAGGAATCGCCACACTGTCTCCGACAATGGTTGAACTAATTTACATTCCCACCAACAGTGTAAAAGAGTTCCTATTTCTCCACAGCCTCACCGGTATCTATTGTTTCCTGACTAGTTGCCATTCTGACTGGCGTGAGATGGTATCCCATTGTGGTTTTGATTTGTATTTCTCTGACGATCAGTGATGTTGAGCTTTTTTTCATATGTTTGTTGCCACATAAATGTCTTCTTTTAAGAAGCTTCTGTTCACATCCTTTGCCCACTTTTTGATGGGACTGTTTATTTTTTCTTGTAAATATGTTTAACTTCCTTGTAAATTCTGGATATTAGACCTTTGTCAAATGGGTAGATTGCAAAAATTTTCTCCCATTCTGTAAGTTGCCTGTTTACTCTGATGGCAGTTTCTTTTGCTGTGCAGAAGCTCTTTAGTTTAATTAGATCCCATTTGTCAAATTTGGCTTTTGTTGCAATTGCTTTTGGCATTTTTGTCATGAAGTCTTTGCCCATGCCTATGTCCTGAATGGTATTGCCTAGGTTTTCTTCTGGGGTTTTTATAGTTTTGGGTTTTACATTGAAGTCTTTGATCCATCTTGAATTAATTGTTGTATAAGGTATAAGGAAGAGACCCAGTTTCAGTTTTCTGCATATGGCTAGCCAGTTTTCCCAGCACCATTTACCAACTAGGAGATCTTTTCCCCATTGCTTGTTTTTGTCAGGTTTGTCAAAGATCAGATGGTTGTAGATGTGTGGTGTTATTTCTGAGGTCTCTGTTCTGCTCCATTGGTGTATATGTCTGTTCTGGTACCAGCACCATACTGTTTTGGTTACTGTAGCCTTTTAGTATAGTTTGAAGTCAGGTAGTGTGATGCCTCCAGCTTTATTCTTTTTGCTTAGGATCGTCTTGGCTGTAGAGGGTTTTCTTTGATTCCATATGAAATTTAAAATAGTTTTTTCTAATTCTGTGAAGAATAATGGTAGTTTGATGGGAATAGCATTGAATCTATAAATTACTTTGGGCAGTATGGTCATTTTTGTGGTATTGATTCTTCCTATCCATGAGAATAGAATGTTTTTGCATTTGTTTGTGTCTTCTTTTATTTCCATGAGCAGTGATTTGTAGTTCTCCCTGAAGAGGTCCTTCACATCCCTGGTTAGCTGTATCCCTAGGTATTTTATTCTCTTTGTAGTGATTGTGAATGGGAGTTCTTAATTTGGCTCTCTGCTTGCCTATGGTTGGTGTAAAGGAATGCTCGTGACTTTTGCACATTGATTTTGTATCCTGAGACTTTGCTGAAGTTGTTTAACAGTTCAAGAAGCTTTTGGCCTGAGACGATAGGGTTTTCTAAATATAAAATCATGTTGTCTTCAAACAGAGACAACTTGACTTTCTCTCTTCCTATTTGAATACCCTTCATTTCTTTCTCTTACCTAATTAACCTGGCCAGAACTTCCAATACTATGTTGAATAGGAGAGGTGAGACAAGGCATCCTTGTCTTGGACTGGTTTTCAAAGGGAATGCTTTCAGCTTTTGTCCATTCAAAATGATATTAGCTGTGGGTTTGTCATAAATAGCTCTTATTATTTTGAGGTATGTTCCATCAATACCCAGTTTATTGAGAATTTTTAGCATGAATGGGTGTTGAATTTTATCGAAGGCCTTTTCTGCATCTATTGAGATAATCATGTGGTTTTTGTCATTGGTTCTGTTTATGTGATGGATTATGTTTATTGATTTGCATATGTTGAACCAGCCTTGCATGCCAGGGATGAAGCTGACTTGATCATGGTGGATAAGTTTTTTGATGTGCTGCTGGATTCAGTTTGCCAGTATTTTACTGAGGATTTTTGCATCGATGTTCATCAGAGATATTGGCCTGAAGTTTTTTTTTTGTTGTTGTGTCTTCTCGGTTTTGGTATCAGGATGATGCTGGCTTCATAAAATGAGTTAGAGAGGAGTCCCTCCTTTTCAATTGTTTAGAATAGTTCCTGAATGAATAGTACTAGCTCTTCTTTGTATTTCTGGTACAATTCGGCTGTGAATCGATCTGGTCCTGGGATTTTTTTGGCTGGTAGGCTATTAATTACTGCCTCAATTTCAGAACTTGTTATTGGTCTATTCAGGGATTCAATTTCTTCCTGGTTATTCTTGGTAGGGAGTATGCATCCAGGAAATCATCGATTTCTTCTAGATTTTCTAGTTTATTTGCATAGAGGTGTTTGTATTGATCCCTGATGGTAGTTTGTATTTCTGTGGGGTCAGTGGTGATACCATCTTTGTCATTTTTTATTGTGTCCACTTGATTCTTCTCTCTTTTCTTATTAGTCTAGCTAGTGGTCTATTTATTTTTTTAATTTTTTCAAAACACCATCTCCTGGATTCATTGACTTTTTTGAGGTTTTTGATATCTGTATCTCCTTCAATTCTTCTCTGATCTTAGTTACGTCTTGTCTTCTACTAGCTTTTGGATTAGTTTGCTCTTGCCTCTCTAGCTCTTTTAATTGTGATATTAGGGTGTCTTTCTAGCTTTCTGATGTGGGCATTTGGTGCAATAAATTTCCCTCTTAACACTGTTTTAGATGTGTTGCACATATTCTGGGACATTGTCTCTTTGTTCTCATTTGTTTCAAAGAACTTCTTGATTTCTATCTTAATTTCCTTATTTACCCAGGAGTCATTCAGGAGCAGGTTGTTCAATTTCCATGAAATTGTGTGGTTTTGAGTGAATTTCTTAATCCTGAGTTCTAATTTAATTGCACTGTGGTCTGAGAGACTGTTATGATTACAGCTCTTTTGCATTTATTTGCTGAGGAGTGTTTTACTTCCAATTATGTGGTCGATTTTAGAAAAAGTGCCATGTGGCTCTGAGAAGAATGTATATTCTGTTGATTTGGGGTAGAGAGTTCTGTAGACATCTACTAGGTCCACTTGACCCAGAGCTGAGTTCAAGTCCTGAATATCCTTGTTAATTTTCTGTCTCGTTGATCTAATACTGTCACTGGGGTGTTAAAGTCTCCCACTGTTATTGTGTGGGAGTCTAAGTCTCTTTGTAGGTCTCCAAGAACTTGTTTTATGAATCTGGGTCCTCCTGTATTGAGCTCATATATATATTCAGAATAGTTAGCTCTCCTGGTTGAATTGTTCCCTTTACCATTATGTAATGCTCTTCTTTGTCATTTTTTTATCTTTGTTGGTTTAAAGTCTGTCTTGTCAAAGACTAGGATTGCAACCCCTTCTTTTTTTTGTTTTCCATTTGCTTGGTTAATTTCTTCCATCCCTTTATTTTAAGCCTGTTTGTGTGTTTGTATGTAAGATAGGTCTTCTGAATACAGCACATCTATGGGTTTTGACTCTTTATCCAATTTGCATTTAATTATGTGTCTTTTAATTGGGGCATTTAGCCCATTTACATTTAAGGTTAGTATTGTTATGTATGAATTTGATCCTGTCATCACGATGCTATTTGGTTATTTTGCACACTAGTTGATGCAGTTTCTTTATCTGTCATTGGTCTTTATATTTTGGTGTGTTTTTGCAGTGGCTGGTACAAGTTTTTCCTTTCCATATTTAGTGCTTCTTCAGTGAGCTCTTGCAGGGCAGGCCTGGTGGTAACAATACCCCTCATCATTTGCTTGTCTGGAAAGGATTTTATTTCTCCTTCGCTTATGAAGCTTAGTTTGCCTGGATATGAAATTTTGGGTTGAAAATTCTTTTCTTTGAGAATGTTAAATATTGGACCCCAGTCTTTTCTGGCTTGAAGAGTTTCTGCTGAGTGGTCCACTGTTAGTCTGATGGGCTTACCTTTGTAGGTGACCTGGCCTTTCTCTCTGGCTGTCCTTCATTTTGATCTTGGAGAATCTGATGATTATGTATCTTGGGGTTGATCTTCTCATGGAGTATCTTAACAGTGTTCTCTGTATTTCCTGAATTTGCATGTTAGCCTGTCTTGCTAGACTGGGGAAGTTCTCCTGGATAATATCCTGAAGTGTGTTTTCCAGTTTGTTTCCATTCTCCCCCTCTCCTTCTGGTACTCCAGTCAATCATAGGTTTGGTCTTTTTATGAAGTCTGATATTTCTTGGAGGCTTTGTTCATTCCTTTTCATTCTTTTTTCTGTATTCTTGTCTGCATGTCTTATTTCAGTAATGTGGTCTTCAAACTCTGATATCCTTTCTTCCACTTGGTCGATTTGGCTGTTGATACTTGCATATGCTTCACGACGTTCTCGTGCTGTGTTTTTTCAGCTCTATCAGGTCATTTATGTTTCTTTCTAACCTGGTTATTCTAGTTAGCAATTCCTCTAACCTTTTATCAAGGTTGTTAGCTTCTTTGCATTGAGTCAAAACACGCTTCTTTAGCTCAGTGTAGTTTTTTATTACCCATCTTCTGAAGCCTACTTTTGTCAATTCGTCCATCTGATCCTCTGCCCAGTTCTGAGCCCTTGATGGAGAGACATTGCAATCATTTGGAGGAGAAGAGGCACTCTGTCCTTTTGGGTTTTCAGCATTTTTTCATAGATTCTTTCTCATCTTCATGAGTTTGTCTAGTTTTGATCTTTGAGGCTGCTGATCCTTGCATGGGGCTTTTGTGGGGGCCTTTTGTTGTTGTTGTTGATGCTGTTGTAGTCACTTTGTGCTTGTTTATTTTTCTTTCAATAGTCAGGTCCCTCTTCTGTAGGGCTGCTGCAGTTTGCTGGTGGTTCATTTCAGGCCCTATTCATCTGATTTACTCCTGTGCCTAGAAATGTCACTCAAGGAGGCTAGAGAAAAGCAAAGATGGGTGCCTACTCCTTCTTCTGGGACCTATGACCTTGAGGGTAACCAACCTGATGCCAGTAGGATCGTTCCTATATAGGGTGTCTGACAACCCCTGTTGGAGGGTCTCACCTGGTTGGGTGGCATGGGGAGCAGGACCCATTTAACAAAACACTTTGTCCCTTGGTGGAGAGGGTGTGCTTCACTGTGGGGAAACCCACTCACCTGGGCTCCCCAGATTCTTCAGAACAACCAGGAGGAAAGGCTAAGTCTGCTGGTCTGCAGAGACTGAGGCTACTTCTTTCCTAGGGGCTCAAGCCCAGGGAGATTCAAATTCTTTCCCTGAGCCTCTGGCTGGAGTTATTGGAGATCCTGCAGGGAAGCCCCATCCAATGAGGAAGGATGGGTCAGGGTTAGGCCTGAAGGGGCACTCTGGCCACAGATCGCCACAGCTGGTGTGTTGGGCTGTGGGGACAAGTCTTGGGACCAAGCTGTCCAGCCTCCCTGGCTCCAGCAGGGGGAAAGTGCAGCCTGGGGCTATAGAAATGCTGCCCTTCCCCAACCCAGGGAGCTTAGCTTGTTAGGCAGTTGCAAGTCCCCATGCTGGCTGCTGCCCCTTCCCCAAGGAGCTCAAATGGTTTAGACAGCAGGCAGCCATGCCTGGTGCTGGTCACCCCTCCCCCAGGAGTTCCATAGGCTTAAGCAGATTCCAGCTGAAAGGCTGTAAGAACCTGCATGTTCTGGGGTTGGGATCCTAGGCCCCAGTGGCGTGAGTTCGCTAGTGGGATCTTCTGATTCATGGGTTGCACAGTTCTGTGGAAAGAACACAGTTCCCCAGCTAAGTAGCATGCTCACTCACCACCTCCCTTGGCTGGGAGGAGGGAGTTCCTATTCCCCAAGAGGTTCTCAAGTGGGCCACCACACCACACTGCTCTTCCTTCTCTCTGTGGGTCACACCAGCCTTCTAGTCGGTTTTGATGAGAAAACTTGGATGCTTTGGTTGCCAGTGAAGGATTCACGTGCTTATTACAGTTTTTTCCTATGGAAGCCTCTGAATGCCGCTGTTTCTAGTTGGCCATCTTGGTCCTGTCCCCTTATAGGTTTTTATGTATAACTGTCTGTGTCTTTTTAATTTAATATACTACTATAATTTTTAATGTTGTTTATAAAATTTCTCAATTACCACTTTTAATAGTTAAATAGTATTCCTTTACTGATGTATCATTATTTACATAACTCTTCTTCTGTAGTTCAATATTTGGGTGGTTTCTAATTAGGGACTGCTATTTAAAATGCTGCAATAAATATGTTATTTTATACATTTTTATTTCTTTTAGAGTATTTCCACAGGACAAATTCCCTTAATCAAAATGTTTGTCTATATTATACATATTGCCTTATACAGTTTAGATATTTGTCCCTGCCCAAATCTCATGCTGAATTATAATCCTCAGTGCCAGAGGTAGGGCCTGGGGAAGTGTTTGGATCATAGAGCCAGATCCCTCATAATCTGGTGCTGTCTTCCTGATAGTGGGTTCTTTCCAGAGAGCAGGTCATTTAAAAGTGTGTGGCACCTTCCTGTCCACTCTCTTTCTCCAGCTCTGCACTGGGAGATACGTGCTCCCCCTTCACCTTCTGCCATGACTGTAAGCTTCCTGAGGCCTCCCCAGAAGCAGATGTTAGCACAACATTTTCTCTAGATCTTGTGGAACTGTGAGCCAATTAAACCTTTTTTCTTATAAATTACCCAGTCTCGAGTATTTCTTTATAACAATGCAAGAGCACCATAATTTCCAAATTGCCTTCCAAAATGATCATACCAATTACATTATAATACAAAATATTAGAGTTGTTCCTGTTTTTATTTAGATTTGTTGACTTTAAAGGGAAATAAATAATAAGTAATACTTTTTTTTTTTTTTTTTTTTTGGAGATGGGTCTACTCTGTCACCCAGGCTGGAGTGCAGTGGCATGATCTGGGCTCAAGCAATCCTCCCACCTCAGCTTCTGAGTATCTGAGGCTACAGGTGCCCACCACCAAGCCCGGCTATTTTTTTTTTTTAATTCTTTGTAGAGATGGGGTTTTCCCATGTTGCCCAGGCTGGTCTCGATCTCCTGGGCTCCAGCAATCCATCCAACTCAGCCTCCTAAAGTGCTGGCATTACACACATGAGCCACCACACCCGGCCAGTTTGCTTTTATTTGGTTACTAAATATATTGAGTTAAAATGAAAAGTCACTGTTAATTTGGATTTTCTGACACTTATAGTTAAATCTAATCCTAACTAATATGGAGACTGACTTAAAATTTACAATGAATATAAAGAAGAGTAATTTTTTACTTAATTTCTTGGGTCATTTATGCTTACAGAAGATATATTGCCATTTTATTCTTCCAATATAGTAACAATAAACCTTGTGCAATTCAAAATATTCTCTAAAGATAATTTAGAAATGCAAACACAGTTTAAAAACTAATTAATTGTGACAATTATGACTACGTTTCTGTTTAGAGACACTAGTAAGCATGGAATTACCTAATTAGTAGATTGAACCATTGAAATTGCCTATATTTGGCCACGTTTTCTACAAAAAAAAAAAAGTAATTTAGTGTATCAACCTGAAACATACATAATGTGAAAAAATGTTTCTCTACACTGTAGCCCTCAAGTTAGCAGTCATGAGCATCCTTTCTTGCATGAGGGCCAATTCAGTAAAGAAAATGAAAACATTCACAGTTCACGTTTTTAAAATTAGTTTTATGTGTGTGTGCTTTAGTAAAATAAATGAAATCTTTGCAACTGCACTTATTTCAGTTAAGAGTTTTATAAGTTTGCGCTAAAATTTCAGAAACTGCATAATCAACTTACACCACAATATTTGATGATAAATCTGTAATTTTTAATACATGTTGTGTGAGATATGGTAGTACAGGATATAAGGAGTAGCATTTTTAGGTTGGAGAGAAAAACTGACCTGAGTCTCACCATAGACCAGTAACAAAAGAGACAGCATGTGAAGAAGTCATTTTTAAGTTCTAGGGAAGCAACAGTAGAGACTCTGCCATTTGAAGGCAAAACCAACTCTGCATCCGTAAATTTAATATATTTCTTTTCTTTTCTTTCTTTTTTTTTTTTTTGAGTACTTCATTTGACTGACTAAGGAACCTTCTCAGGTACTCAAGTAGTTTTATGCATCTAATGAAAAAAATTAAAAATATGGTGTATTGTATATGTATGTGTGCATACTCTTAAAATATTTTAATATATATATTCTAGGAACATATATATATATATAAAAATATATATATGTTGTTAAAATATTTTAATATTGTATATACATTTTAGCAAAACTTTCAAATGAGAACTCCAAGACTGATCTATTCAAAGTCCAAATTATCTTAAATATCTGTAAATATGAATAGGTTCCTTAACACAAACATAATGATATAAAGGTTTAATTCTCTTTTTTTTTTTTTTTTTTCTGAGATGGAGTCTCACTCTTTGGGCCAGGCTGGAGTGCAGTGGCGTGATCTCGGCTCACTGCAAGCTCTGCCTCCCAGGTTCACACCATTCTCTTGCCTCAGCCTCCCGAGTAGCTGGGAATACAGGCTCCTGCCACTGCGCCCGGCTAATTTTTTGTATTTTTAGTAGAGAGGGGGTTTCACCATGTTAGCCAGGATGGTCTCGATCTCCTGACCTCGTGATCCACCTGCCTTGGCCTCCCAAAGGCTGGAATTACAGGCGTGAGCCACCGTGCCCGGCCAATTCTCTTAAATATTTCTAAACTTAAGTCTAGATTTTCTTAGGGTTGATAGATACTTGTGCACTAAAGAAAGTGTTTTGTCATCCCAAACAATTTGGAGTATATTTGTAGGAGGTAGGGGTGATCCTTTCATTAGTCACATGAAATTGCAGAATAGCTGTAGATTTTGGCCAGTATGGTGACCAAGAGTCTCCTTGGAACAAACTGAGCCTAATGACAATCTATAACAAGGATTTCAGAGGTTAACTCTCAGCCTTTCCCCAATATCCAGTTGATCTATTGTGCAGGGTTACTATGAGAATTAAATGAGTTAATACACGTAAAGTCCTTACGTCGGTGCCTGGTAGAGAGGAAGCTCTATGTTATCTCATAAGCTTCATCTGACTAATCAGTCACAATTTCCAGGGTCATTCTCCTGCCAACATTTTTGTCTGACAGTGGTCATATGTGTGGTTCCTATAGTGCTTCCAAATGCTAAATCCCTGGCAGCAGCCTCAGAATGTCAGCCCTAGATATGCACATAAGATTTCACAGTCCTGGCAAGATGAAACTACTCAAGAGTGGGGGCAGTTTTCCATGAATAGCTGAAGGAGATGGATTTTAGTCATCCACTTTAATATTATAAAGGGGTTTCTTTTCAGAGTGATGAAAATATTCCGGAATTAGAGAATGGTGATAGTTGCACAACCTTGTGAATATACTAAAAACCACTGAAATGTCCACTTTAAAATGGTGAGTTTTTATGATATGTGAAGTATAGCTTAATAAAAATAATTTCAACAAGTAATACAAAAACAAAAGCTAGATCTTTAGTCACCAAGGCTGCATTAAAAAATTACCCCCAAAACATGGTGGCAGAAAACAACCATTTATTTTGGTCATGTATTATGTGGTTCAGGAATTCAAATGAGACAGAGTAAGATGGCTTTTGTCTGTGATGTCTGGGACCTCAGCTGGAAGGCTTCAAGGGGGTAAAATAATCTGCAGGCTCACTCATTCACATGTCTGGCAGTGGACGCTTGGTTGACATGTGAAGGCTGAGACCTTAGCTGGGGAGGTTGTCTGTAGCACTTTCTTACGGCCTTGCCACATGGTCTGGGCTTTCTCACAGCATGGTGGCTGGGTTCCAAGGACAAATGTCTCAATAGAGAGAGAAGAGACAGCCAGGTGGAAGCTGTTTTACCTTTTATGATCTAGCCTCTCAGAAGTCACCTCCTGTCTCCAGTGCGTGCCATCCCTTAGAAGCAAGTTACTAAGGCTAGCACATATTCAGTACTGGGAATATAAAAATATCTTCTTTCTTTGGAGAAATGTCAATATCACACTGCAAGAAAAGCACAGGAATAGGCTATATTTGAAAACAAAATCTGCCACGGTGTTTACTAATCATATCTTCCTGAAAAATAAGTATAATCTACTCAACGTAAATTTTGCAAAATGGAAGCCCTAAGATTCTGCATATAAGCCATTAGACTTAAAGCAAAAACAACATGAAAAAATTTCTTCAACAGTATGACAATGACATTTAAAAGCTGTATTTCTTCTGAGCACACTTTTTTTGTGTGTATTCAAGCAAACTCATTTATTCATTTATTGAATAGAAATGTATCATGCCAAATATTCTTTTATGCTCTGGGATGTACGAGTGAGCAAGAAAAGACAAATGGCACCTAGTCTTCACAAGAAAAAAAATAACTACAATGGAATTACATAAATGTGGTAAAAGGGAAAAGACGGCATTGTAGGAGCACAGTTTAGTGATTCACTCAGATAACCCGGATCTGTGAATAGCTATAGTATGATATGTGGATTAGGTATTAATAACAAACAAGATTCAGAGAAGACATATTAGTTGTTGGAAAGGAAATCCCTCCCAAAAGTCAGGCCTACATGAAAGAATGTAGAAATCAGAAAAAGACTTAGGCAATGTAAATAGAGTAAAACAGGATAATTCAGTGGCAGAACTTATCTTCCTTTATCCTCTCCAACTCCTTTCCAGCCTCCATTTTCCCAAACAACCACCCTAGAATAACTTGGTGAGGTAGTCAAGAATTTAGATCCAGGAGCTGGCTTTTTGAAAAGATTAACAAAATAGATAGACCACTAGCCAGACTAATAAAGAGAAAAGAGAGAAGAATCAAATAGACACAATAAAAAGTGATAAAGGGGATATCACCACTGATCCCACAGAAATACGAACTACCATCAGAGAATACTATAAACATCTCTACGCAAATAAACTAGAAAATCTAGAAGAAATGGATAAACTCCTGGACACATACACTACCTCAGGACTAAACCAGGAAGAAGTCAAATCCCTGAATAGGCCAATAACAAGTTCTGAAATTGAGGCAGTAATGAATAGCCTACCAACCAAAAAAAAGTCCACGATCAGATGTATTCGCAGCTGAATTCTACCAGAGGTACAGAGAGGAGCTGGTACCATTCCTTCTGAAGCTTTCCAAACAATAGAAAAAGAGGGAATACTCTCTAACTCATTTTATGAGGCCAGAATCATCCTGATACCAAAACCTGGCAGAGACACAACAAAAAAAGAAAATTTCAGGCCAATATCCCTGATGAACATCCATGTAAAAATCCTCAATAAAATACTGGCAAACCGAATCCAGCAGCACATCAAAAAGCTTATCCACCACGATCAAGTCAGCTTCATCCCTAGGATGCAAGGGTGGTTGAACATATGCAAATCAATAAGCGTAATCCATCACATAAACAGAACCAATGACAAAAACCACATGATTATCTCAATAGATGCAGGAAAGGCCTTCGATAAAATTCAACATCGCTTCATGCTAAAAACTCTCAATAAACTAGGTATTGATGGAACGTATCTCAAAATAATAAGAGCTATTTATGACAAACCAACAGCCAATATCATACTGAATGGGCAAAAGCTGGACGCATTCTTTGAAAACCGGCACAAGACAAGGATGGCCTCTCTCATCACTCCTATTCAACATAGTTTTGGAAGTTCTGGCCAGGGCAATCAGGCAAGAGAAAGAAATAAGGTGTATTCAAATAGGAAGAAAAGAAGTCAAATTGTCTCTGTTTTCAGATGACATGATTGTATATTTAGAAAACCCCATGGTCTCAGCCCCAAATCTCCTTAAGCTGATAAGCAACTTCAGCAAAGTCTCAGGATACAAAATCAATGTGCAAAAATCACAAGCATTCCTATACACCAATAACAGACAAAGAGAGAGCCAAATCATAAGTGAACTCCCATTCACAATTGCTTCAAAGAGAATAAAATACCTAGGAATCCAACTTACAAGGGATGTGAATAACCTTTTCAAGAAGAACTACAAACCACTGCTCAACAAAATAAGAGAGGACACGAACAAATGCAAAAACATTCCATCCTCATGGATATGAAGAATCAATATCGTGAAAATGGCCATACTACCCAAAATAATTTGTAGATTCAATGCTACCCCATCAAGCTACCATTGACTGTCTTCACAGAATTAGAAAAAACTACCTCACATTTCATATGGAACCAAAAAAGAGCCCATATAGCCAAGAAAAGCCTAAGCAAAAAGAACAAAGCTGGAGGCATCATGCTACCTGACTTCAAACTATACTACAAGCCTACAGTAATCAAAACAGCATGGTACTGGTATCAAAACAGATATATAGACCAATGCAATGGAACAGAAATAACACCACACATCTACAACCATCTGATCTTTGACAAACCTGACAAAAAAAAAATCAATGGGGAAAGGATTCCCTACTTAATAAATGGTGTCGGGAAAACTGGCTAGCCATACACAGAAAACTGAAACTGGGCCCCTTCCTTACACTTTATACAAAAATTAACTCAAGATGGATTAAAGACTTAAAGGTATAAAACCTAAAACCATAAAAACCCTAGAAGAAAACCTAGGCAATACCATTCAGGACGTAGGCATGGGCAAAGACTTCATGACTAAGACATCAAAAGCAATGGCAACAAAAGCCAAAATTGACAAATGGGATCTAACTAAACTAAAGAGCTTCTGCACAGCAAAAGAAACTGCCATCAGAGTCAATAGGCAACCTACAGAATGGGAGGAAATTTTTGCAACCTACTGATCTGACAAAGAGCTAATATCCAGAATCTACAAAGAACTTTAAAAAATTTACAAGAAAAAACAAACAACCCCATCAAAAAGTGGGCAAAGGATATGAACAGACAGTTCTCAAAAGAAGACATTTATGCAGCCAACAAACATATGAAAAAAATCTCATCATCACTGATCATTAGAGAAATGCAAATCAAAACCACCATGAGATAACATCTCATGCCAGTTAGAATGGTGATCATTAAAAAGTCAGGAAACAACAGATGCTGCAGAGGATGTGGAGAAATAGGAATGGTTTTACACTGTTGGTGGGAGTGTAAATTAGTTCAACCATTGTGGAAGACAGTGTGGTGATTCCTCAAGGATCTAGAACCGGAAGTACCATTTGACCCAGCAATCTCATTACTGGATATATACCCAAAAGATTATAAATCATTCTACTATAAAGACACATGCACACGTATGTTTATTGCAGCACTGTTCACAATAGCAAAGACTTGGAACCAACCCAAATGCCCATCAATGATATAACTGGATAAAGAAAATATGGCACATATACTCCATGGAATATTATGCAGCCATGAAAACCGGATGAGTTCATTTCCTTTGCAGGGACATGGATGAAGCTGGAAACCATTATTCTCAGAAAACTAACACAGGAACAGAAAACCCAACACCGCACGTTCTCACTCATAAGTGGGAGGTGAACAATGAGAACACATGGACACTGGGAGGGAACCATCACACACTGAGACCTGTTGCAGGGTGGGGGCCTCAGGGAGGGATAGCATTAGGATAAATACCTAATGTAGATGACGGGTTGATGGGTGCTGCAAACCACCATGGCATGTGTATTCCTAGGTAACAAACCTGCACATTCTGCACACAAATCCCAGAACTTAAAGCACAATTAAAAAAAAAAAAAGACTTTAGGTAATTGCACAAGTTCCAGAAATTTTGAAGCCCTAAAAAATGGAAATACTGTTTTTATAAACAAAAATTTAACTGACCCACATAATAACTTTTATATGACATTACTATGCCCATGTCCCTAGAGTTAATATGTTTATTAAATGTATCACTCCTCACTGTGTTTAATCATTAAAGTACAGCTTAGCCCGAACCAATCATTTCCAGAAATTTTCATATTCTGTAGTCACACTGATGTTAAGCAGGCATTTTCTTTAAAACGCTTTGAATGGAACTGGGTTTCCCTCCTCCCAGCCTTAATTATTTTTGATAAAAGAACATGAAAGTAGTGACAACGTAATTATAGCTTTATGCAGCTGAAATTCAATCTCTTTATCAAGTTACATAAAAGAAACAGAGGACACTAATTCACCCAGAGGACAGAACCAACAGCTGTAAGTTTTCCTGTCCAAGGTGGTTTGTCTCTGAAAAAGGAGCTTGCAGTCTTGTGAAATGCCATCTGGGATGAAGTGACTCCTGCCATTTTGAACACAAAAATACAAAACAACTGCAACCAAGGAGATACTTTAGTCTGATTTTGAAACCATAGGATAAAAAGTTATTTTTAGTGCAGCTAAAATCCCTATAGGTGAAACTAGCATATCTTTCTTTTCAAAAGTGAGAAAAGCAGTTTAGGAAAGGCCTTTCTGAAAACTCACCTTCTTAATTTTTTTTTCTTATTGTCTAGAATACAGTCCTACTCCTTTCTGCTTTATCCTCCTTCCCCATCTCCCAACCTCACCTGAACTCTTGTCATTGTATATTGTGGTTTCTTCTATTTCCAACATTAGACTGCAAGCACTTTGAGGGCAGGAACTGGTTTCACTGTATGTATACATTAACAGCTGGCATTTGTGGACATACAAAGAATGTTTCATGAAAGAAAGAATAGGAAGGAAGGAAGGAAAATAGGAAAGAAGAAGAAGGGAAGAAGGGGGAAGAAAAGAAGGAGAGAGGGAAGAAAACGAGAGGAAGGTAGGAAGGAAGGCAGGAAGGAAGGAAGGAAGGAAGGAGAAGGGGGGAAAGGGGAAGGGGGGAAGGGGGGAGGGAGGGAAGGGGGAAGCGGGGAGGGAGGGAAGGAAGGAAGGGCAGATAGAGGAAAGCTAGCAAACCCAGGAGTGAGGGAAAAATTGATTTTGAAGATTGAAGCAAATTTGACGACGACAGATGTAGGTTCTGAGCAGTATTTTAGATTTTTTATTTTTATTTGTTTAGGTTTAATATTTTAACTTTAATAGGAACTAGGATGAGGGTTTCATTTTCTCTCACATTGTTTTTTACTGATCTACATGAAAGTAACATCTGACTTACAAAGAATAGGTTGCACATTTAAGCACTGTTGCCATTGATGTTGCTAGGAAGTGAGGGCAGGGTTGTATTCTGAGATTTTTCTCACAGACTCCTTTTTTCCCTGCATTTCCTCCAGATTTGTAATATGAGGGAGTTAAAGGTAATCATGAAGACTGAAACGCAAAACCACCTTGCATTTTACTACAATCTTTCTCACAACTCCAGTTGACATGTTCAATTGTACCAACTTTATTACTCATCAAAAAAAGAGGTATCTTGAAATACAAATTAGTTTTTGATGGGCTTACATCACTATCCCTTTATCACAGAGCTCAACAGTGTTACTGTGAAAGCAAACGGGCATTACCATCTAGGGGACATCTTTGCAAGTTAAATTCATAGTAGTTTAAAAAAAAGGTGCTCATTATACTTCTCAGACTCAGACTTTATTGCTAGAAATTGCATTATTTATTTGTTGATCTCTAGTTGTTAAAAATAATATTCTCAATATAAATATTGTGGAATGGATTCTGAATAGAAGTTATGCATACTGAAAGAAAAGCCTGTGTAATGATATGCATTCATATGATGTCAACCTACGATGATATAACTTGACACAGAAATCTGGAAACAAGGAAATGTTGGTTTGTTTTTTCAAAATCGGAAACATGCATAAGTTACCTAAACTTATATTTGAGAATTAAACCAAGCTGGAATTCCTTCCATATTTTGGAGAGGACAAATATCCTTAAATAAATACATAAGGATGAGTGAAACTTTTAAAGACTTAGCGCCATTTGGGCTGTAGCCCTTATACCTGGAAAAACAAACCAATTCTTGTCATGAGCTTGCTGGTGTCAAAGGACAATTACAAAACTAATCTGGCCTCCATGTTTCTGCCTCACATGGAAGAACTAGTCTGCTATCAAGGGATACCACTAGTGATTTCATGGTGTTGCCTTATTTCATGTCATTGGTGAAAATGATTTTCATTGTCCTTATTCCCTGAAGGAATCATAAAAACAGCACAATTTAAAAATCCACATAACTATGATCGAAGTTATATATAATATCTATAAAATCCTCAGATTTTAGAAAGATCTAGGTTGGTTAATGAATAGAAGATTAAGGAGGTTTTAAATTTTTTCATCACAATTGGTTTATGAATTACCTAAGAAAACTCAGCATATTAAGTGTCAAAAGAACCGTGCCATAATGTACAGCTTTTAGAAATAATATGCCATTGTTCATCAAAATCTTATTTAGTCTATTACACCGGTTCCTGTGAATTTAACTTCAGATCTTTTTAGAGGGATCTGACACATAATGACACATAAATCTTGTTGGGATCCAAAATAGAATTGAGCTCAAATATTTGACATGACTTTTATGGAGATAGAGTTTCTATTCCAAAAAAGTCAAAGCAATATCTAATTACCATAAGACATAGCAACCATCAAGAATCATATACTAAAAATATGCCCAGGAAGCCCTATTTTATTCTCAGAGATGAGGATTTAAGATTAAAGAACATTTTAATAAATAAGAGGTGACATGGGCAGAAGAAACCCAGTAAACAAAATTTGTTTTGTGATGTTATTTAATATTTTGTCTTTCCAAAAGTGGAATCATGATACGTGCCCAATAAAAGTAAGTAATTTATTACTAGAACATTAAACAGGTTGCAGGCATAGGATTCAAGTTATTTTGGTATCCCATCTGGCAGGATCTTGTGACTAAAACCAATGAATACTAATCTTCTAATCTATATGCCTTGGAGATAATTCTTCATAAAGTTTCCTAGGGAAATATAATGGTCCAATTCACAGTGGATATGTGACCAGGGGCGAATCATGAGGTCAGGAGTTCAAGACCAGCCTGGCCAATATGGTGAAACCCGGTCTCTACTAAAAATCCAAAAAATTAGCTGGGCGTGGTGGCATGCGCCTATAATTCCAGCTACTCGGGAGGCTGAGGCAGGAGAATTGCTTGAACCCAGGAAGCGGAGGTTGCAGTGAGCCAAGATCATGCCACTGCACTCAAGCCCAGGTGACAGTGCGAGACTCCATCTCAAAACAAAAACAAAAACAAAATACTTCTTATTTTGATTGTCACAGAATTGTAAAATTTTATTTAATTTATTTTTATGTATCAAAATAAAGGAAGAACTGATTTCCAAAGCCAACATAAAAGGGAAAATTGCATATTATCTTACAAATTATGCTGTTTTGATGGCTAATTCCTGTGTTTCCAGATAGTTGATTCTTAATGATCCAAACTCTCTACATTGTACAGTTACGGTCATGATTGCTATAAAAGCAACTATGGCTAATTATAACCAAGTAAAGGTAAACATCATATTTATTTGAATAATGAATTCATGGTAAGAAATGCTCTAGATGAATGTCAAGAACATCTTTCAAAGTATGAAAATATAAAGAAGTCATTATGACTCTTAAAAGTTCTAGTTCCCTATATGGCCAAATGCCGTGTGTGAACTGATTGTAATGTTTCCCAGCCAAATGAGTAATTATGATAAATAGAATCAACTGGTCTCCATTAATAAGTGTAGCTTATTGATCAGTTCTGAGAAGGGCACTGGACTCTAATGGCCTCAGAGTAATTGAAGTAGTCTATGCTATTAACAATTTGTAGTCGAGGAAACTAAAGCACAGAAATCATCAGAGAAAAGCAGTCGTCATTCCAGGGCTGGGACCTACAAGTCCTAAATCACATCTTGACTTATTACTCAATTATGTTTCAGGGAGTTTTCTGTTTTCTTATTACCAGTCTTTATTTTAGATTGGGTTTGAAAAACTTCTCACGTTGCTTTCAGTGATTTATTTTCTAGTACAATTAGATATAATGATTAAAACATTTAACTTTTTTTTTCCGTGAACTTGGATAACATCTAAACAGACTCCCCCTTCCCATACTCTATAAGTAAATAGGACAGAGTGGTCACAAAGAAGTACATGCTTTCTCTGTCAAGGTTAAACTAAAACTGACAATAATATACTAGAACAGAAAAAAAAAAACACTAGAGGATTAGTTTTTTTGTTGTTGCTCTCCCCTTTCTTTAAAAGCAAATAGTCATTTAGCAACATATCAAAAAGTCCTATTGGAAAAATATATCTTGGTGTTATCAGTGTTATTGTACATATTCCATGACAGAGAACAGAACAATAATTATCCTGCCAAGCAAATCATAAATTATAAATATATTTTCAATTCTTCCCTATTTTGAAAGCTCTGTAAATCTTATGCATTGAATTATCGTGGAACAGAAATTCAGTAAACATGAAAGCAAGCTGATTCTTCTAGTTTAGAAAGGCTTTGTTCAACATAATCAAGAAAACTCCATCTTAAAACTTCTGAAAATCGGGCCAAGTGTCTCAGGAACAGCAGGCTTCTGTATCATGTAACTGTATAGAAGAACAAATGATGCAATTACAGCAAATGGTGCTTGCAGCATCATTTTATGTGTGCATACTTCTGTAACTGAGCAAATGAATTAAATTAAATCAACCTGTAATGGTGATCAATGGACTTAAGCTGTCTGAAAATTATACACGGTATTAATTGTATATAAGAAAAACTGATATACAATTGTCTTATATAGACTTATATTAACTTATATACAATTGTCTCCAGGGCATATAGATTACAAGATTAGTATTCATTAGTTTTAGTCACAAGACCCCACCAGTTTATATATTATATGTAAATGATATAATGATACAGAACTGCTTTAAGTCATGAAATATATTCAGAATTGGATTTTTTTCAAGTACAGGGAAAGAAAATTAAGACACACAATTAAACATGATTTATGGTCATTTAAAAGTGTTTCCTAACTACAGAAATACAACCTGAATCCAGCTTGGTAAATTAAAAGGATAGGAAAACTTACAATTGTCTTTCTTAATGGAAGGCTTGAATATATAAATGAGTATAATAGATAAATAATAAAAAATGGAGGGTAATAAATGTGTGTTTGTGTTAATCTTCTTCCTGCTGACTGTGTCTTTAAATGAGTATTAATGATTCCTAAGTGGGTTTTTTTTTGGTCCGTTTTATTCCTCTAGTTCATGCCTGATTCCCTAACTAAGCTGTGCGGTCAATGTACGTAGTTATAGTTCATTGTTTATTACATGAATTAAAAACAATCAGCAGAAACAATAAAAACACAGATGCTCAATAAATATCTGTTAAATAAAATGAATATATGGAACTAGAGAAATAAAAACTCTAGATACTCCACAAAATCATCTTCTCCATGACTAAACTGAAGTTTGAACATTTAACTTATGAAAAGTCACATTAAGCAACACACATACATACAAGTAGAAATTTAATAAGAATTTGTTGAAGCCTGGTGTGGTGGCTCAAGCCTGTAATCCCAGCACTTTAGGAGGTCGAGGTGGGTGGATCACTTGAGGTCAGGAGTTCAGAACCAGCCTGGCCAACATGGTGAAACCCCATCTCTACTAAAAATAAAAATAAATAAATAAATAAAAATTAGCCAGGGATAGTGGTGCACACCTGTAATCCCAGCTACACGGGAAGCAGAGATTGAACTCAGGAGGTGGAGGTTGCAGTGAGTGCAGATCACACCACTGCACTCCAGCCTGGGTGACAGAGTGAGACTCTGTGTCAAAAACAAAAAAAAGAGAAGAAGAATTTGTTGAATTTAGTATGATGGGAGTAGACCCCCCAAAATATTGACTATTTTTCCCAAATAATAGCTTTTTGTAATTAAAGAATTATACTAACTTTGGATTTTATTTAACATGTTATATTCACACTACAGTTATTACAAAATAATTTGACTTGATTATCTTGAATGCAAATATAAGAAGGAAACTAATTACTTATTTTCTACAATGTACTTTAATAGACGATGAAGGTGCTAAAAATCATGTTTAAACAAACAATGGGAAAGGCCATTTCGTACTCCTTCATTACTATTGGGATTTGGAGCTATAGCAGGCCATTAAATACATAAAAGTGACTTATGTTCAGCCCTGAAATATCCTGGCATTACTCTACTGCTATCACTCAGACTGTACCCCTTAGATTCACATCACAATGAAGTGCTTTTGGGTACTAAGGCAAACTCTCTCCATGTCTCACATCTCAATGAATCTCTGTTTATAGTGTAATAGCAATAGTATAATACTGTATAATGTAATTTCAATTCCTTTTACACTTTATAGTATAATAGGAATTGTGAATTTGAGAATTCGCAATCGTCCTTGGTTAAAGTACAAGCACCATCTCTAAAGGTCACCAAGCACCTTCCCAAAAGTCACTAAAATCTGCCCCCTACTTAACTATCCAGCTGAATTTCAAGGCTCTCTGACTCTTATGCCACCTCAGTCTTCCTTCCAGCCATAGGAAACTACTTGCAATTCCACCAACATCCCCCACACTCTTTCACACCTCCAAGTATGTGCACATCTTATTTCTTCTGTTTCAAACTCCTTCTTCCCTCCTGCACTGACTCCTTCATCTCGTTAAAACCATTTACCTCTCAAATCTCATACTTGATTCATCCTTCTCCTTTATCAAATCTTCCATGATCAACAAGACTGGATGAAACAACTATCAAGTGTTTATTATGTTATATAGCAATTGCCATTTTACCTGTCTCTCCCCACTACAGTGGGAATACAGAATGTTTTAATTGTTCTCAGGAATCCCCAAAGCCTGGAATTTTACCTTGTATATATGGCAGATACTCAACAAATACATGCTAATGAATGGAGAATAATAAGTAGAAGTAGAAAGACAACGAATACATTAAAAGTTCTTTTTTTTTTCAAAAAAAATTGTTTTTTGAGACCGTCTCACTCTGTCGCCCTAGCTGGAGTGCAGTGGCGCCATGTCGGCTCACTGCAACCTCCGCTTCCTGGTTCAAGTGGTCTCGTGCCTCAGTCTCCCCAGTAGCTAGGATTATAGATACGTGCCACCACAGCAGGCTAAGTTTCTTATTTTTGGTAGAGACAGGGTTTCACCATGTTGGCCAGGCTAGTCTCAAACTCCTGACCTCAGGCGATCCACTCACCTCTGCTTCCCAAAGTGCTGGGATTAGAGGTGTGAGCCAGCATGCCTGGGCCACATATTTTTAAAATACATTCATGACTGTGGTAAGCCAAATAGTGACCTCCCAAAGGTCACTCCCTGTCATCATTCCTAGAACCTGTAAATAGTTTACCTGGCAAAGGGAAATTAAGGTTGCAGATGGAATTAAGATTGGTAACCAGCTGACCTTAAAATGGAGTGATTATTCCATACTCAGGAGAGACAGGGAATTGAAAGACATGAATTGGGAGAAGGTCAAACAGATCGTGAAGCTCCTTCAGTTCAGCATATCAAAGCACCATATTTTGGGATATTGGTTTCTGAGCCCAAACATGCTTATCCTCATCAGTCAAGTTACTCACAATCATAAAATCAGTTTGTACAGTGACGCTTCCAACTCTACATAAGAAGTTAAAAAGGAAATTTGAAGTCTAAAAGTAAGAAAAATGTTCCTTATTCATCAGGAACACAAAGACTTTATGTGACAATCTCAAACTCTTCCAGGAAAAAATAGGAGAAAATCAGTTTCTCTCATCCTTAAAACAGGCCCCTGAGAATGAAAACAATCACAAACAGCCAGTGATTTGGTTGTCTCTTCCTCACTTGGTTCTTGTGTTAGCTGGATGGCTGACGACTCGTGGATTGTTAGATGTGGTAAACCAACCAGCATAGCTCTTTGTGAAGGGAATTAATAGTATGAATACATAGTAATTAACCTTAAGCTTCTAGTAATTAACCATAAATAGACCAGACTGTTCAATTCATTCAGATTTCAGGGAAAAGAAGCCACAGACTGCAGTGTGCTTAGTACTTCAATGAGTCTATCCGCAAAATATTTTTGCTTTAAAAAAAATTATTTGGCTAGTGCCTCGAAAAAAGTGTTTGACCGAAGTGTTTTGAATCAATGACTTCCTGTAGACAGCCTCAATATAGGGTGCTGCACAGAAGCCAAGAATGGAGCAATCTGCAAAAGATTTCAGCTGGCTGAACTCTGTTGGGGAGTTTCAGGGCAATGTTTGAAATAAGTGTTCATCCTGAAAATGTTTACCTTAAACTTGCCTTCCTGTTTTGTTTTATTTTGAAATCTGCTTTTCAGCTGTAAGAATGCCATCACGATGTTTGCTTACCTAATTGGCTTCATAAAGCAAGTATTGTTCAGATGTGGCTTTAGTGTTCTATACACTCCACAAAGTACTGTACCTAAAGAGAAGCTTCTTTGGTACTGCAATGTCACGTCTTTATTTCCATGTGTAACATTGATATGCAGTAATGCATTTTAACAATAATGTAGATTATCAAAGAGATTGTGGTTACAATACATTCTTGAGTCATCTTATGTTCTTAAAAACTTGAATACATGGGTGAATAGAACCAATTCCTTTGATTTTCTCCAAGTAGTATATAAACCTAAATATTTCATTACAAAGGAAGAGCCTCCTGATTTTAATGGACCCTTCTTTTGCCTGAAAAAGTATTATTGGATGTCAGCCAAATGTGATCTTATATTTTCCTCAAGTTTCTGGTATTTTCACCTAAGTTATTCTTCATTTCTTCTTGTCAACTGCTGTGACTACATCCTTTTGAAAGTTAACAATGTCCCTCTCTACTTTTCCTTCCATATCTACTATCACTCTTGGTTGAAATTTCCTCCTGCCTAAACATTTTCAATTTTCCTTGAAACTGTTTTTAATTTTTAATTTTTTTTCTTTTTTTGAGACATGGTGTCTCTCTGTCGCCCAGGCTAGAGTGCAGTGGCACAATCTCCACTCACTGCAGCCTCCACCTCCAAGAATCAGGTGATCCTCCCACTTCAGCCTCCCGAGTATCTGAGACTACAGGTGCACGCCACCACGCCTAGCTAATTTTTTGTATTTTTAGTAGAGACAGGGTTTTGCCATGTTGCCCAGGCTGGTCTTGAACTCCTGGGCTCAAGCAATCTACCTCCTCAGCCTCTCAAAGTGCTGGGATTATAGGCGTGAGCCACCATGCCTGGCCAAAGCTGTTATTTAGCCTACAAGTCTTATGTGCCCCAATCCATCCTACAAGTCTCCCTCTTAAAAACATTCAATTCCCCTCTAAAACAAAACAAAACAAAACTCTTCATCTCCTCCCTTTGCCAACCAGATAGAATATCTTAATACCATAAATTATTACTCATCTATATATACATTATGCTACAGCTGAAATGGAGAGTAAACTATGGTGTCTTGAAACACATTTTATAACTTCTTCTATTCCCCCACACACAGAAGGCTTTTATTCATTTTTGTTTATCCAGAGTAGGCTTCACAGGAAACTTCAGCTTTCTACAGTCTCTCTCTCATATCTCTGTTCTCATATACTTTGTCTATTCTAGTTATTTTAGTCAGTTGTGTTTTGCCTTGTAAAATTCTTTGTAATGTATCCTTTACTGGTAATTTTTTTTATGCTGTTTTTTTTTTTTTTTTTATTATACTTTAGGGTTTTAGGGTACATGTGCACAATGTGCAGGTTTGTTACATATGTATCCATGTGCCATGTTGATTTCCTGCACCCATTAACTCGTCATTTAGCATTAGGTGTATCTCCTAATGCTGTCCCTCCCCTCCCCCACCCCACAACAGTCCCCGGAGTGTGATGTTCCCTTCCTGTGTCCATGAGTTCTCATTGTTCAATTCCCACCTATGAGTGAGAACATGCGGTGTTTGGTTTTTGTCCTTGCGATAGTTTACTGAGAATGATGTTTTCCAGTTTCATCCATGTCCCTACAAAGGACATGAACTCATCATTTTTATGGCTGCATAGTATTCCATGGTGTATATGTGCCACATTTTCTTAATCCAGTCTATCGTTGTTGGACATTTGGGTTGGTTCCAAGTCTTTGCTATTGTGAATAGTGCTGCAATAAACATACGTGTGCATGTGTCTTTATAGCAGCATGATTTATACTCCTGTGGGTATATACCCAGTAATGGGATGGCTGGGTCAAATGGTATTTCTAGTTCGAGATCCCTGAGGAATCGCCACACTGACTTCCACAATGGTTGAACTAGTTTACAGTCCCACCAACAGTGTAAAAGTGTTCCTATTTCTCCACATCCTCTCCAGCACCTGTTGTTTCCTGATTTTTAATGATGGCTATTCTAACTGGTGTGAGATGGTATCTCACTGTGGTTTTGATTTGCATTTCTCTGATGGCCAGTGATGATGAGCATTTCTTCATGTGTTTTTGGCTGCATAAATGTCTTCTTTTGAGAAGTGTCTGTTCATGTCCTCTGCCCACTTTTTGATGGGGTTGTTTGTTTTTTCTTGTAAATTTGTTTGAGTTCATTGTAGATTCTGGATATTAGCCCTTTGTCAGATGAGTAGGTTGCAAAAATTTTCTCCCATTCTGTAGGTTGCCTGTTCACTCTGATGATAGTTTCTTTTGCTGTGCAGAAGCTCTTTAGTTTAATGAGATCCCATTTGTCGATTTTTGCTTTTGTTGCCATTGCTTTTGGTGTTTTAGACATGAAGTCCTTGCCCACGCCTATGTCCTGAATGGTATTGCCTAGGTTTTCTTGTAGGATTTTAATGGTTTTAGGTCTAACATATAAGTCTTTAATCCATCTTGAATTAATTTTTGTATAAGGTGTAAGGAAGGGATCCAGTTTCAGCTTTCGACATATGGCTAGCCAGTTTTCCCAGCACCATTTATTAAATAGGGAATCCTTTCCCCATTTCTTGTTTTTGTCAGGTTTGTCAAAGATCAGATAGTTGTAGCTATGCGGCATCATTTCTGAGGGCTCTGTTCTGTTCCATTGATCTATGTCTCTGTTGTGGTACCAGTACCATGCTGTTTTGGTTACTGTAGCCTTGTAGTATAGTTTAAAGTCAGGTAGCGTGATGCCTCCAGCTTTGTTCTTTTGGCTTAGGATTGACTTGGCGATGCGGGCTCTTTTTTGGTTCCATATGAACTTTAAAGTAGTTTTTTCCAATTCTGTGAAGAAAGTCATTGGTAGCTTGATGGGGATGGCATTGAATCTATAAATGACCTTGGGCAGTATGGCCATTTTCACGATATTGATTCTTCCAACCCATGAGCATGGAATGTTCTTCCATTTGTTTGTATCCACATTAATATCATTGAGCAGTGGTTTGTAGTTCTCCTTGAAGAGGTCCTTCACATCCCTTGTAAGTTGGATTCCTAGGTATTTTATTCTCTTTGAAGCAATTGTGAATGGGAGTTCACTCATGATTTGGTTCTCTGTTTGTCTGTTATTGGTGTACAAGAATGCTTGTGATTTTTGTACATTAATTTTGTATCCTGAGACTTTGCTGAAGTTGCTAATCAGCTTAAGGAGATTTTGGGCTGAGACAATGGGGTTTTCTAGATATACAATCATGTCATCTGCAAACAGGGACAATTTGACTTCCTCTTTTCCTAGTTGAATACCCTTTATTTCCTTCTCCTGCCTGATTGCTCTGGCCAGAACTTCCAGCACTATGTTGAATAGGAGCGGTGAGAGAGGGCATCCCTGTCTTGTGCCAGTTTTCAGAGGGAATGCTTCCAGTTTTTGCCCATTCAGTATGATATTGGCTGTGGGTTTGTCATAGATAGCTCTTATTATTTTGAGATACGTCCCATCAATACCTAATTTATTGAGAGTTTTTAGCATGAAGGGTTGTTGAATTTTGTCAAAGGCCTTTTCTGCATCTATTGAGATAATCATGTGGTTTTTGTCTTTGGTTCTGTTTATATGCTGGATTACATTTATTGATTTATGATGTTGAACCAGCCTTGCATCCCAGGGATGAAGCCCACTTGATCATGGTGGATAAGCTTTTTGATGTGCTGCTGGATTCGGTTTGCCAGTATTTTATTGAGGATTTTTGCATCAATGTTCATCAAGGATATTGGTCTGAAATCCTCTTTTTTGGTTATGTCTCTGCCAGGTTTTGGTATCAGGACGATGCTGGCTTCATAAAATGTGTTAGGGAGGATTCCCTCTTTTTCTATCGATTGGAATAGTTTCAGAAGGAATGGTACCAGTTCCTCCTTGTACCTCTGGTAGAATTCAGCTGTGAATCCGACAGGTCCTGGACTCTTTTTGGTTGGTAAGCTATTGATTATTGCCACAATTTCAGAACCTGTTATTGGTCTATTCAGAGATTCAACTTCTTCCTGGTTTAGTCTTGGGAGGGTGTATTTGTCAAGGAATTTATCCATTTCTTCTAGATTTTCTAGTTTATTTGCATAGAGGTGTTTGTAGTATTCTCTGATGGTAGATTGTATTTCTGTGGGATCGGTGGTGATATCCCCTTTTCGTTTTTTATTGCATCTATTTGATTCTTCTCTTTTCTTCTTTATTAGTCTTGCTAGCGGTCCATCAATTTTGTTGATCTTTTCAAAAACCAGCTCCTGGATTCATTAATTTTTGAAGGGTTTTTGTGTCTCTATTTCCTTCAGTTCTGCTCTGATTTTAGTTATTTCTAGCCTTCTGCTAGCTTTTGAATGTGTTTGCTCTTGCTTTTCTAGTTCTTTTAATTGTGATGTTAGGGTGTCAATTTTGGATCTTTCCTGCTTTCTCTTGTGGGCATTTAGTGCTATAAATTTCCTCTACACACTGCTTTGAATGTGTCCCAGAGATTCTGGTATGTTGTATCTTTGTTCTCGTTGGTTTCAAAGAACATCTTTATTTCTGCCTTCATTTCATTATGTACCCAATAGTCATTCAGGAGCAGGTTGTTCAGTTTCCATGTAGTTGAGCGGTTTTGAGTGAATTTCTTAATCCTGAGTTCTAGTTTGATTGCACTGTGGTCTGAGAGACAGTTTGTTATAATTTCTGTTCTTTTACATTTGCTGAGGAGAGCTTTACTTCCAACTATGTGGTCAATTTTGGAATAGGTGTGGTGTGGTGCTGAAAAAATGTATATTCTGTTGACTTGGGGTGGAGAGTTCTGTAGATGTCTATTAGGTCCACTTTATGTAGAGCTGAGTTCAATTCCTGGATATCCTTGTTAACTTTCTGTCTCGTTGATCTGTCTAATGTTGACAGTGGGGTGTTAAAATCTCCCATTATTATTGTGTGGGAGTTTAAGTCCCTTTGTAGGTCACTCAGGACTTGCTTTATGAATCTGGGTGCTCCTGTGTTGGGTGCATATATATTTAGGATAGTTAGCTCTTCTTGTTGAATTGATCCCTTTACCATTATGTAATGGCCTTCTTTGTCTCTTTTGATCTTTGTTGGTTTAAAGTCTATTTTATCAGAGACTAGGATTGCAACCCCTGCCTTTTTTGTTTTCCAGTTGCTTGATAGATCTTCCTCCATCCCTTTATTTTGAGTCTATGTGTGTCTCTGCACGTGAGATGGGTTTCCTGAATACAGCACACTGATGGGTCCTGACTCTTATCCAGTTTGCCAGTCTGTGTCTTTTGATTGGAGCATTTAGCCCATTTACATTTAACGTTAATATTGTTATGTGTGAATCTGATCCTGTCATTATGATGTTAGTTGGTTATTTTGCTCGTTAGTTGCTATTGTTTCTTCCTAGCCTCGATGGTCTTTACAATTTGGCATGTTTTTGCAGTGGCTGGTACCGGTTGTTCCTTTCCATGTTTAGTGCTTCCTTCAGGAGCTCTTTTAGGGCAGGCCTGGTGGTGACAAAATCACTCAGCGTTTGCTTGTCTGTAAAGTATTTTATTTCTCCTTCACTTATGAAGCTTAGTTTGGCGGGATAGCAAATTCTGGGTTGAAAATTCTTTTCTTTAAGAATGTTGAATATCGGCCCCCACTCTCTTCTGGCTTGTAGAGTTTCTGCTGAGAGATCAGCTGTTAGTCTGATGGGCTTCCCTTTGTGGGTAACCCGACCTTTCTCTCTGGCCGCCCTTAACATTTTTTCCTTCATTTCAACTTTGGTGAATCTGACAATTATGTGTCTTGGAGTTGCCCTTCTCGAGGAGTATCTTTGTGGCGTTCTCTGTAGTTCCTGAATCTGAATGCTGGCCTGCCTTGCTAGATTGGGGAAGTTCTCCTGGATAATATCTTGCAGAGTGTTTTCCAACTTGGTTCCATTCTCCCCTTCATTTTCAGGTACACCAATCAGACGTAGGTTTGGTCTTTTCACATAGTCCCAAATTTCTCGGAGGCTTTGTTCATTTCTTTTTATTCTTTTTTCTCTAAACTTCCCTTCTCTCTTCATTTCATTCATTTCATCTTCCATCAGCGATACCCTTTCTTCCAGTTGATCGCATCTGCTACTGAGGCTTCTGCAATCTTCACGTAGTTCTCGAAACTTGGCTTTCAGCTCCATCAGCTCCTTTAAGCCCTTCTCTCCATTGGTTATTCTAGTTATCCATTCTTCTAATATTTTTTCAAAGTTTTTAACTTCTTTGCTATTGTTTTGAATTTCCTCTCGTAGCTCAGAGTAGTTTGATCGTCTGAAGCCTTCTTCTCTCAACTCATCAAAGTCATCCTCCATCCAGCTTTGTTCCGTTGCTGGTGAGGAACTGCGTTCCTTTGGAGGAGGAGAGGTGCTCTGTTTTTTAGAGTTTCCAGTTTTTTTGTTCTGTTTTTTCCCCATCTTTGTGGTTTTATCTACTTTTGGTCTTTGATGATGGTGATGTACAGATGGGTTTTTGGTGTGGATGTCCTTTCTGTTTGTTAGTTTTCCTTCTACCAGACAGGACCCTCAGCTGCAGGTCTGTTGGAATTTACTAGAGGTCCACTCCAGACCCTGTTTGGCTGGGTGTCAGCAGCGGTGGCTGCAGAACAGCAGATTTTCGTGAGACCACAAATTCAGCTGTCTGATAGTTGGTCTGAAAGTTTTGTCTCAGAGGAGTACCTGGTTGAATGAGGTGTCAGTCTGTCCCTACTGGGGGGGTGCCTCCCAGTTAGGCTGCTCAGGGGTGAGGGACCCACTTTAGGAGGCAGTCTGTCCGTTCTCAGATCTCCAGCTGCGTGCTGGGAGAACCACTACTCTCTTCAAAGCTGTCAGTCAGACAGGGACCTTTAAGTCTGTGGAGGTTCTTGCTGAGTTTTTGTTTGTCTGTGCCCTGCCCCCAGAGGTGGAGCCTATAGAGGCAGGCAGGCCTCCTTGAGCTGTGGTGGGCTCCACCCAGTTCGAGCTTCCTGGCTGCTTTGTTTACCTAAGCAAGCCTGGGCAATGGCGGGCGCCCCTCCCCCAGCCTCGCTGCCGCCTTGCAGCTTGATCTCAGACTGCTGTGCTAGCAATCAGCGAGACTCCGTGGGCACAGGACCCTCCGAGCCAGGTGCGGGACACAATCTCCTAGTGTGCCGTTTTCCAGGCCCGTTGGAAAAGCGCAGTATTGGGGTGGGACTGACCCGATATTCCAGGTGCCGTCTTTTTCCCCTTTCTTTGACTAGGAAAGGGAACTCCCTGACCCCTTGCGCTTCCCGAGTGAGGTAATGCCTCGCCCTGCTTCGGCTCGTGCACAGTGCGCTTCACCGACTGTCCTGCACCCACTGTTAGGCACTCCCTAGTGAGATGAAACCGGTACCTCAAGCAGAAATGCAGAAATCATCCGTCTTCTGTGTCGCTGGGGCTGGGAGCTGGAGACCGGAGCTGTTCCTATTCGGCCATCTTGGCTCCACCAGTAATTTCAAATTTTCTATTACCCATCTGGAGAAAGCTTCTCAGAGCCCACAGCATAGCTGTCACAGGTTGGGGTCCTGGGAAACAAATTCTGAGATGGAGATTTGCATATAGTGGCTTCTTGGGGAATGCTCTTGGTAACAACCCATATGGGATTCAACTGTCCTTCAGACAGTATCTAAGCAAGTATTGCTGAGGAAATCTATGCTGTGTTAATCCAAGTCCTGAGGTTCTGTGAAGGACTTTAGTTTATAGTTCAACAAGAATAGTTCTATATGGATGAGAATAAAGTTTGAAAACGAGTGACATATACTATTACTCAGCTCTTAAATCCATATTTAAGAGCTAGAGAAAAGAGAAACTGTTTTTTTTTTCACTTTAATTTGCATCTGAAGTATCTTATATATAACAGAGGCTCAAGAAACATTTAAATATCAGTTAAGGCTTTACCTCTAGTGAGTAACTTAAAACATGCAATTCATCTTCCATCAGCGATACCCTTTCTTCCAGTTGATCGCATCTGCTACTGAGGCTTCTGCAATCTTGGCGTAGTTCTCGAAACTTGGCTTTCAGCTCCATCAGCTCCTTTAAGCCCTTCTCCATTGGTTATTCTAGTTATCCATTCTTCTAATATTTTTCAAAGTTTTTAACTTGCTATTGTTTTGAATTTCCTCTCGTAGCTCAGAGTAGTTTGATCGTCTGAAGCCTTCTTCTCTCAACTCATCAAAGTCATCCTCCATCCAGCTTTGTTCCGTTGCTGGTGAGGAACTGCGTTCCTTTGGAGGAGGAGAGGTGCTCTGTTTTTTAGAGTTTCCAGTTTTTTTGCTCTGTTTTTTCCCCATCTTTGTGGTTTTATCTACTTTTGGTCTTTGATGATGGTGATGTACAGATGGGTTTTTGGTGTGGATGTCCTTTCTGTTTGTTAGTTTTCATTCTACCAGACAGGACCCTCAGCTGCAGGTCTGTTGGAGTTTATTAGAGGTCCACTCTAGACCGTTTGGCTGGGTGTCAGCAGTGGTGGCTGCAGAACAGCGGATTTTCGTGAGACCACAAATTCAGCTGTCTGATAGTTCCTCTGAAAGTTTTGTCTCAGAGGAGTACCCGGTTGAATGAGGTGTCAGTCTGTCCCTACTAGGGGGGTGCCTCCCAGTTAGGCTGCTCAGGGGTGAGGGACCCACTTTAGGAGGCAGTCTGTCCGTTCTCAGATCTCCAGCTGCGTGCTGGGAGAACCACTACTCTCTTCAAAGCTGTCAGTCAGACAGGGACCTTTAAGTCTGTGGAGGTTCTTGCTGAGTTTTTGTTTGTCTGTGCCCTGCCCCCAGAGGTGGAGCCTATAGAGGCAGGCAGGCCTCCTTGAGCTGTGGTGGGCTCCACCCAGTTCGAGCTTCCTGGCTGCTTTGTTTACCTAAGCAAGCCTGGGCAATGGCGGGCGCCCCTCCCCCAGCCTCGCTGCCGCCTTGCAGCTTGATCTCAGACTGCTGTGCTAGCAATCAGCGAGACTCCGTGGGCACAGGACCCTCCGAGCCAGGTGCGGGACACAATCTCCTAGTGTGCCGTTTTCCAGGCCCGTTGGAAAAGCGCAGTATTGGGGTGGGACTGACCCGATATTCCAGGTGCCGTCTTTTTCCCCTTTCTTTGACTAGGAAAGGGAACTCCCTGACCCCTTGCGCTTCCCGAGTGAGGTAATGCCTCGCCCTGCTTCGGCTCGTGCACAGTGCGCTTCACCGACTGTCCTGCACCCACTGTTAGGCACTCCCTAGTGAGATGAAACCGGTACCTCAAGCAGAAATGCAGAAATCATCCGTCTTCTGTGTCGCTGGGGCTGGGAGCTGGAGACCGGAGCTGTTCCTATTCGGCCATCTTGGCTCCACCAGTAATTTCAAATTTTCTATTACCCATCTGGAGAAAGCTTCTCAGAGCCCACAGCATAGCTGTCACAGGTTGGGGTCCTGGGAAACAAATTCTGAGATGGAGATTTGCATATAGTGGCTTCTTGGGGAATGCTCTTGGTAACAACCCATATGGGATTCAACTGTCCTTCAGACAGTATCTAAGCAAGTATTGCTGAGGAAATCTATGCTGTGTTAATCCAAGTCCTGAGGTTCTGTGAAGGACTTTAGTTTATAGTTCAACAAGAATAGTTCTATATGGATGAGAATAAAGTTTGAAAACGAGTGACATATACTATTACTCAGCTCTTAAATCCATATTTAAGAGCTAGAGAAAAGAGAAACTGTTTTTTTTCACTTTAATTTGCATCTGAAGTATCTTATATATAACAGAGGCTCAAGAAATATTTAAATATCAGTTAAGGCTTTACCTCTAGTGAGTAACTTAAAACATGCAATTCCTACAATAAAACATAAATACTTAATTTTAAGAAGCAGTTTTTCATCTCACCTGAAAGTATATCCTGAAAGGGTTACGTAGTAAGTTCCTGACCTGCTAAGGAAGACTAGGCAGCTATTTCAGCAGAAATGTCATGACATCCACATTTCTACCTAATGGAAGAACAATTTTTAGCTTGGAATCCAGGCAGAATTTTCTCACTAAAAGTGGACCAATTTTCGTGACCAGCCTGGCCAACATGGTGAAACCCCATCTCTACTAAAAATATAAAAATTAGCCTGGTGTTGTGGCAGATGTCTGTAATCCCAGCTACTCAGGAGGCTAAGGCAGCAGAATCACTTGAACCCGGGAGGCGGAGGTTGCAATGAGCCCAGATCGCACCATTGCACTCCAGCCTGGGGACAAGGGCGAGACTTTGTCTCAAAAAAAAAAAAAAGTGTACCAATTTATTTACTCTCCTAACCATGTCACATAAAGTTCAGAAATTAGAAGAATGTGTTTGTGGTATAATATAAAATATACATATCTGGTTGTTGTTGCTCATTCCTGGCACAAGGCTTCAAAAACTCTTAAAATTTCCTGGCCGGGTGCGGTGGCTCATGCCTGTAATCCCAGCACTTTGGGAGGCTGAGGCGGGTGGATCATGAGGTCAGGAGATCGAGACCATCCTGGCTAACACAGTGAAACCCCGTTTCTACTAAAAATACAAAAAATTAGCCGGGCGTGGTGGTGGGCGCCTGTAGTCCCAGCTACTTGGGAGGCTGAGGCAGGAGAATGGCGTGAACCCGGGAGGCAGAGCTTGCAGTGAGCCGAGATCACGCCACTGCACTCCAGCCTGGGCGACGGAGCAAGACTCCGTCTCAAAAAAAAAAAAAAAAACTCTTAGAATTTCCTAAGCGATAAGGAGAGTCTTTTTTATGCTAATAGGGCAACTCAGGTTGGGACCCTGAATAGCTTCAGGTTGGGGACTGGTCACCAGAAAGACCAACTATGTGATTAGAGCATTGGAACTTTGCACCAACTAAACCTCTGGGAAGCGGAGAATGACTGGAGATTTAGTCCAATCACATGGCCAATGATTTAATCAATCGTGCCTGCAAAATACAATTCCACAAAAATCTCTGGACACTAGGGCTCACTGGAGACTCCTGGTTGGTAAATGCATTGATATGGAGGAGGGTGACATGCCTGGATTCCAGGAGAATAGGGCATAGAACTGTGTACTTCTCACCCTCCACCCTAACCTTGCCCTATGCCTCTCCCCATTTGTGTTTCTGATCTATACTCTTTACTCAAAAAACTATAATCATAAATATAGCACCTTCAGTGAGTTCTGAGTCATTGTAGCACATTACTGAACCTGAGGTGGGTATAAAAAGCCCTGGATTTTTAGCCAGCCAGGAAGAGGTGAGGGTGGTTTGGAGACACTCAAATTTGTGGCTGGCATCTGAAACTGAAGAAGTCTCATGACAAACTTTGTTCTTAACTTGTGCAATGCTATGGATTGAACACTTGATTCTCCCCAAAATGTATATGTGGAAATCCTAAATCTAAGGTGATGATATGAGGAAGTTGGGCCTTTGGGAGGACAGAACCTTCATGATTAGGATGATTAAAAAAACAGACCCCAGAGAGCGAGCTCACCTAGAGCCAAGACAAAGAGAAAGACAGAGATTCTTGAAGCCATTGTTTGAGAATATATGTCTGGAGGAGTCATACCTAAAGTTATATCCACCTCCTAGGCTTTTTGATCATGTGAGCCAATAAATTCATGTTTAGATTAAGACTGAATTCAATTTCCATCACTGACAAACCAAAATAACCCTGATTCACTTATATAACATTACCAAGAATAGGCCCGGTGTGGTGGCTCATGCCTGTAATCCCAGCACTTTGGGAGGCTGAGGTGGATGGATCACGAGGTCAAGAGTTTAAGACCAGCCTGACCAACAGGGTGAAACCCTGTCTCTACTAAAAATAGAAAAATTAGCTGGGCATGGTGGTGCCTGCCTGTAATACCAGATACTCAGGAGGCTGAAGCAGGAAAATCACTTGAACCCAGGAGGCGGAGGTTGCAGTGAGCTGAAATTGCACCACTGCACTCCAGCCAGGTGACAGAGCGAGACTTTGTCTCAAAAAAACAACAACAACAAAATTACCAAGAATAATACCTAGATGTTACCAACAAATGAAACGGAAACTATCTTTATATTAAACGTATAACTGTGACATAGCATGCCTTAAGCCCAACGGCAAATAAATGAAAGCTTCAGTGTAATTGCTCATGAGAGTGGAAGTTGATTGGAGTAAATACTTTTCCTGGGACCTTGTCTTCATTTTTCACCTATCCTTTATTTTCCACTAGTCCTTCTAATAATTTACTTAAAGAGGTTGGGGAACATGCTGGACACAGGAAGCAGAAGACATGGGAGAAGTGAGCTGAGACCATACCTTCTCAGCCCAAACAGGTGCCATTATTTTCACATTTGTTATTTTTGGTGTATTTGTTTATTTAAGTTTAGTATCAAATTTAGGAACTGTGTTTAGGAATGGAAAATTCCCTCCTCCTTTCCATATATGCATTACGTCCACATTTGTGCATCTTTTATTTTCCTTTTTACTAAATATTAATTTAAGGCTTCTAAAAGAAGAGAGTCTTGAACAAACAACCATATGACTTCAGAGTCATCCATCCTTTTTTAATTTTTTTTATTTTATTATTATTATTTTTTGAGATGGAGTCTTGCTCTGTTGCCAGGCTGGAGTGCAGTGGTGAGATCTCAGCTCACTGCAACCTCCGCCTCTCAGGTTCAAGCGATTCTCCTGCCTCAGCCTCCCGAGTAGCTGGGACTACAAGGCACGGGCTACCATGTCCAGCTAATTTTTGTATTTTTAGTAGAGACGGGGTTTCACCATGTTGGCCAGGATGGTCTCGAACTCTTGACCTTGTGATCCACCCACCTGTGCCTCCCAAAGTGCTGGGATTACAGGCGTGAGCCACCGTGCCCGGCCTCATTCATCTATTTTTAGGAAAGGTATTGGAGGCATCCCTACCGTAGGCTACAAAGCTCATACACTGTGGGATGATGTCACATAAAGGAGCACAAACTCTAACAAAGAATTCTGTTCGTTCTAGGGAGCAAGAAAAATGCAAAGCAAAGTCTCTATTGTTCTCCACTGTATATTTCATTTGTCCACACACTCATAGATATAAAACAGCTTTGAAGGACACATAAGGAGGCCACATTAGTGAACACTGTATGTTTTTATAAAGAGATAATTAGTCATATTTCTTTTACCAAAAATGTGCCACCATGATGATTTAAATGCCATGCTGAGACCCCATAGTCAGTGATAGCATTGAAGAACATAGAAGACATCCTGGCTAACACGGTGAAACCCCGTCTCTACTAAAAATACAAAAAATTAGCTGGGCGTGGTGGCGGGCACCTGTAGTCCCAGCTACTTGGGAGGCTGAGGCAGGAGAATGGCATGAACCCTGGAGGCGGAGCTTGCAGTGACCTGAGATCTGGCCACTGCACTCCAGCCTGGCGACAGAGCGAGACTCTGTCTCTTCAGCACAAAGTAGAGTGATGTCAAATAAGTGCAACTTTCAGCAGTAAAAATTTAGATAAAAGTGGCAAAAGAAAGAACTGATAAATTACAGTGTGTGGAATCTAGACACTTGAATGTGTTCGAGGAAGTTGTAAAATTTTTTTTTCTAGGATATGGTTCATAATGAAAATACTGTGTACCATATGCTTGCCTTTGGGCAGGGAAAGGACTAGATACATATTTTTAAGCCATTTCCAGCTCTTAAGTCCCAGTCATTTCTAAAATGAAGAAAAAGAGCTGCTGTTGACTGAACCAGTGTGTTTTTCTCTGACTCATGCACATTATTGGCTCAAGGAGAAGAACAGACGTGGGTCATCAGGGTGCATCACCAACTTTTTGGCTGATTTAAACAAGCTAATCTTCTACACCCTGCACTTGCAGATGTGTGGTAATAGCTAACATTTAACACTTCAAAACAATGGGAGCATCGCTAGTGAAAACAATACAGATAAAAGTTTTTAACCTTTATTCTCATCACTTAGAATGTAAAGCATGTCTCGTGAAAGTCAGCCCCAGACACAACTTTATCGAGTGCCATTTTGCAGTAAGTTTAACAAAGCAATACATTGAATATTATTTTACTTCTTCCCAATATGGCTGATTCTCTGGTGTTTGCATTCCTTGGCCATGAATTACTAACTCCTGTTATTTTTTGTTTTCCAAGAAAGAATTAATCTGAAAGTATAATTTTTTTTCCTGGAGATATTCTGCTCACTTTCTGGCTGTCTACAGATAAGCTGTGTATCTGAATTGATAAAAACCAGATTGTCCAACTACTGATGAAATACTGATAGCACCATGAAAATTTTTGTATAAAACTCTATTAGGATTCCTAATAATGTGCAGGCCTTTGGCCACTTGCGTTCACTGAGGTTAGGCATGCAGCCTAACACTGCCTTGAAAAGCATGGATGTATCCCAAAGCACAGCCAATGTCATACTAAAACACTTAAAGGAGTACAGACACACAAATTTTAATGATTTAAGGCCAGATTCAATCCTTTGAGACATTTGCATAATTCCCACTAGAAATTAATAGAGGTTGCAAAAATACAAATTTGGGTAAAAGTTTTAACCTTACCCAACTCAGGGATTCCAACATTGTTCTTTAATATCTGCTTGTGCAGAAAACTTAATCTAATGTTGCTCGATATCTAGACTATCTTCTGTTAGCAATTAGGGAAGTTGACGAAGATACCAGATCATGTTTGTTGAGCTAATATTGTGCTCGGCATTTCAGAAGAGGGTCTGGCTATTGCATTGTTCTGTTATTGTTAATGTTATCACTGCTGCTGGTGTTGTTATTAATCATAGACTCGTCATAAATTTATAAGGTGGATATTTGTATTTTAGTTTTATAAATGAAGAAAATGAGTGTTTGAGGGGTTAAGTCATTTTTCTGAAGTAATACAGCAATGTGGTTTCGTCAGGATTTACACCCAAGACACTATACCCTCTACACGTCAGGCACTTTCACCTACACGAGGATTTACAAATGGCTCAACACAAGCACCACAGGACTGAATACAGAAGAGCAGAGTAGTGAACACCTGAGGACCTGCCCAAAATGTGGGGCCTCCAACCAGCTTAGGCCCAGGCCTGCACAGCCATGTAGCTCTTATTTGTGCCCAGAGGTATAAGAAATAAAAATGTAGTGGGGTAAAAAATGACAGAGGTTGAAAATATAGGCCCTTAGATCAATCACCTCTCTTACTAACTACACTGACTGGTCCAAATAAACTTCTCCATCCTCAGTTCTTTTGGAAAGCAGCAGAAATAAGTCCTATTAAGTCATTCATAATACTCAGTAACATCTAGTCAGTTTTAATCTTTTGATATATCTCCTAATTATTATGTACTCAGTTTAGAATTTTAGAAAACACCCATCTCTTACTTCCCTTGCTTTCATCCTTCCTTTTTTCTGAAAAATGTAAACTTTGGTGCAAGAAAACACCACATTGCTCTTCATAAATGAGAAAACTGGAGGTTTATTCAAAAGCACTAGGTTTACAAAACTGAGCCAAGAATTTATAAGGTGTAGACTTCCTCTGACACCTGACAGCTTGAATTCCTCTGACTATTTTGACACAGAAATATCAAGACATTAGTTTTCTGGCCCTTCTATATAATACCTTGCTAAACCCACAACATGTAGAAACCTATCAATGTGATAAAGAATATGAAAAACAAATCCTGGGAAAATGATTAAATTCGGTGGAGACTTTATTCCAATAGTCAAATTCATCTTTCTTGGAAGAAGTAGAGGAATCTGCTAATATCGCCTTGGAAAATTTGAAAATGAAATATGTTTATCTCTTTTTACTTATGCAAATAATATCTCAACTTAGTTAAAACAATAGATTCAAAACATCCTGTAATTGAAAGGGCAGATTTTTTTTCAGTTACTTATCCCACCTGATTAAAAACAGAAAAATCATAATGTAAGTCATAAACAGAAGTGACATAAAACATTTTCCCCAAAAAACAATGAAAAATTATAAACAAATGCAAAAAGAAACACTAGAGAAATAAGAAGAAAAGTGTAGGTCATGGAGAAAAAGTAGTTTTGACCAAAATAAAGTTTAAAGACATTAAAGAACCAATCCACAGCTTTGATTTTCCCTATATAATGTAGTTACTAAGGGCATAGGCTCAGCCACTTGATAGCTGGGTCATCTTGGGTAAATTACTTCATCTCTCCTCGTCTTGCTTCCCTCCTTTATATTGTAGCCACACCTACCTCAAATGTTATTATGAAGACTAAGGAATTTGAGACTTGTATACTCTTAGAATCTGCATTGGTATATAAAAATATCTTACTGCATAACTGCCAAATAAATGTCACAATTTTATTAAACTTTAAATGAATTTGAAAGGAAGCCACATTTAGAAAGCTGCTTAATGTATTGAATGCCATATTTTCTACACTTTCCATGTAATATTGGGGGAGAGACGAGAAATGCTATAAATTTGTGCTCATCCTCTTTCAGCATTTTATTCATTTTTTAAGTTCTTACATTTATTTTAAAGAATGCTGACATTAAACATGATACAGTAATGAGTAGCAAGGTTAACTGCATCCTACATCTCTTGGTGGGGAGGTTATATTATTTTCTATGACTGTAATCAATTAAATGTTATTCCTATAGCAAATCAACCATTATGTTAGGAATGGCATTAGATTATTTGCTAAGGTATACATGTGCAAATATTATACTAACATGGAAGAGATGGAAGATATACTCAAGTCCCCGCAGTTGGCGTCTACATATGGAAAAAGTCAGCCCTCCATATACTCAGGTTTCATATCCCATAAATACTGTATTTCCCATCCACATGTAGTTGAAAAAATATCCCTGCAATTCAAATCCATGTTGTTTAAGCTTCAACTGTATTATCTAAATATCTATTTTTTTTAAGTTTGAAGTTTGGCCTAGAGAAGTGGTTTTCAAACTTTAGCATGTATTAGAATCACCTAAGGTCTTTAAAGATGGGTTGCTGGTTCCAATGCCAGAATTCCTGATTCAGTAGATCTGGGATGTGTCTGAATATGTGCATTTCTAACGTGTTCTCCAGTGATGGTGATCTGGGAACCACACTTGGAGATCCTCTACTTGAGGCTTATATATTAGAGTCACTTGGGGGGATTTTTTAAAATACCAATAGTTAGTAAATCAGAATCTTTGTGGGTGGATGGATCTGGGTATCTACATTAAAAAACAAACAAACAAACAAAAAGCCCTCCCTAGCTGAGTCTATGGTAGAGCCAGAATTGAGGATTCCTGGTCTAGAGAAATGGTTGTCAAGGACGGGTCCAGAATCAGATTCACTTGGAAGTTTTTCCAATGTCCTCCTTTCCCCATATCCAAGGTTGCATGATGCCCTAAGAAGAGGTGGAAATACAATTTTTGAATGTTTCTCACAATTTTGAGACTATTTTAGTTAAAATTACCTTATATTTATTAAAAATGAAGATCCCTTGCATACCTACGAAGTCTCAGATGCTTCACACTTTACACAACACACCTGTGTTTGAAAATCAGTGGTGTGGGATTAAGAAGGAGCAGGTTCTAATGATTTCTTGCAGGTTAGGAGGAGCATTGAAACCTCACAATCAACATAATAACTGGTTAGTTCAGAGCTCCATAGCACCAGCCCCAGAGAGGTGAAAGAAGGATCCCTGCAATCAGGAAGTCAGGACAGAAAGGGGCAGATGGGCAGGGATAGCAAAGTGAGTGCTGAGTAGACTCTTCTCTCCTTAGGAGGACCAGTAACCACCCTGCTGGCTGCTCCTCTAATTTGCCCTGGCACAAGGACAGAATGTATTCTGCTGATACACATTTCTAAGGCACCAAGCAGCCTCTGCTGACAGCTGGCTTGGTTGCTGTGTCAATGCAGAAAAAGTGAGAGAGCAAAAGAATTTTGTAAGAAAATATTTTTCTTTACTTTCCCTTCTAAATGGAGGGAAAAGTCATGGTGGGGTGGGGAAAGATGGGATGCAAATGTGATTATGTAAGGTACTGAGAACAAGAAAGACTAATGCAAAATGTTTAGGAGACTGGGTATTAAGGAGAGAGTTGACTCTGTGGAGCTGTTTGTCTTACTAACAGCCATTCAAAATCTAGCACCATATTACTTGTATGTATTGTTATTCTATTAGCGATGGTTTCAAAATGCCTAGAACTATTTTCTGGGCATCTCCAAAAAGACAAAAGTGAATTAAGAACACTCACATCACCTTGGAAAGATAAAGACAAGTTATGTGTTGTCAGCCATAGTCTTTCTCTACACAGCTTGCCAGAGTTTTTTTTGTTTTGCTTTTTTGTTGTTTTGTTTTGTTTTGTTTTGTTTTGTTTTGTTTTGTTTTCAGTTTTATTTCTAGAGCTGATGGTCTCCTGATGCCATCACACCAAAAGGGAACCCAGCTCTGTTAGCTGGCTTCTAGGTGAATCTCTTGGCTGATGTTGTTTTCCATCAGCCCACAGCTTGGTTGTGCATTGACAGTTTCATGCAATACTGGGTTCAGCAAAAGAAACAAAGGACAATTGGCTCTCCTTGGTGAAACCTGCCAAAAGAATTTTATAACCCAGCATAGGTTTCTAATGAGATTCTCAAAAAAGTAAACAAATTCTAAGATATAAATATCAGTTCACTTATTAAAGTCCCATGCTTCTAAGCAGCATTTTTCCATGTGTGCTGTGGATGGTCACTCTAACTCCTTAACAGTCATTTAAAATGTTACAATGAAAAATACACAAAGTACTAAAAATGCATCTAAACATATCATAAAGTTGTAAAGTCAAATGATTCCCCTGTGAACTTCACTTGAAATGAGGAAATTGAAAGAGGTTGTTTTCTTTGCACTTTATCTGAAGTAACCAGAGGGTTTTATTTTTGTTAATTTATCAGATTTACTAAGATTGTTCTCATTTAAAGTAAAACTAATTCTAGGAAGATTGCATCTCCTTTGCTGTGCTATTCCTTGGCATTGTTGAAATAATAGCTACTATACCAAGATGGTACATCTTTTCAGTAGTCTCATCCATTGTTGCTATTCTGTAAAAAGTGTAGACAGTCTGGAAAGCACGAGCAGACTAGATTTTTATGCGGAGGGGTGAGAATAAAGAAAGAAAAGACAGTGGGAAGGCGCACTTCCCTTTGGGAGTGCAAGATTTAAGATAGCAGCAGTTCATGTCTGTGCCAGGAAAGGATAATTTACAAATTCAGAAGAGAAGCTGAGTTTTTACTCTATTTTGCAAAGAGAATTTTTCTTTCTTGAGAAAGGCCGTAGATCCTGACAGCACATGTCAGAATGGGAAAATATTGCTCGAGTGAGCCGCCTACCATAAATATAATGAAGTGAAATTTGTATATTTTTGTTTAGACTCAAAAGCACCACCATTTACTGTTATAAACTCATTTTAATGAGATTAGACAATTTTAGTAATAAAAATTTACAAGTGGAGTAGCTAAATGGTAAAATGGCAAACATGATGAGAATAAATATATATAAAAGAAAAAATCTTTCCAATTTTCCATGCAAAGTGTCCTTACAACAGATAGATATAGAAAAAGACCATTTATTTTTCTAGCACTATTCTTTCCTTATGATGAGACCAAACGTACATTTGCTACTTTCTCCTTTGCTGTTTTGGTCATTTACTACCATTTGAGCCATGAGATATGGTATTAAATAACACTCTTACTAAAAATAAAAAAAATCATATTGGTTAAACTAATTATTGAAAATAGAAAAAAAAAGTGTGTGCTTTTAAAACCAACTGATATGAATTAGTATTTTACCTCTAAGATTTCTGAATTGTGAGTGAAATCAAAATATTGCTCTAGGGCAGCAGTCCTTAAAATGTATTCTGTGGACCCATAGACGTCCTAGAGAACTTTTCAGGAGTTAGAAAGATCAACAGTGTTTTTATTATTATACTAGAGTGTTATTTACTTCTTTCACTGTGTTCACATTTGCACTGTCGGTGCAAAAGCAAAGGTGAGCAAAGCTACTTGTGCCTTAGCCCTACATAAGGCCATGGCACCCAACAACTTCTCTATACACTCTCGATCTAAAAAAAAAAAAAAAAAAGGAAGGTTTCAATTTAGAATTTCCTTCATGAAACAGTAAAAATTATCAATTTTATTAAATCTTGGTCCATTAGTCTACATCTTTTAAATATTCTATGTGATGTAATGTGGCACACATAAAGCATTTCTGTTGTATAACAAAGTACAATGGTTTTCTCAAGTAATAACATGTGCAATATTTTGAGTTGCAAACAGAAGCAGGGCTTTCTTTCAGGAACACGATTTTTACTTCAAAGAATGCAGATAAACTATCATTGTACAGATTTGTCCATTTGGCTGATAATGTCTTCAAAGTGAAAAAAGCCAATT